>CM030364.1:20604243-21001171 GCA_017893485.1 Hemerocallis citrina | reverse complement strand
AAATAATCCTTTCAAAAAAGAATGAAGGGAGATAAATCGTATGTTGAAATTTAGTATACATTCAAAACACTTCTCTTGTTGACAATAATATCTTATGGCCCAACGGTTAAAATTTTGAGTTCACATGAGGTTGTGGGTTCAATTCCTACATTCCACACACACACACACACACACACACACACACACATATAGAGTTAGTCTATTATGAGATGGGTGAGCTCAACTCCTTATCGTGAGCTGAAGATCTCAGTCGTTGGATCGTGATCTGAAGGCTGAGATCTGATCCGCCCATCCACTAATAGAGCTGAGATATGTTTCTCTCTTTCTCTCTTCGGCTCCAACCCACCTGCTGATATGGCTAAAAATGGGATTTAATCGGAACCGTCCAAATCAGGCACGAATCTTGAGATCTGAGGGTAAAACGGTAATTTCGCCCACAAGAGGACCAAAACGGGTATTGGATCTGCCCTCTTAGGGCCCAATGATCCGCGAATGGATCCGCCAACAAGAGGGCGCGGATCTCAACCCGCTGCGCTCCCAATCCAACAAGACAGAGTCAGGATCCCTGATTAAACACGATCAACGGCCCTGATGGACATCTACCTTTTCGCTGGGATTTGGGGATTAAAATTCCTTAACTGATTACAGGGGATATACCTTATCAGATTACATACCTTATCTGACTACGAGGAATATTCTTTATCTAATCACGGGGATTACATTCCTAAAACCATTCCCTAAGACGCCTATAAATACCCCTCACCCATCTCCATTAAGAGGTAATCAACTCTTCACCAGTTTTTACGCTCCTTCATAATCTCTTCGATTACTGACTTGAGCGTCGGAGGGTGCGTCGCCGGGATCCCCCCCCGGTGTCTCGCACTTTTTGCAGGTGCACGGCAGGAAAGTCGAATGAGGCCCGACGGAACAGGTACGCAGGTTTTCCTATTCAGTTTCCCCAAGAATCCACAAGTTCTATCTGTTTGCCCCCACACCAAATTTAGCGGCAACAGATTGGCGCCGTCTGTGGGAAACTAACGAATAGGGACCTCTCCTCTTCCCGGTAAACAGGTTCTCTCCTACCATGCCGCCTCGCAAAGTTAGATCTAGGGGCTCCAACCGAGCGCCCAACCCTGACCAGCAAGAAGTCCATCCTGATCCCGCTCAGCAACAAGGGCAACTCCCTCCTACCATGGAAGAGCCGCTTCAACCGAACCTCCCTCCTGATCCAAAGGGTCCTAACCCTCAGAAACAGCCTCTTCACCAAGAGAACCTCTCCATCCACAACGCCTCCAGTGCCTCCATGGCCTCCCATCATCCCCGAGCCTCTGGTCGCCACGATGCCCATCCCAAACGCCCGGAGGATAAGGACCTTCGTCGCCACCTGGACGAAAAGCGGGCTCGGGGAGAAGCCTCCCGCCAAGAGCGATCCCCCCGACACCGGGGACACAGGGGGTCCCCCGCCCGAAGAGGGAGAAAAGACTCCCCCGATCACTACCGAAGGAGGCACTCACCAGCAGGTCGGCAGCAGCATCGGGACAATGAGGCACCCATCACCCGTGCCGAGTTCCAGCAATTCCAAGCAATGGTACAACAGGCCCTCAATCTCCGTCAGAATCCCAATGAGCCGAGGGCCCCCTCCCCTCCTCCGGTCCGGAGCCCTCACCAACGTTCCCCTTCTCCTCGACCCGCTCCTACCAATTCCAGACGCACCCCAAGTCCTCGTCGTTCCCGAAGCTACCGTCGCCGCAGCCCTCGCTCCCCATCATACGAAGACGAGTCCCGTGGCACGGCAGATCACCGCCGGAGAGATGACACCATGAACCGCCGCCTGAACGAGGTGGAAAAACTCTTGGGACAGATAAACCGAGAAGAAGAACTCAGGGGGAGGACACTCCGTCCTAGCCGACCCCCGTTCTCCCGGACCATAGTGGATACTCCTGTTCCCTTCGGTTTCAAACCTCCCCAGTTCGAGAACTACACTGGGGAGACCGATCCAGTTGACCACATCGAAGGCTTTAAGACTTTGATGCTCCTCCATCAAGCGTCCGATGCCCTCCTCTGCAAAACATTCCCTGCAACTCTGAAAGGCCCGACTCGAGAATGGTACTCTCGTCTTGCCCCGGCGTCAATATTCTCCTTCGAACAGTTCGAGACCCTGTTCATCACCCATTTCGTCAGCAGCCGAAGGACCGAGAAAACCAGCATCTCGCTATTGCACCTCCGTCAGCAAAAGGGGGAAAAACTGAGGGACTACGTGAAGAGATTCACAGCCGAAGCTAGAACTATTGCCTCCCTCGACCAATCGGTCGCTACCGCGGCATTCCAATCCAACATTCTTAATTCCAACCTCCGCTCCTCCCTTGCCAAGAAACCCCCACATGACTTTTCCGACCTTCTTCTTCGCACCGAAAAGTACATTCGGGCCGAAGAGGCCGAGCGACCCCCCAACTGGGAAGCGCCCGCCTCCGGGCTCAAAAGGAAGGGGGCAGAAGAAGAAGGAGCCAAGAAGCTCCAGAAGGATAATGCCGGCCAGCGCCGACCTCCCCCTAGATTTGAGAAGTTCACTCCCCTCAACGCTAACCTCTCGGCCATCTTCATGGAGGTCGAAAAAGACGGGGTCTTGCCTCCAGCTCCCAAAATGAACACTCCCGCCAAGAGAAGAGATAAAGAGAAATGGTGCCGCTATCACCGGGACCACGGGCATGACACCAACGACTGCCGTGCTCTCAGGAACGAGATCGAAGCCCTTATCCAGAGGGGACAGCTGACGAAGTTTGTAAAAAAGGACCGAGCCGAGCTCCCTCTCCCGCCTCGGGGGGCTAACAAGCGTCCAGAAAGAGAAGAGACGCCAGACTTCGAGGAGGAGCGAATCCTCCACCTCATCCATGGGGGTCCGATGGGAGGCTCCTCGAACTCCTCCCGAAAAGCGTTTATCAGAGAAGTCAATTCAGTCCGAACCACGCCTCCTCCCAGGGGCCTCGGAGTGCCAGTTACCTTCTCCGACGAGGATCTCGAGGGAGTCCGTATCCCGCATTGCGACGCCCTCGTCATCAGCCTCCACATGGCAAATTTCAAAGTAGAGAGGATTTTAGTCGACAACGGCAGCTCCGTCAACATCCTATTCCTCTCCGCTTTCAAAGGCCTAAAGCTCTCCAGAGACAGACTCAAACCCGCCGGTTACACTCTCCATGGGTTCACGGGGGTTCCGGTAACTATAGAAGGGGTGATCACCCTCGATGTAACTGCCGGACAAACCCCTACCACCAGAACGGAGCCAATGGACTTCATGGTAGTGGATGTTCCCGCTGCCTACAACATCATCTTGGGCAGACCCGGCCTCGCGGCTCTGGAAGCAGTTCCCTCGGCATATCATCTGAAGATGAAATTTCCCACCCGATCCGGGGTCGGAGAAGTAAGGGGAAATCAGGAGCAGGCCCGGAAATGCTACATGACTTCGACCCTTGGGCCCGTCCTCTCTTTAGAGACCCTGGAAATTCCCCAAGATTCTACAAGACCGACCTCCGAGCCAGCGGACGAACTGGAGGAGGTGCTCTTCTCCGAACAAGAGCCGACCCGCAAGTTCTTCGTAAGCAAGGCGCTCCCGTCCGCCCTATACTCAGATATTGTGGGATGCATCCGAGACAATCAAGACCTCTTCGCATGGTCCGCAGCTGACATGCCCGGTATCTCTGAAGAGCTCTTAGTCCACCGCTTGAGTGTTGATCCGGGGTCCAAACCGGTTCAGCAGAAGAGGCGTAAGTTCGCCCCCGAGCGACAGCTCGCTATTAAAGAAGAGGTAGACAAATTGCTGAAGGCCCGATTCATACAGGAGGTAAACTACCCTGAATGGTTATCGAACGTAGTAATGGTAAAGAAGTCCAACGGAACATGGAGAATTTGCATTGATTTCACCGACCTCAACAAAGCCTGTCCCAAAGATCCCTTCCCCCTACCGAGCATCGACACTCTGATTGACGCAACCTCGGGACATGAGCTCCTAAGCTTCATGGACGCTTTCTCGGGTTACAATCAGATAAGGATGTTCCCGCCAGATATCCCAAAGACGTCTTTTGTAACCGACCAAGGCCTTTATTGCTACAGGGTCATGCCATTCGGCCTAAAGAACGCGGGGGCAACATACCAGCGCCTCGTTAACAAAGTTTTTCAGGCTCAGATCGGCAGAAACATGGAAGTGTATGTCGATGACATGCTGGTGAAAAGCATCCGCGGTGCTGATCATGTGACCGACCTCCAAGAAGCATTTGATGTTCTAAGAAGGAACAATATGAGACTTAACCCGAACAAATGTGCGTTCGGCGTCTCATCAGGCAAGTTCCTCGGCTTTATGGTTAGCCAACGAGGAATAGAGGCGAATCCGGAGAAGATCAAAGCCATACTGGACATGGCTCCCCCAAGAAATGTCAAAGAAGTTCAGAGGCTGACTGGTCGCTTAGCCGCCATAGGGCGCTTCCTGTCGAAGTCCGGAGAGAAGTGCCTCCCGTTCTTCAAAGCCCTCAGGGGGGCTAAAGGATTCGAGTGGGGGCAGCAGCAACAAGACTCCTTTGACCAGCTTAAAGCCTACCTCGTCAACCCCCCTCTCCTTAGCAAACCAGTACCCGGCGAACCGCTCTACCTCTACCTCGCGGCTTCCGAACAGACGCTCAGTGCGGTCTTAGTCAGAGAAGAAGAAAGGGCTCAGAAGCCCATATACTACGTCAGCAAGGTGCTCCGGGATGCCGAACTTCGGTACCCGAAAATTGAGAAAATGGCGTATGCCCTGGTAATGGCCGCAAGAAAACTTAGACCCTACTTTCAGTCTCATTCGGTGGTCGTCCTTACCGACCAGCCACTGAAACAGATTCTTCACAAACCCGAGACTTCTGGTCGCCTCATGAAGTGGTCAATCGAGCTGAGCCAGCACGACATAACTTATCAGCCTCGGACTGCAATCAAGGCACAGGCGCTGGCCGAATTCATAGTTGAGACTACAATCCCCGAGTCTGGCCAAGCAGCAAAGGGACCCCCCGTCTGGTCGGTCTATGTTGACGGGTCCTCTTGCAATGAGGGTAGTGGGGCAGGGGTCATCCTGGCAGGACCAGACGGCTTCGTCCTCCAATACTCACTCCGGATAAATTTCAAAGCCTCGAACAACGAGGCCGAATATGAAGCACTAATAGCCGGGCTTCGAATGGCCCGAAATGCTGGGGCACATCGGCTACGAATTTTCAGCGACTCCCAGTTGATTGTTAACCAGGTCCTCGGCGAGTATGAAGCCCGCGACGATAGAATGGCTAAATACTTGTCCAAAGTAAAGAGCCTCATGACGCTGTTCGACGAGGCTCTCATCCAAAGGATCCCTCGAGAAGAAAATGCTCAGGCCGACGCCTTATCCAAGTTAGCCTCCTCCTCCCTTCAAGGTCTGGAACAGACCGTTTTGATAGAAGTCCTCCTAAAGCCGAGCATAGAGGACGAAGCGCCAGACTCCGTTGAAGCATTGCCCGTCCTCCTCGAAGACAACTGGATGAAACCCATTGTCGAATTCCTGAGGAACGGACTCCTCCCCGAAGATCCGAGGGAAGCACGAAGAATTAGGGCCCGAGCCGAGCGTTTTACTTTACTCGAAGGCATCTTATACAAACGCTCCTTCACCCAAGCGGATGGTCGACCGTATCTAAGGTGCCTCTCCCCCGAGCAGGCCGACTACGCCCTACAGGAGCTCCATGAGGGGATCGGCGGAGCCCATTCTGGATCCAGGGCTCTGGCGCGCAAGGTGTTGAACTATGGGTATTACTGGCCCACTCTCCTACGGGACGCCGAACGACACGTTCGGCAGTGCAGCTCCTGCCAAAAGTATGCAGACATCCGACGTCTTCCGCAAGCACCGCTGACCTCCCTATCAAGTCCCGTTCCCTTCGCTATGTGGGGGATGGACTTACTGGGACCATTCCCTCCAGCCCCCGGACAGCTAAAGTTCCTAGTCGTGGCAGTCGACTATTTCTCTAAGTGGATAGAAGCCGAACCCCTGGCTACGATCACCGAACATAGGGTCGTTCAGTTCTTCTGGAAGAATGTGATTTGCCGGTTCGGCGTTCCCCGAGTCATAGTCACAGATAACGGGACACAGTTTACTGGAGCCGCCTTCCGAGCCTTGTGTGAAGACCTTTCCATACAACACCGATTCTCCTCCGTCTCCCATCCCCAGTCGAATGGCCAAGCTGAAAATGCCAACCGACAGATTCTTGCAGGAATCAAGAAGAGGTTAGATAAGTGTTCCAAGGGACTCTGGGTCGATCAGCTGCCAAACGTACTCTGGAGTCACCGCACCACCAAACGGACCCCAACAGGCGAGAGCCCATTTAATCTCACCTATGGGGCCGAAGCCACCATCCCCCTAGAAGTCGGGATACCCTCTCCTCGCCTGGTCGCTTATGAAGAAGAGCAGAATGCTAGAGAACTCAGAACAAGCCTAGACCTGATAGACGAAATCCGAGAGAGAGCTGCCATACGCCAGCAAGCTTACCGAAGAAGGATCGAGCTGGCATACAACAAAAGAGTCCGCCCAACGGACCTCAAAGAAGGGGACTTAGTCCTTCGGAAGTTGGCCATATCATTCCCCGGGCAGAAAAGCAAGCTGGCCCCGAACTGGGAGGGACCGTACAAGATCTCGAAAGTAATCCGCCCCGGTACCTACAAGCTAGAGGATCTCGAAGGCAGAGAAATTCCCCGGACTTGGAACGCCGACCATCTTTTGAAATACCAGGAGAAGGCAACTACGTCTCTCCAAGTAACTCGAGATGCCGAACCGTTCCCCTCCTTTCTCTAGTCATAGTTTGTCCTTTTTGTGCTTTCTTTTATTATTGTAATAATGGCTAGCAACTTTAGAAGCAGCCGATCGTTAGATGTTAATAAATGGAGTTTCTTCATGTTTTCACTACTATTACATCCCTCTGCTTGTAGCTCCTTAAACTGACAATGGTTCCGGAGTCCAACACTTGGCTCGATTCTACTTCACGAGCTCGCTCCTAAGCGAGCTAGAAGTAGCTCGCCATTCGAAAATGCTCCCACAGCCGTTGAATGGTACGGAGTCCAACACTTGGTTCGACCCTACTCCGCAAGCTCGCTCCTAAGCGAGCTAGGAGTAGCTCGCCATTCGAAATTGCTCCTACACCCCTTAAACTGACAATGGTTCCGGAGTCCAACACTTGGCTCGATTCTACTTCACGAGCTCGCTCCTAAGCGAGCTAGAAGTAGCTCGCCATTCGAAAATGCTCCCACAGCCGTTGAATGGTACGGGGTCCAACACTTGGTTCGACCCTACTCCGCAAGCTCGCTCCTAAGCGAGCTAGGAGTAGCTCGCCATTCGAAATTGCTCCTACACCCCTTAAACTGACAATGGTTCCGGAGTCCAACACTTGGCTCGATTCTACTTCACGAGCTCGCTCCTAAGCAAGCTAGAAGTAGCTCGCCATTCGAAAATGCTCCCACAGCCGTTGAATGGTACGGAGTCCAACACTTGGTTCGACCCTACTCCGCAAGCTCGCTCCTAAGCGAGCTAGGAGTAGCTCGCCATTCGAAATTGCTCCTACACCCCCTAAACTGACAATGGTTCCGGAGTCCAACACTTGGTTCGACCCTACTCCGCAAGCTCGCTCCTAAGCGAGCTAGGGGTAGCTCGCCATTCGATATTGCTCCTACACCCCTTAAACCGACAATGGTTCCGGAGTCCGCCAAACGAGCTAGGGACAGCACACCGTCCTAAAAAACGCTCCGACGACGTTAACCTAATCAAGCAAGTGCACAACTCGGCTCGACGCTACTTCGCAACTCCACTCATGATCATTCGGAGTTCGACAGTTCAGAAGTTACCCCATGACAAACAACATTCACAGCAATGAAACACGCAAGTTCGGCAATAACGCATTTATTAATGAAACAGATGTGATACAAAGGCAAACGCAAACAGGAGCACGACTCAACAAGGGTATTTACAATACCGACTCGTCACACTTAGAAAAAAAAAGAGGAGAGAGCAAAGAACGCGCGGAACCGACCACTTCAGCGCTTCTTTGGAGCTGGAGCATTCCGCTTCAAGGACACTCGAGAATGACGACGCTTGTCCCCGGAGCGCGACCCCAAGCCGGCAAACTGGGACGTATCCTCGGCACCGCTCCTGGCAGCTACGCCGACAGACGCCCCGCTCGAGGAGATTGCCACCGAGCTCTGCGCGTCCCCCGGGCTGGGTTGACCAATCCGCTGACGGGTCGCCATCTCATAGAAGGTGATACCCCGCTCACTCTCAGCACGAGTGCATGACGTGCTTCGAACGTTGATCGGCCCTGAATGTGGCTTCAGACGAGCCACTTCCGCCTCCAACTCTGAGATCCTGTCCCGCAACGAGTCGTCTTTAACGTCGACTTCAAAACGTGGGGGTATCGCGGAGTCCGGCACTCCAGATCGACTAGCGACGAGGCGCCGAAGGTGGGTGACTTCGATGCTTTTATCCACCGTCGCCCTCTTGAGCGCTTCGACTTCAGCAGTCAACTCGACTCGTTCGGTCGTCAACTTGGCCACCTCGGCCGTCAGCCCCTCGCCCTCACTCCGGAGCTTCGCCTCTACGGACTGCAGATGCTGTATCTCGGAGAGCAACTCGTCCTTCTCCGCTGTTATTTTGGACAAATTATGACGAATGCACTGAACACGAATCTCATTACTGAAATCAGTGGGCAAGTGTTCACCTTCGGGTATGAGCTCGGCGATTCGGCTTTCCAAACGACGAATCTCGATATCACGCCGGCCAAGGACGAGCTGGAGATGCTTCCTCTCGCTCTCGGCTCGGCGCAATCCGAGCTCGACCTCATAAAGTTTCTCCCTACACCTAGCCAGACACAGCCTCGTCGCCCCTAGGCCGGCTTCGGCTTTAACCTCCTCGTCCGGGCAGGAAAGCTCGACGCCTTGGGGGATCACCATGAGCTGCAAAGAAATCGGAGCAATCAGCGAAAACGTTGAGCGTGGCCGAAGCACCGCACTTGGAAAAATTTTCATCTCTAAAAACAAAGTTTGACAGTTCGGCAAAAGAGGGGGCATAAAACAGAAATTTCCGAACACCAACACTTGCAAAAATTTTGATTTCATTTACGTCAAAAGAAGCGGTGGCCAGTCCGCTATTAGGCATTACAAAGTTCGGTAAAAAAAAAAAGAAGCAGAAACAGCCAAAAACAATAAAAGGAGAGGCGGATCAGTGCTCGACCTCTTTCCCCGGGAGACGAGGTGGAGTAGGGGTCGACTTCGCCGAAGGAGACGTCGCCGCCAGTGGAGTGGCCGTGACGCTCGGGACCTCGCCAGTAACCCCGGCATCGGCCTCAGCGCCGTCCTCCTCCTCCTCCTCCTCTTCCCCTTCGGACTCGGGGTCGAAGCCCTCGACGTGTCCGGGGAAGAGTCGCCATCCCGAGACGTCCACCCCGGGGTACGCCTCTCGCACCCGGTCGAGGGCGGTGGCGAAGGCCTTCGCCATGTTCTGCGCGAGGTACCCCTGGGCCTTCTTCAAAGTGGCGTCCTCCACCTCCTTCACAGCCGCCGCCTGCTTCGCCTCGGCCTCGGCAAGCTGATTGGCCGACCCCTCCTTCTCCCGACGCAGCTCGTCCTCCAGCCTCTTCACTTCGGCCTCGAGGTGCTGAATCCTCGCAGACCGGCCTTCATGCTCGACTCGGAGCTTGTCGAGCTGGTTCGACATCCGAGCCTTCTCGTTCCGAGCCTGGTCGGACTCCTGCTTCAGCTCCTTCTCGAGGGCGGTCAGCCGTTCGGTGAGGTGGCCGAAGTGGACGACGATCTGCAAGGGAAAGAGGAAGAACTCAGAGAGTTGGAAAATTTTTTTTTTGATTCAAGATGAAACGAATGAAGGGAACTCGGGACTTACCGATACCGCCGAACGAGCGATCTCGATCACGTCGTCGCCCTGCCGCCCCGCGTCCATGGCGGCACGGTCCTTCGGGGTGGCGAGATGCTTGACAGCCTGCATACTCGCCAACGAGTTCCCGAGGAACCCATCGTGCCTCCGGACCTGCCAGTCCGGAATGTGGATCCGCTTGTGCTCCTCCGTCAGGAGCTCCTCGCCTGCTACGGTTAGCGGCGGGGTCGGCATGGCGAGCGCGGCGGCAATGGGGAAATCCCCCTCAGGAGCAGTAGCCGAAGGCCCCGCCACGGTGACGACCGGGTCGTCAACAACCTCCACCGCCTGGTCGGGTGCCGCAATCCTCGGCACCTTCGAAGTCGAGGGCAGCTTCGACGCGACCCTCTTCCGCTTCCTCGGCGCCTTACTGGCGAGCCCAGCCCGGAGCGCCAACACCGCTTCGTAGTCCATAGATTCTACATCAAATAAAAAAAAAATGATGATTAGCACAAAAGAAGAACAGGACAACAAGTACAAAAAAAGAGAACTTGGCGAAAAGCCGCGTACTAGGATCTACGCGGCCGAGCCCTCCCCTGTAAAGTACGTCTTCCGTCAACTCTTTCCAGTCGTACTTCGGCCGGTCGAGAAGAGTCGAACCGCCCCTTCCTCTTCTACTGAGAGTCTCGGCATCGCCGTCGCCCTCTTGGTCACCCCCTCTGCCCAATTGGTGGGGATCGGCCAGGCCTCTCGACTCCGCACGACGACCCACTTCTCTCGCCAATGCTTGATAGAGCCTGGGCAGACCACGAGCCTGCCGCCGTGCCTCGGAGTCAGATAATACCGGTACTCCGACTTGTTCCCTTGGTGGAGCCGGTATATCGTCCGAAGCACGTTCAGCTGCGGTTCGATCCCCGCGGCCTGGCAATGAAGAACGAAGCCATTAATCACTCGCCACGCGTTCGGCATGAGCTGGATAGGGCAGACCCCATACCAGCTCACCACGGTAATTGCGAACGCGTGGAGAGGTAGCCGGGCTCCGGCGATAAAGGCATCCACCGGCCAGCAACACATGGTCACTGGCAGCGGCGAATTGGCCCTAACTCCGGGGCCCGGCAACATGATTTCGTACTCCTCCGGGATGAAAAAAGCATCCCGGATCGCCACCAACTCCTCCTCGCGAAGGATCGACGCTGCGTCATCCGCCTCCGTCGTCTCCCTCGCCTCATTCTCCTCGAAGGTCCTCTCCCTCCCATGGACAATCCGCTCGGCCTGGTCCTTCGGGAGCTCCCTAACCCTATGCAGACCCGTCAACGGACCCGGTAGCTGTCCGAACTCCCCCATCCTCTTCGGCTCCTCGACGATGGAATCCTTCCCGAACACCTTCCCCTTGGGCGGGTTCGGAGACGAGGCCTCGGCGCCTTGAAGGGAGGGCTCGGACCAAGAGACTTCATCTGAGACAGAAGCTACAGACATAACTTATAAATTTACCTTGAAAGGAAGGAGTGCCGAAAAACCTCGCCTGAGACAAACGCCGGTGCCGGAAAAACTCGTCTGAGACACTAAGGAACGCCTGAGCAAATGAGAGGAGAAGTGAGAAATGAGGGGGGGGTTGAGGATTTATAGAAGGGGGACACGCCCCACGAGGCTAATGGGCCTGTACGGCCGGCCCATCTAAACCAAGCGGCGGAGCGATCCCAATCGTCACCTCGTTAACCGCAGCGAATCATGAGATGCATTTAATGCTATCCCATCTGATGGAATCCCAGAGGTCACAGCACTTAATGCGCGTCCCATCTGTCAGGGTTGTCAGAGTTGTCAGAATTGTCAGACATCCAAATGGCGCACAGAAGAGACAAACTCACATAAACGACAAGTCTGCACGCTCGGCACCCACTGCCGAGCATTCGTGACACCGACCCTGTTATAGGGGAAAAAGTCACGCTCGGCACCCACAGCCGAGCATTCGTGACACCGACCCTGTTATAGGGGAAAAAGTCACGCTCGGCACCCACAGCCGAGCATTCGTGACACCGACCCTGTTATAGGGGAAAAAGTCACGCTCGGCACCCACTGCCGAGCATTCGTGACACCGACCCTGTTATAGGGGAAAAAGTCACGCTCGGCACCCACAGCCGAGCATTCGTGACACCGACCCTGTTATAGGGGAAAAAGTCACGCTCGGCCCCCACTGCCGAGCATTCGTGACACCGACCCTGTTATAGGGGAAAAAGTCACGCTCGGCACCCAAAGCCGAGCATTCGTGACACCGACCCTGTTATAGGGGAAAAAGTCACGCTCGGCACCCACTGCCGAGCATTCGTGACACCGACCCTGTTATAGGGGAAAAAGTCACGCTCGGCACCCAAAGCCGAGCATTCGTGACACCGACCCTGTTATAGGGGAAAAAGTCACGCTCGGCACCCACTGCCGAGCATTCGTGACACCGACCCTGTTATAGGGGAAAAAGTCACGCTCGGCACCCAAAGCCGAGCATTCGTGACACCGACCCTGTTATAGGGGAAAAAGTCACGCTCGGCACCCACTGCCGAGCATTCGTGACACCGA
This sequence comes from Hemerocallis citrina, assembly GCA_017893485.1. NCBI lineage: Eukaryota > Viridiplantae > Streptophyta > Magnoliopsida > Asparagales > Asphodelaceae > Hemerocallis > Hemerocallis citrina. The sequence goes on along the minus strand of CM030364.1, from coordinate 20,988,717 downwards.
CCCTGTTATAGGGGAAAAAGTCACGCTCGGCACCCAAAGCCGAGCATTCGTGACACCGACCCTGTTATAGGGGAAAAAGTCACGCTCGGCACCCACTGCCGAGCATTCGTGACTCCGACCCTGTTATAGGGGAAAAAGTCATGCTCGGCACCCACTGCCGAGCATTCGTGACACCGACCCTGTTATAGGGGAAAAAGTCACGCTCGGCACCCACTGCCGAGCATTCGTAGCACCGACCCTGTTATATGGAAAAAACAGGTTCGGCACCGCTGCCGAGCGTTCGTGGCACCGACCCTGTTATAGGGAAAAAACCGGTTCGGTACCGCTGCCGAGCGTTCGTGGCACCGACCCTGTTATAGGGAAAAAACCGGTTCGGCACCGCTGCCGAGCGTTCGTGGCACCGACCCTCTTATAGGGAAAAAACCGGTTCGGCACCGCTGCCGAGCGTTCGTGGCACCGACCCTCTTATAGGGAAAAAACCGGTTCGGTACCGCTGCCGAGCGTTCGTGGCACCGACCCTGTTATAGGGAAAAAAAACGGTTCGGCACCGCTGCCGAGCGTTCGTGGCACCGACCCTCTTATAGGGAAAAAACCGGTTCGGCACCGCTGCCGAGCGTTCGTGGCACCGACCCTCTTGTAGGAAAAAAAAAAAAAAAAACAGGTTCGGCACCCCTGCCGAGCGTTCGTGGCACCGACCCTCTTATAGGGAAAAAACAAGTTCGGCGGACCACCGAACCCGCTCCTGACGCTCGCAGTCCTGCCGAACTCGCTTCCCTCTCTGGAAGAGCTCGCCGAACCGCATGTGGACCTCGGCCCCTTCACTAGCGAACTCTAGGGGGGTCTAAAGCGTGCTCCAAGTATACAAGGCCACCGAATGGCGAATTGACACTTTGCAAAGTTAATTGGATATCCCTGCAAGAACACCACACGACCATAAGAGTTCGGGGGCGACTCAGAGTTCAATCCGCTTGAAAAATCACCAAGCTATCTCCCTCAAGATTCAAAACCTTCCATTTGGGCTCCGACACAACTCTACCAACCATTAAAAAACAGCTAGACTACTCCTCAAAGGCCGATCAAGCTCAGCCTTTAGGAGTGGGGGGCTCGTGATATGGCTAAAAATGGGATTTAATCGGAACCGTCCAAATCAGGCACGAATCTTGAGATCTGAGGGTAAAACGGTAATTTCGCCCACAAGAGGACCAAAACGGGTATTGGATCTGCCCTCTTAGGGCCCAATGATCCGCGAATGGATCCGCCAACAAGAGGGCGCGGATCTCAACCCGCTGCGCTCCCAATCCAACAAGACAGAGTCAGGATCCCTGATTAAACACGATCAACGGCCCTGATGGACATCTACCTTTTCGCTGGGATTTGGGGATTAAAATTCCTTAACTGATTACAGGGGATATACCTTATCAGATTACATACCTTATCTGACTACGAGGAATATTCTTTATCTAATCACGGGGATTACATTCCTAAAACCATTCCCTAAGACGCCTATAAATACCCCTCACCCATCTCCATTAAGAGGTAATCAACTCTTCACCAGTTTTTACGCTCCTTCATAATCTCTTCGATTACTGACTTGAGCGTCGGAGGGTGCGTCGCCGGGATCCCCCCCCGGTGTCTCGCACTTTTTGCAGGTGCACGGCAGGAAAGTCGAACGAGGCCCGACGGAACAGGTACGCAGGTTTTCCTATTCAGTTTCCCCAAGAATCCACAAGTTCTATCTGTTTGCCCCCACACCAAATTTAGCGGCAACACCTGCCTCTCTTTGATTTCCATAAAACCCTACCTCCTTCCTGAGCGATTCGAAGCTTGAGATCTGATTCCTTGGTCGATGCCCCCTCACTACTAGCTTCGAACCCATAAACCCTAGCTCCTTGTTCCCTCTCTCCACTTCCTGATTTGGAACCCTAGCCCCCAAATCGAAGCTCTTAAATTTGCAAATCTGTAAAGCGAAACTCCACCTCTACTCTCTCCCCTGTGGGAATTTGAAGACATTGAGGTTGTTTAGTTGTAGGAAGATTGATGAGGATCCGGGGCCGGTGGAGCATTTGGGGGTGTGTTCCACAATTGAGATGCTGCAGATGGTGAGGTGTCAGTTGAGGGATAAGAGGAGTTTGACGACATTGTTTGTGATGTGTGGATCGGCAAGAGAGATTGTGTTTCAAAATTGTTGCGGATTGGATAATGAGATGTTTGTGATGGCAACTATTTGCAGGTATAAATTCGAAGCTTACTGCTTTAGTTTCTTCGAAGTAGTTAAAATTTGAAAACTTGGGTGAAAGTCACAGTGAGATTGTGTTTCTACTTGAGCATGCCATCTGTTTGATTATTAGAAGTTAGCTTAAATTAGTGAAAGTTTCTTTGTGGGGATATTCTGAAATGGAAAGGGAATATTTATCTAATTAAGAATTTATCAAATCTGTTAATAATACATTTTTGCATCTATATTATTGTTTTGACTCCTTTGTTTCCTATTACATTTGCTCTATTTTGACCTAGGAAGCTTGAATACAAGTATGGGTAAGAGACACCAGATGGGTATGAGATGCTACAAAATTGTGAATCATAGATTACCGGGACACGACTATAATATTGTATGATATGACACTATATATTTGAATTGTTCATAAAAATTACTTATTTGTGGAGGGTTTAATTCTTGATAAAAAGATGACATTTGTAAAATTTGTAGAGGGTTTAATTATTGTTGTATAATGCGTCATATCATACTTCTTTAAATTATTATTATCTATTGATGTTTGCAGGCAAGCTGATAGAATCACAGTTTGTTCTCTATGACAGATAGAAAAGTGATGCATGATTCCCTCATACAGGAAGTGTTCGATTCTCAGTTTCAATGCTTTTAAATTTGTAGAAACTGTCTTTTGTTGTGCGTGTTGGTATAGGCGATGATGACAAGCACTCTTTTACAAGCACTACTTTGAATTATTATGCCCCATCCCTACAAATTTTTGATTGAGTCTTGGTTATGTTATTGGTCTTGATCTATGCAATGAAGACGAACTTGGTTAATTTTTGGGTCTATAGCAGTTGCATTGTAGTTTGCTGGCCTTACTTGAGGTCGTTTGCAATTTTAGGGTTTATAGCAATTGCAGGAAGTGTTTGATTCTCTACTATATGAGTGATTCTATTATGAGATGGTGAGAAGAGATACTTATCGTGAACAAAAGATCTCAGTCGTTGGATCGTGATCCGATGGCTTAGATCTGATCCACCCATCTACTGAGTGAGATGAGATATGTTGAGGGACAAATTTGTAATTTCTCAGCTTCTCTGAGCCTATTACAATTGCAGTTTTGAGCCTATAGCAATTGCAGTTTTGGTTCTCATGGTTGAATAGCATCAGTTCGTGAAGAAGCATCATGTCCAATTTCTTTTTATAGCAATTGCAGGAAATTGGGTTGAATTTCATACTAGCCATGGCATAATAATGCAACCAAAATTGATAGATGTTTATGTTGTATCTTGGCTTATTCAGCTCCTTTTTATATTGTTTATGACCTGAATGAGAGATGTTTATGTTGCTCCTAGGCTAATTGAGCTATTTTTAATGTTGTTTATGAATTGATTGAGAGATGTTTATGTGGTTTCAAGGCTGATTGAGCTCTGTTTAATTTTGTTTCTGAGCATTCTAAGTTGGCATTTAGGGTGGGGGGGGGGGGGTTGCAACTAGTTGGCATGGCATAATAATGTAGCCCTAGAGAAATAAGTACGCTTCATTTGAACAAACAGTGAAATATAAGTGTGTTCTGAGCCTACAACTACTTCAAATCATGTTTTTGTTGATAGTACTACTTGGCAGTGTGTAGTAGTTTTTTAGTTCATGAATACATGTTTAAGATTGTTGTTTTTTTTTTCAGGCGCAACAGTATCAGCTCAAGCAGGGAGCGGCAGCAGATCAAGACGGAAGTGTATTTTTGAGCTCATTGTACTCTTTTTATGTTGTATAATTGAGCTGATTGAACTATGTTTATGTTGTAACTTGGATGTTGAGCTCTTTTTTATGTTGTTTATGAGCTGATTGAGAGATATTTATGTTGTATTTTGGCTGATTGAGCTTTTTTGTTTTTGTTTTTATGAGCTGATTGTACTCTTTTATTGTTGTACATTTGAGGTGAAAATGAAGAGGATCAATAAAGAGATTTAGATGTCACTCTGTTTATGTTGTATAAAGAGATTTAGATGTCTTGGTTGAAAGATGTTTATGTTGTATGTTGTAAACTTTGTTAGCAGCCATCCGGAACAAATAGAATTGATACAAATGTTTCAGTTATACAAATAATGTGCAGATGTTTTTTGGAGAAGAATTGATACAAATAGAATTAGATGTCTTAAGATTGTATAACTGAAACAACATAAATAGCTTAGAACATAACTAAAATGTAGCCCCTCTGCTGAAAACAGCCAAGACACAACATAAACAAAGTTCAAGCAGCTCGTAAACTACATAAAAAACAGCTGAATCAGCCAATATATAACATAAACATCTCACAATCAGCTCATACACAACATAAAAATGTTCTGAATTAGCCAAGATACAACAAAAACAAAGTTCAAGTAGCTTGTAAACTACATAAAAAACAGCTGAATCAGCAATATACAACATAAACATCTATCAATCAGCTCATACACAACATAAAAATGAGCTGAATCAGCCAAGATACAACATAAACATCCTTCAATCATCTCATAAATAACAATAAAACATAGCTGAATCAGCCAAAATACTACATAAACATCCCTCAAACAGCTCGTAAACAACATAAAAAATACTTGAATCAGCCAATATACAACATAAACATCTATCAATCAGCTCATACACAACATAAAAATGAGCTGAATCAGCCAAGATACAACATAAACATCCTTCAATCAACTCATAAATATCATTAAAAAAAACTGAATCAACCAAGATACAACATAAACATCCTTCAATCAGCTCATAAATAACAATAAAACGTAATTGAATCAGCCAAGATACTACATAAACATCCCTCAAACAGCTCATAAAAAACATAAAAAAATACCTGAATCAGTCAATATACAACATAAACATCTATCAATCAGCTCATACACAACATAAAAATGAGCTGAATCAGCCAAGATACAACATAATCATCCTTCAATCAGCTCATAAATAACAATAAAGTGTAGCTGAATCAGCCAAGATACTACATAAACATCCCTCAAACAGCTCGTAAACAACATAAAAAACACATGAATCAGCTAATATACAACATAAACATCTATCAATCAGCTCATACACAACATAAAAATGAGCTGAATCAACCAAGATACAACATAAACATCCTTCAATCAGCTCATAAATATCATTAAAAAAAACTGAATCAACCAAGATACAACATAAGCATCCTTCAATTAGCTCATAAATAACAATAAAACGTAGCTGAATCAGCCAAGATACTACATAAACATCCCTCAAACAACTCGTAAACAACATAAAAAATACCTGAATTAGCCAATATACAACATAAACATCTCTCAATCAGCTCATACACAACATAAAAATGAGCTGAATCAGCCAAGATACAACATAAACATCCTTCAAGCTACAATACGCAAAGAACATAGACACAACAATATGGCAATTGCCAAGGACCCATGTACTCAGATAACCTTTCTAATATATTCACAACGAGTATAAAATGAGTACAAGCGCATATCAACTATCAAAGACAGTCCTATTACTTGGTTTTTGTTGTAAAGGAGTGCCAAAATGATATATTTTTTCCTTTCCCCCTGCAATGTTGCAGTCCTTCACCGTAAGATTAAACTAGCAACAACTTTCTTTACATCAACATCAATCATATACATGACAAGTGGCTGGATTATGATCTCTCGTCTTCCTTCTTTCTTTGCACCTGACAACAGATCATAACAGTCTAATGTAAACAAAATATAGAAAGAGGACAGCCAAAGCTCCAGCTATACGTCCGCGGTCACCTGAGATGGCACAATCATACCAGTATGAGATACATAATAGAATACTACATACAGATCACAGACTTTAAATTGGATGTATTTAAAATAACCTTTTAACTATTTGTTAGTTTTCAAAATTTACTTGTGTATTTAAAATATAGCATGATCAGTATCATGCTTACTAATGTTTAAATAGTACATACTATGTATTGCTTGAGGACAGGAAGATTTAACTCCGGCAAGCATTTAGTTTTTATATGGAGAATGTTACAACCAAAATAGTATGCTCAACAACATATTGTACATTTCTACTGAGGAAAAGATCAGCGGATGGTACAATACATGAACAATATGGACGGAAATGATCATAAAAGTATGGATGTGAAATGACTTGATTGCCCGCGGTTTGATGGCACAGTCATGTATGATACCTATAACCTATCTAATTATACAGGTTATTTTATAATAAATGTACTCAAATTATATAAAATTAGCAGATGCTATCAGAATTTGTACAAGATATGATTTAGAACAGCATACCAGAATCTTATCCCGAGGCATGTGGCACAGGCAGAGTGGGCAGGGACATTTCTGTAAAATTTAGGAAAGAAAAAATAATACACAATGAAACATCAATAACCATTTCTTCATGTATTCATGTGTCATGCTCCGCTTCCCAAAAACATGGAATACGAGCGTGTGACGAAGCCCAGCGAATGATTTTAACATCATCCATAAGCTGTAGGATCGACTCAGTATCATAACAAGAATATAACAAGATATATATATAACCAAGCATGCATGAATAATTTATTAAGCAACAGAAAACAATCGAAACAAATAATAATATCCAAATAGTTTTCAGGTCTGGATCAAATGTAAAACTCGGGAACATAAGCCCGTTACAAGTCTTAAGTAGCAAGAAATGAAATAACTCAATTACAAAACGAAATGATTAAAGAAAGTTTTTCCCAAGCAAGGCCTAGAACGTCTGCTTACCGATTCCAGCAGGCAATTCGTCTCCAAAGTCTGTTTAATAATAATAAAAAGGGGAAAAAATAGAGAAAACAAGAGAAAATGCCCTAAGTGCAAGTTAGGGCCACAAATAGTAAAAACGAGTACAAGTAATGTGGAACAAGAATTGAAACCAAAAATATAATAGGAATACAACAAGTAGTGGAAATCTAAGAACTAGCTAGCAAGGAGGATAACTCAAGTGAACAGGCTGGATAACAAATACTAATGGCGAAACAAGTGATAAGTGAACCTGTAGGGATATCTAACCTCAAGTGACAAGTCTCAAGTCTAGTGTCAAGTAACAAGTATCAAGTTTAATGTCAAGTATCAAGTCTCAAGTCTAGTGTCAAATTTTATATTCAAGTGCCAAGTCTCAAGTAACAAGTTGTCAAGTCTCAAGTAACATGTATCAAGTTCAATTTTCATATTTCATGCCTCACGTATCATGGTTCATGTATCATACCATCAAGTATTAAGTAAACATGTATCGAGTTCAAGTTTCATGTTCAAGTCTGGTGGTGATTACTATCTAGGTAGCACTTCATGCATCCATTCTTTTACTACATGGTTGCTACAGTCAATGCAATTTTGTTTAGACCTAGTAATGGATTTTATAGGGCGGCATACTCAGGTATCAAGTATCAAGCAAACACGGTTCATAAATACGAAAATAAATAATAAGTTCACGAAGAGAGTCTGTGAATACTAACAAGTTCAAGAACCACACAGTGGGTTCATGAATACAACAAGTTCATGAGCCAAGTAACTGGCTCCATGAATACATCAAGGTGCAACAAGTTCATGAACTGAGTACTGGGAAACACGGGCCCCCTTTCGAGTACACTTACCTATATTGTCCACTACTATGGTCTTTCCCTTAAATCCCGGCTTGTTACTTTTATTAATTTTTATCAAGCAAGCATGCAAATGTGTGAAACAAGTTAAGAAATCATAATCATGGACATGGAACAATTTTGAGATATTTATATAGCATATTCGAGGGTCCATACGAGTAAAAAATATCACGAACAACGAAAATCTCAAATCTGGACAGCACGACGTTGCTGTACCAAAACTATGATTCCCGTTGCTACGAGATAGCAAAAGTGGATTTGTCAGGAGGTCTGAAAACTAGACTCCTGCTCGGTTCCAATGTATATAATTAAGGTTCATGAAAGTGGTGGGAATATATGTCAAAACAGCGTACTACACTGCTAATGTGTTCAGGCAGAATTTGTGAATCTAAGTTTAAACATGTGAAACAGTATTGAAATATTGTAATTTAATTCTAAATTTTTTTTTGGAAGGTTCTCTAGGGTGTCCATCAACAGCATATAAAGTTTCGAATCAAACGCTTACTCCTAGACCGTAACTCGGAATTCGAAAATTTCGGAGGTTATAGATATCTAGACATCTAGAGCTACATTTACTGTTCAGGGCTCGGGTTCAGATTCTGATGTTAAAGGGGTCAAAACAACATAGTAAGATCCAGGACAGCAACATGTGGGAATGTTTTACGTGTATAGGTTGCATGAAAATTGGTTATTAGGCATCTAGGTTAATGTGTGATATAAATACGGGGTAATGGTTATCAAAACAGCAAGTAATATTTATTTATCAACTCAACAAGGTGCAAGTTCATCGCATACAAGATATAACACATATCTACAAATCTAGGATTTCTTAATTTCATATGTTCATGTGCCTAGGAGATAAAATGAGTCTAAATAGTTGTAATATGTTAATGAAATTGTTGTGACTCTTAAGATAATGAAATTGATGGGAATTAATATTTGATCAACAATGACGAGTCAAAGAGGAGTCACAACTTCTAACTATTTACGGTATTTTCAAATTACGCTTGTACTAGAACAAAAATATGTACAAGATGAATACTTGCCTTGATTGGATGAGGGCGATTAGATCCGATAATTGAGAAAAACGGGATAAAAAAACCCCGGGCGAAATCTCCCAAAAGCACATGCGAAGCACGCGCAAAGAATCAATCAACAACTAGAGAATCCCCACACCAGATCTGGCCGGAACAGCGGACAGTGACACCGGATCTGTTGCGCCAAAACACGAGACAGCAAACCAACTCAATCAGATCCCTTCCTTACACCGGATCGGGGCCAGAACAACGTGCACCCTTTCCGGATCTGCTGTGGGTGAACATGAAACAGCCAAATGAACCAATGGCTGTTCGTCTTCTTCCTTACTTCGGTAGTGAGCGGGAGAGAGAGCGGAGGGTCTATGACGGCGGCTGGCTGACGGCAACGTGGTCGGGGTTCGATCGGGAAGCAGTCGAAGACGGCGATGGGGTGGCGCGTGTCGAGTTGGTGGCGGGAGTTGGGTTCGAAGGTCGAAGGAGTAGGTTCGGAAGTTGGGCACGGTGGAGGAAGGCGACGATAGGTTCGGGAGTTGAGGGCGATGAGGAGAGGAAGGCGATGCGAGGGTGGAGCGGATTGGGTGACGGGATTGGTAATGGCGATGGAGCGGGAGGAAGAAGATGGAGTGGGTTCGATGGCGACTGAGTGGGAGAAGGATACGGAAGGAAGAAGAGGGTAGCGGCGGTATGTTTAGGGTTTAACAGTATTTAGGTTTTGGTTTAAGGTTAGGGTTAAGTGTTATGGTTTATATAGATAGGGTTTTGGATTGTAGGGTATTTGGATATCGGGTTTGAGGGGGATCCAACAAGTGACTTAGTCAAAATTCAATATAAATGGGGAAAAAGAGACAGATGGAATGAATAGTCCATTTCTACATGAAAAACGACACAAAAAGAGTAGAACGAACATTACAATTGAATTAGATATTGGCACCAAAATTGAGTTGAAGCAAAAGAAGAGATTTTATTCAAACTGGAACAAAATATAGGATCTCAATTTGAATACAAAAATACCAAGAATGAAAATACAGTAGAAAAATATAGATACGGGAAATAGGAGTTACATCATGAACTAAAATACTACTAGAAACTGCCAATTAGTACTAATCAACAAAAACATGATTTGAAGTAGTCGTAGGCTCAGAACACACTTATATTTCACTGTTTGTTCAAATCAAGCATACATATTTCCCTAGGACTGCATTAGTATGCCATGACAACTAGTTTGAACCATCCCCCCTCCCCCCCACCCCCAATTTAGAATGCTCATAAACAAAATTATACAGAGCTCTTGTCATAAACAACATAAACCGAGCACAAAATTCATATAAACTACATAAACATAGCTCTTGTCATCATAATACAAGTAGTGCTTTTAAAATAGCTTATTGAACTACTTTTATTGTTGTATCTTGGTTGTTGAGTTCTTTTTTATGTTGTTTATGAGCTGTTTGAGGTATGTTTATGTTGTATCTTGGCTGATTGAGTTGATTGTACACAGGATCTTGAGGTAAAAATGAAGAAGATCAATAGTGCTTGTAAAATTAAAGGGGGGAGTGGGGGGAGACAAACTGAAAATAGTGCTTGTCATCATTGCCTACATCAACACACAACAAATGGCAGGAAGATGAGAAATTTAAAAGCTTTCATACTATGAATCAAACACTTCCTGTATTGGAGAATCATGCATCTCTTTTATATCTATCATGAGATTGCCTGCAAACAACAATATATAACGATTATTTAAACAACTGTGTTATTCGGAATTATAGAACAATAATTAAAGATATGGGGGAAAATAAAAAAGAAATCATGTAAAACACATACCTACAAAATCCACTCAACTAAAATAATAAAGATCATACAATAAATGGAGCATCTTCTGTTAGGGGTTCCATTCTTGAAAAAGTTGTAGAGTCTTGTGACTCATTCAAATTAAAACTACACGAATAATTAGCAGTAATTTTTATGAACAATTCTGATATATAGTGTCATATCATACAATATTATAGTCGTATCCCGGTAACCTACTATTCACAATTTTGTAGCATCTCATACCCATCTCGTGTCTCTTACCCATACTTGTATTCAAGCTTCCTATGTCAAAATAGAGCAAACGTAATAGGACACAAAGGAGTCAAAACAATAATATAGATGCAAAAATGCATTATTAACAGATTTGATAAATTCTTAATTAGATAAAAAATTCCTTTCCATTTCAGAATATCCCCACAAAGAAATTTTCACTAATTTAAGCTAACTTCTGATAATCAAACAGATGGCATGCTCGAGTAGAAACTCAATCTCACTGTGACTTTCACCCAAGTTTTCAAATTTTAATCACTTCAAAGAAACTAAAGCAGTAAGCTTCAAATTTATACCTGCAAATAGTTGCCATTACAAACATCTCATTATCCAATCCGCAACAATTTTGAAACACAATCTCCCTTGCCGACCCACACATCACAAACAATGCCGTCAAACTCCTATTATCCCTCAACTGACACCTCACCATCTGCAGCATCTCAATTGTGTAACACACCCCCAAATGCCACACCGGCCCCGGATCTTCATCAATCTTCCTACAACTCAACAATCTCAATGTCTTCAAATTCCCACAGGGGAGAGAGTTGAGGTGGAGTTTCACTTTACAGATTCGTAAATTTAAGAGCTTCGATTTGGGGGCTAGGGTTCCAAATCGGGAAGTGGAGAGAGGGAACAAGGAGCTAGGGTTTATGGGTTCGAAGCTAGTAGTGAGGGGGCATCGACTGAAGAATCAGATCTCAAGCTTCGAATCTCTCAGGAAGAAGGTAGGGTTTTATGGAAATCGAAGAGAGGCAGATGGGTTGGAGCCGAAGAGAGAGAGATATAACGGAGGGGAGGGGGGCATCGACTGAGGAATCATATCTAAAGCTTCGAAGAGAATAGGGTTTTCTAGAAATTGAAGAAAGAAGGCAAATGGGTTGGAGTCGAAGAGAGAGAGAGAGAACGGGAGAGAGGAGAACACAAATGAGTTGAGAAAGGTTGAGTTTGATCAATGACGGTTTTACCCCTCAACATATCTCAACTCTCTTAGTGGATGGGCGGATCAGATCTCAGCCCTCGGATCACGATCCAATGGCTGAGAACTTCAGCTCACGATAAGGACTTGAACTCACCATCTCATAATAGACTAACTCTGTTGAGCTCACCATCTCATAATAGACCTAACACACACACACACACACACATACACACTCTCTCTCTCTCTCTCTCTCTCTCTCTATATATATATATATATATATATATATATATATATATGACCGGGTCGGGCCTTGGGGGTCTGGGGTCTCTTGAAAAAAAAAACTGTTTTTAATTTTTGAATTTTAAAACAGAACAAAACATTTTTTCAATCAATAATATATCAGTTTCAAGATTTAAAGGAGCTTTATGTTATAGCTGTTACAAGAATTAAAGGATCTTTATGATATATTGATATAGTCGTTTTTTGATTAAATGCATATACAGTTTTATTCCTACCTGGTTACTGGCTATAAAAGAGAATCAATTTTTTTTTGAAAAATATATATATAAAAAATAATTAGTCATTCTCTTCTCCAAATATATCTTTGAGCGGTTTTTGCCTTGGTTTTGGTGGTGCAAGTTGGTACGTGCTGCTATTGGAGCATTGACAGCACTGTAGACAAAAGCTCGTTGTATCCCGGAAGAAATGTTTGGTGATGAACGATTCATCTCCAGAATCAGCCAAATAGCTTCTTAAAGAAAGTGCAACCCACGCCTCGAGCCACTTTTCATTTTCTTCCGGTTGCAGATCAACTCCAGAGCCATTCTCAGAAGGTTCATTTGGTGCACTCAGGTTTAACCCATATTTTCTAACAATTTTAACAATTTTAAGAAGCTATTTTCTGTAATCTGTAATGACTCTTATTTCTGACCACAAGTATGAAACCAACAAACCCGAGAAATTTGCTGGCCCGAACTTCAAGCAATGGAAGAACAAGATGTTTTTCTATCCATCGCTGAAGGAAGTTGCCCATGTTCTTACCCAAGACTTTCCTCTAATGCCTAACCCAGAACCTATTGATGTCCATGATAATGAACAAATCTTAGATGACATAGCAGAATGAAAGGATGCCGATTTTAAATGTAGAAACTTTGTCTTGAATGGGTTATCCGACGAACTGTATGACTATTACTTACAATCCGATATGGCTAGATCTTTTTGGGACGCCCTGCAAAAGAAATATGACACCGAAGAGGTTGGCACGAAGAAATTCGCAGTCAGTCGTTATCTCAAATACACCATGGTCGATGACAAGCTGGTAACTATTCAATCATACGAGTTACAACACATTGCTCATGAGATCATTTCAGAGGGAAAACCTGAGCAATTTCAAGTAGCTGTGATGATTGAGAAGTTACCACCTGGTTGGAAAGACTACAAGAATATCCTGCGACACAAATCCAAGGAACTAACCATGGAGAATTTGATAACTAGGCTTAGAGTTGAGGAGGAATCCAGTAAACAAGACCAGAAAGAATAAGTCTTGCTTGTTCAACAGAATAAAGCGAAGGTCCATTTGAAACCCAAAAACAAGCATTTCAAGAAGAATGCTAGTCGGAAGTTCAATTCGAACTTTCGTCGAAATGGTCAGAATGGACTTCAGAATCCGAATAAGGGAAATAACTAGCAAGCCTAAACCAACAACAATGGAACATATCCTATCGAGTGTTGAAAGTGTCATCTCTTTGGACATATCGCTAGGAATTGCCGATCACGTACGCCTGCACCACAGGAAAATGCTATTGAAGGGCCTTTAATGGCTATGATCACTGAGATCAACATGGTCGGTGTAACCGAAGGGTGGTGGGCTATTACGGGCGCTACTAGGCATGTCTGCTATGAACGTAGCTAGTTCAAAACTTATAAGGAGACTGAAGGTCAGAAAGTGCAACTTGGTGATTCACACTGTATCAATGTGATGGGTACTGGAGAGGTGGACTTGGAGTCTACCTCTGGCAGGACTGTAACCCTCAAGGATGTCTTGCACACTCTTGATATGAGGAAGAACTTGATTTTTGGATACATTCTCAACAAGGTTGGGTTTCATCAGAGCATCGGATCTGACCAGTATGTTATAACTAAAAATAGGATTTTTGTAGGAAAGTGTAATATCCCGGTCGGATATTATATTTGTATAAATTATTATTTTTAAATTAAAATATTTTTATAAAAATTACTTGGTTTTACTAATAAAAAGTTATCTGAATATATATACTAGTAAGTATATATATGTATTGTATCAGTGTTGAGCACTTGTACAAAATCCTGAAAAAAATGCGTTTTGAGAAAATTTCTGGAAAATCCCGGGCAAATATTAAAAATTATTATTTTATTATTATTTTATTTTTATTTTCAGAATTGAAATATTTTTGGTGGATATCACCCGGTTTTGTTAATAAACATTATATATATGTATATACTAGTCTGTATATATCTGTTTTGTATCAAATTGATACTTGAATCTTCCGAGCCGGTATTAAAATTATTTTATTTTTATTGCTTGGAATTAAATTATTTTGTACAGATTGATTCGTTTTGACTAATAAAAATTATCTGTATAATCAGATATATGTACGTATTTGAATTGTATCGATTTCGTATGTTTGTACGAAATTGTGTGGTATGTAATTTGGGACAATGTCTCTTAGTTTTTTATCATCATGATGAAATGAAAGGTTAGGATCGGATTAGGGTTTTATTGCAATTTAAAATTGCAAATTGACTCCAAATTGTTCTAACCATGAGAATGAGAACACTTGCCTCATTCTCTACCACAAACCCAACTCCCCTCACCTATAACACCCCCCCCCCCCCCCCCCCCAAGCCTCTTTTGGCCGGCCATAACCCTAGGGCAAAGCCCTTTTCATTGTTCCTTCATCCCCTTTTCCCATCTCATCTCACTCCATCTCTTCTTCTCCTAGTTCTTCTACTTGTTTTGATTTAGAAAAATTGAGAAGAAAGGAAAGATAGGAAAAGAAAGAGAGAATGAAAAGAAAAGAGGGGTTGATTTCATGGGTTCTCTTTAAGGGGGAGCAAGAACAAGGAGCTAGAACAAGGAGGAGAAGTGAAGAGCAAGTCCTTCCTACATTAGTTTGGGTGGGGATTTCTCATTCTCATGTTTATTATTTTTATTTATTATTGTTATATGTTATTGTGTGAACAATATGGACTAATTCATGATGCATATGAGTAGTATGGACTAAGAATAGATAGCATGTAAAGATTCAAGTGGTAGAACACAAAATAGAAGCATAAAGATTCGACTTTTATAGTTCTAGGGTTAGATTTAATTAACTATGTTAAAAGAGGAATTTTGACCCCAAATTTATTTTAGAGGTTCTTAGGGGTGTTATTACCATGCTCAAATTTTTGTATATTTTTCGGAGTTGTTTTGATGGGTGAAACAAACGTTTTCCCCAAAACAACGAGTTTCAAGGCAAAACAGAAAACTTGCTGTTTAGGGTTAGTTTTGTAGTGTGTTCGAAGGGCTAGAACTTGGAGTTCTTTACGAAATTTGGAGAAGTGTTCAACTAGAGAGTTTTAATAGAGTCTCTCAACTTTTCAAAATTTCCTATTTGGTTAGATTCCGATAAGCGGAGCAAAAGTTATGAGCTTTACAAAATCTCAGCAGCTTGCCTTTTTGGCGAAAGCTTGTTGTTTGCATTGTTCGAAGCTTTTGCATCTCTTATTGATTGAATCTGAAAAAGTGTTCAACTAGAGAATTGTAGTAGAGTCTCTCACCTTTCCAAAATGACCTATTTGGTTAGATTCCGATAAGCGGAGTAGGAGTTACGACATTTGCAAGTTTTAGCTTTGCTGTAGCTTTTGATTGTCTTTTGTTGTCTTTGCGTGTGTTCAAGGGACGGTGGATTGAATTCCATAAGGAATCTGAAAAAGTCATCAACAAGAGAGTTGTAGTATATGTTCCCACCTTTCCGGAAAGTATAATTTGGTTAAATTCCGACAAGTATAGCAAAAGTTACAAGCTTTCAAAGTTTCAGCTTTTTGTTAAGAAATCTGCTATTGGTTAATTTTTGCGTTTGTTCATAGGACGGTGGATTGAGTTCCATAAGGAATTTGAAAAAGTGTTCGACTAGAGATTTGTAGTATATGATCCCACCTTTTCAGAAAGTATAATTGGGTTGAATTCCGACAACTATCGTAAAAGTTACAAACTTTCAAAGTTTCAGCTTTTTGATAAGAATCTATGCTGTTGGTTAATTTTTGCGTTTGTTCAAAGGACAATGGATTGAGTTCCATATGGAATCTGAAAAAGTGTTCAACTAGAGAGTTGTAGTATATGTTCCCACCTTTTCAGAAAGTATAATTGGGTTGAATTCCGACAAGTAGATCAAAAGTTATAAGCTTTCAAAGTTTCAGTTTTTTGTTAAGAAATCTGCTGTTGGTTAATTTTTGCGTTTGTTCAAAGGACGGTGAATTGAGTTCCTTAAGGAATCTGAAAAAGTATTCAACTAGAGAATTGCAGTATATGTTCCCACCTTTCCAGAAAATATAATTTGGTTAAATTTCGACAAGTATAGAAAAAGTTATGAGCTTGGAAAGTTTCAACTTTTGTCTATACTATTATTGTTTGAAATGGTGTTTAACGGACCGGATTTTGAGTTCCGTACCAAATCTGAAAAAGTATTCAACTAGAGAGTTGTAGGATATATTCTCACCTTTCTAAAAAGTCTAATTTTGTCAAATTCCGAGGAGCGTAGCACTGTTTACTTCTAGGGTGTTAGAAGGCTTTTTATGTTGCTTTCGGGTTTTCATTGGTAATATGTTTATATTAGGCTGTTAGAAGATTCTTCTATTGCTTCTAATTATAAAAGATCAAGTTTTTGTTAGTAAGCTTATACACGAAATTTTAGTTCATGTTAACTAGAGTTGGCGTGAATTGTTTGTAGTTTGAAACATGCACTTGATTATGAGTAACAAGTATTCCTTGTGCTCATAAGTCATGTAATAAGTATTGGTCCGTCTCATACGTAGCTCACCTAGCTCGTATATAGTTGTTTGTTCATGCGTAGCTCATTTTGCTCGTATGGAGTAATTATTTTGAATAGATAGGCGAGGAGTGGATCCGAGGAGATCTTGTGAAGTCTAGATTGAGTCTTGGTAGTTTGTGTCAACAATTGTTACACTCTCTTGAAGAGAGACACGTGCGGTGTTTTTTCATGATAAGTTGGAAGCACAGTGACATGTCTCGCTTGTTTGAATCTTTTGGTGCCGTCTCATAGCAAGTTGAGAGTACGACTCTAGGTTGAAAGTACCTTGTAGCTCGTACGGCTCCATTTGATTGGTTAGGGTTAGTGACATCGTTAGGGTAGTAATTGTTACTTAACCATTTTTATCCATGAATTGCCGAAGGGTGAGAGTTGGTGTTAGGGGTGATACCTTATAATCCGACTTCTCCTATTGACCGACACTAGGTGGTGTTATTGGGATGTATTCCCCTGTCAAAGGGATATGGGCGGTATTTTTTCATGACGAGTTGGGAGCACGGGATCTGTATCTCTATTGTTAATTCCTGAACTGCTATGATAAAAACGGGAGGTTTTCCAAGGGAAATAGACCCTACGATTCCATCACGTTCTATGCCTTCTCATGACGAGTTGAGGGCACGGAAGAAGGTTGGCTAGTATCTTGTGGTTCGTGTTGGCTTTTGAGCAAGGTCTGATTTTTCGGACAATAGTGGAAAATGGGGACACCAATATTGTACTGCAGTAGCGGAACTAGACCGTACCTGCAACCTCATCAGTCATGTAGTATTGTGTCAGTAACAGGATGATTACAAAAGTAGAATTCATGATGTGGGTTCAAATCCCTATATATGAAGAAACGGCTTGATATGGGGCGTATGTAGTATGGGCTGCATATTGTTCTAGAGTCTTGCTTGCATTAGAATAAGTACAACATCGCATTAGTTAATCTTGCATTAGAGTCTATGTCATAACATACACTGACACATCAATTATATATATACACATTTCTCTTTTCATCAATTTGTTTGTTCAAGTTGAGAATCGCAGCTAGTCATCAGCCTTAAAGCGTCAGTATATGTACTGACGTCCCCACTTCAATAGGTACTGGATTGCAAAATTACAGATACTGGATTGCAGAGCTACAGGTACAGGATTCAGGCGGACTCAAGGCAAAAGAAGCAAAAGGTTGATTTTATTTCAATTGTAATATACGTTGTAATTTATTAACTGTTGAGAAGCATCCAAGTGAAATACCAAGTGTTATGTATTATTCATTATACTCTGATGTAATTTTTATTGAAAGTGTAACACTTGGGCTTGTAAGATATTATTGTAACACTGATGTAATGTATTGCAATTTTATAACATTCGGACTTATAATACATTTGTGTTGAATAAAAGTTTTAATTTTTCCTATTTTTCTGTGTATTGTGGCTAATTGAAGAAAAAGATTCTAGTTTATGTCACGGTTTCCCAGTGTATGGAAATCAGGGCATTACAGAAAGGGATTTGCTTGTAATGGGATGTTTAAACTAGTATTAAAATGAATAAGAATAATGCTTCTATTTACTCCTTGACTTCTTTTAATTTATGGCATTCTAGACTATGTGATGTTAACAAGAAATTGGTAAATAATATGAGCAAACTTGGCATGATACCAAAAGTTAAATTAAATAAATTTGAGAAATGCACCTCCTGTAGTCAAGCTAAGATAATTAAAACTTCACATAAAAGTGTAGCAAGAGAAACAAAAATTCTAGACTTGATACATTATGATATATGTGAGATGGATGGAACTTTAACTAAAATGGTAAAAGATATTTCATTACGTTCATTGATGATCATTCAAATTATACTCATGTTTATCTTATGGCACATAAGAGTGAAGCAATTGACATGTTTAGAACTTATGTAACTGAAGTGCAAAATCAATTTGAAACAAATATTAAGAGATTTCGTAGTGATAGAGGTACAGGATATGATTCCAACGTATTTAAACAATTATATGCATCACTTGGAATTATTCACGAGACTACTGCACCTTATTCACCTGTATCTAATGGAAAAGGTGAAATAAAGAATAGGACTCTTACTAAATTGGTAGTTGCTTCGCTTATGAGTTCGGGAGCACCCAAATCCTTATGGGCTGTAGCTCTTTTATCTGTATGTCATGTTTTAAATAGAATTCCGCATCTATCTTCTGATACTTCACCATACGAATTATGGAGAAGTAGAAAGCCTAATATTGATTATTTTGGAGTTTGGGGTTGTTTAGCATATGTCAAAAAACCTGAACCTAAAAGAATCAAACTTGCAAGTAGAGCATATGAATGTGTTTTTATTGGTTATGCAGATAACAATAAGGCTTCCAGATTTTTAGAATTGCATAATAATGTGACTATTGAATCTTTAGATGCTAATTTTTATGAGGATAAATTTTCTTACTTGTTGAGGAACAGTGGGGGTAGTAGTGGGGGTTCACAACTCTCTACTTCCTCTAGCGTACCTCAAACTAGTACACATTTTGATTTAAATTCTGAACCTCGTAAAAGTAAATGTGCTAGAACTGCTAAAGATTTTGGTGATGACTATGTTGTATATGCTTTAGAATCTGACCCTAGTTCTATCAATGAGGCCTTAACCTCACCCGATGCCGATTTGTGGCAAGAAGCCATAAATGACGAGATGGATTCACTAACCTCTAATGGTATTTGGGAGTTAGTGGACTTACCTCGCGGTGGTCGTACTATAGGATGTAAATGGATTCTTAAAAGAAAGCTAAAACCAAATGGTACAAATGAAAATTTTAAAGCTAGACTAGTAACTAAAGGATATGTAAAAAAGGAAAATATAGATTTTTTGACACTTACTCTCCTGTGACTCGTGTGACAACCATTTGAGTTTTATTAGCCATTTCTGCTGTGCATAACTTGTTGATTCACCAGATGGATGTTAAAATAGCTTTTCTTAATGGAGAGCTTGAAGACGAACTTTATATGGATCAGCCTGAAGGCTTTGTGAGTCCAGAATATAAACACAAAGTCTACAAGCTGAATAAGAATTTGTATGGTCTTAAGTAAGCTCCTAAACAGTGGCATGACAGAATTGATCAATTATTACTCTCAAATGGTTTTTATATTAATGTTGATAAATGCCTTTATTATAAAGCATCCAATGATGGTTGCATTATGCTTTGTCTATATGTAGATGATTTACTCATTTATGGTTCTTCGCTTGAATTGATTTCAGAGATTAAAACTATGCTTAGTCAAAATTTTGATATGAAGGACCTAGGTGAGGCCAATGTTATTTTAGGTATGAAAATCACACGTACTGAGACTGGTATTACACTTGATTAATCTCATTACATTGAGAAGATCTTGAAGAAATACAATTACTTTGATCGTAGACCTGCATGTACACCCAGTGACCTTCATGTTAAACTTTTGAAAAATTCTGGTGTTGTAGTTAGGCAAAAAGAATATGCTAGTATTATTGGTAGCCTTCGCTATGCTACTGACTGCACTAGACCTGATATTGCATATGTTATAGGGGTATTATGTAGATTTACGAGTTGTCCTAGTTCTGAGCATTGGAATGCTATTGACAGAGTCATGAGGTACTTGAAAAATACCATGAACTTAGGACTATATTATGAGAGGTTTTCTACTGTCCTTGAGGGATTCAGCGATGCAGATTGGAATTCATTTTCAGATGATTCCAAGGCCACAAGTGGATACATTTTTAGTATCGCTGGTGGTGCTGTTTCTTGGGGATACTATTTTAACTTACTCTACTATGGAGTCTGAGTTAGTTGCTCTAGCTGCAACTAGTGAGGAGGCAAGTTGGTTAAGGAACCTCCTGTCTTATATTCCTTCATGGAGTAGGCTTATACCTCCAATCTTAATCCACTCAGATAGTACTGCTGCCATAGCTAAAGTGCAAAATGCTTACTATAACGGTAAGAGATTAGCAATTCGTCGCAAGCACAGTACGGTACGAGAGCTCCTTACGTCTGGTGCTTTTACTCTGAATTTTGTGAGATCAGAAAGTAACCTTGTAGATCATTTGACGAAAGAATTGTCTCGAGATAATGTTTACACATCGATAAGGATGGGACTGAAGCCCATTTAGGATCACAATTGGTGGGAACCCAACCTATACGACTGGAGATCCTAAGAAATCGGCTTAATGGGAAAAACAAGCCATACTGTGATTGGAATCATGCAACCTAGGAGTTTACCACTCCTTAGTCCATCCTGATGTGTATGTGCATGATGTCTTGTAGCGTTAGTAAGGATGAGCTTGGCTTTTAATGAGCTCTATATCTCTGAATGAGAGGAGTGCCTAGCTACAAGAGTACTCTTGATAGACTCACCGGGGTGATTGTGAAGTGTGGCCACTTCTATGAGAATGAGGCTGATTCTTTAAAACATTCACCTATACTGGGATAAGCACAAGGCCGGAATGTGCTGGCATTTAGAACTTGCACCTGGTAGAACCACGTGTGGTTTTCCTTGACTATGTAAAAGCGGGTAATGAGTTCAAGACTTAAGGTCACTCATTATTCTTGCATTTTGGAGACTGTCCACTATGTAAGGTTCAAGTTTTCGGACACCTTACTTTTGCATGGTTCTATATTTTTTTTTAAAACCGCTTCTTTTCAAATTAGTGTTTTAAATATATAAGTGGGGGATTGTTGGAATTGAATATACATTCAAAACACTTCTCTTGTTGACAACAATGTCTTATGGCCAAACGGTTAAAGTTTTGAGTTCACATGAGGTTGGGGGTTCAATTCCTACATTCCACACACACACACACACACACACACATACATATATATAGGCATTCGGGCCTTGGGGATCTTGTGGTCTCCTGGAAAAAAAATCTGTTTTTAATTTTTGAATTTTCAAAAAGAACAAAAACATTTTTTCAATCAATAATAAATCAGTTTCATGAATTAAAGGAGCTTTATGTTATAGATGTTACAAGAATTAAAGGATTTTTATGATATATTGATATAGCCGTTTTTGATTAAATGCATATACAGTTTTATTCCTTAAAAAAACAATCAGAAGCATTCTCTTGAAAAGAGAATCAATTTTTTTTGGAAAAAAATATATACAAAAAAAATAATAATCAGTCATTCTCTTCTCCAAATCTATATTTGAGCGGTTTTTGCTTTGGTTTTGGTGGTGCAAGTTGGTACGTGCTGCTATTGGAGCATTGGCAGCAGTGTAACACCCCGTGTTAAAATATAATATATATAGAAATATGTTGATAGTTGGTTGTTTAGTATAATGCAATGGCATATTGGTAAATAAAGGTGAAAAATGAATAGTATAGAGTGGGGGGGCCACACGGTAATGAAACAACCAAAGGAAAGTGTTGTGGCTTTCACGTGGGGTGACGTCATCAATGGATGACGTGGCTTCTGCTGTTGTGCATCTCGGTAGAGGAGAGGAGAGAGAGAAAAGGTATGTGATTATTATCCCATATCCGTAAGAAACATAAATATAATAATCTATATAATAAAACACAAAGAAAGCTATCAAGTGGTTCTCCTTCAATTCCCTCAAAAATTAAAGGCCCAGATTTAACCTCACAAAACATATTTCCCCCCCAAAAGTTCCCTCCAAAACTCAAATTCAAATCCCCACTCAAAATAACTCCTATACTTATTTAATTTTTTTTTCTCTCTCTCCCTCCCTGCCTCTTCTATTCAAAAAATCAAGAAAACTTTTTTTTTAAAAAAATTTTTAAATAAAAAATTTAAAAACTAAAAAACTTAAAAATTTAAAAGCTTTAAAAATAGTTCAAAAAAAATCATATAATATATTTTTTTGCTGGACCCCAAAAGTTTCACATATAATATGTTTGCTACTTCAATTAATTTGCTCGACCTCCAAAACTATTTTATATGATCAAATAAGGTGCACCATTTCGAAAACGTGCCGTAGGCACGTGTCAACGGGCAAACCTATTATATAAATATAATAGCATGTGATCAAGAGACACCCAATTCGGTTAACCACCTTTTGAGAGACAGCCTGTGGTGGGCAGTTGTACTTCATAGTATCTAATTTGTCTTCTAAATTGTATAAATTGTCTGAGCTATGGGCAGGGGCGTTATAAGCACTGTAGACAGAAGCTCGTTGTATCCCTGGAGAAGTGTTTGGTGATCAACGATTTATCTCCAGAATCGGCCAAATATCTTCTTAAAGAAAGTCCAACCCACGCCTCGAGGCATTTTTTATTTTCTTCCTGTTGTAGATAAACTCCAGAGCCATTCTCAGAAGGTTCATTTGGTGCACTCAGGTTTAAACCATTTTTTTTAACAATTTTAACATTGTACAATATCACCAAACCTTAAGAATCCAAAAGAGAACCTGATATCAACTTGGCGCCAAATATAATTAAGATTAATAAGAATCAAATGATTGAATAAAATATGCATTGTCATTTGCTATTTATCCATATATATGCATTTTATAGCAAACGACACGCTGCAGTCGTTTGCTATTTATGCATTTTTTGACGAATACGCAACAGTAGATTGCTATAAATGAGAGACGATATAAGAAAAATGTATATTATAAAGGACAGATATTTAAGATCCGTCCCACTAAAAAAATATTTTTTTAATTCGTCAGACGGAACTAGAAGATTCGTCCGACGTTTAATTTAATTTCCGGAAGAAAAAAAATTTGTTTTAAGGCTGAAACCTCCTTGGACGGATCTTGAAGATCCGTGCGTGGAGGGGCCCACCTAATTTTTTTTTACTAAAAAAATATTTTTAAATTAAAAAAAAATTCGCAAAAAATAGTTAAAACTCGTGGGATGGATCTCGAAGATCCGTCCAATCATAACAAATTTTTATTTGCTATATTGTAGCATTTTACGACTGCAACAAATTCGCTTTGCTATATGTATAATATGCGAAAATGCATATTTTAACAAAACACGACTGTGGATGCCCTAATCTTTATATTGATCGAGTAAGTTTCGGTCATCAAAATTGTCATGGAATCAGTCTCTTCCAAGCTATGAAGCACGGATACGGGTACGTGTATCCGATACGGTATGTATCGGATACGTCGATTTTTCAAAAACAATGCTACGGTTACGTTAGGATACGCTTAAATAAAATAAATAAAAAATAATTAATAATATATATTATAAATAAAAATTGAATTCCTTAAGTTATACATAGACAATATAAAATTGCATTAATAAAAATATGACAAAAAGAAAGAGGCCTATATAGGAATAACTTACAAGGAGTTCATGAATACCATTTGTTAAATTTCTGACAATTATGTAATGTTGTTTTGTTTTTGTAATATTTTTTTAAAGCGGCATGTATTTGAGAAATGAGAATCATTCTAGTATCCTCTCAAAAACATTACTAATTACTAAATATGATATAAACTAACTAACAAGTAACAATCTCTAATCTGTAACAAATGAGAAATTGAGAATCACTCTAGTAACAAACTAACAATCCCTAATCTAGTAGTCTAATCTAGTCTAAACGTCTAATTAACTAACATTTACATCTTCCGATATAGTTCCTTCAACCATTTAAATTAAAAATATAATCAACAGAAAACTAAATTATTATGGCAAAAAAAACTTAATCTATAGTCAAATACTCTAAATTCCTAGCTCCTGTGGTGTGGTTATTATGACTGCTCATTATTTACATGCCACAATCAAGTTCGACCACAGCAATGCATCCACACATTTATTGAAATGATCCTGTATATATCCCCAAATATACATCATTAAAATGATCCTGTATATATCCCCAAACATACATCTTTTTCAGAAAAGTATTCACTCTCATCATTTTTAAAAAGTGACTTATTACGGCAAAAAATTCCAATCTCAGATTCTCAGGCTACTTGAGGTTGCACTCTAATAACAAATGAATAATTGAAAATCTGCATTCTAAAATCTGCACTCTAATAACAATCCCTAATCCAGTAATCCTAATATAACAAATGAATAATTGAAAATTGAAAATTTAAAAGTACCTTTAGTCTTTATCTGAGGGTGTGAGAGAGAGGAGATTTTGGTCTAGCTAGGGTTTCGATCGCCGATCAGGGTGAGAGAGAGAGAAGAGGGCTAGGGATTCGATCAAGATGAGAGAGAGGGCCAATGGCTAGGATTTTGACTTTCGATTGCCGATCGAAGTGAGAGAGGAAGAAGAGGGCTAGCCGGCTAGGGTTTCGGTCGAGGTGAGAGAGAGAGAGGAGGATCGGGGTGAGAGAGAGAGAGAGGATGGCTAGGGTTTCGAATACGTACATCAGGGTGTGTGTGTGTGTGAGAGAGAGAGAGAGAGATGAGGGTGAGAAAGAGAGAGAAAAATGAGAAAGATGGGCTTGGGCCCGGCCGAACGAAGAAAAAAAAACCAAAAATGTATCCGCGGCGTATCCCGCCATATCAGCTGCGTATCCCCGCATATCGGGAGAGTATCTGATATTTTTTTTATTTCTCCCGATACGTATCGGATACGTATCGGGCGCATATCGTACGCGTACCGTGTCCGATACGTATTTGATACTTGGTACAAGACCCCCCGCAGTCCGATACGTATCGGATACTTGGTACGCGACCCCCCGCAGAGTATCCGTGCTTTATAGCTTCCAAGCGTACCATTGTCGTGACCGGTTTGCTGCTGCAATGATCCTGCATCACCGGCATGTACAAAACCATAACTTTACTCATAATCCTATGATGCAGATGATCAAATAGAATAAAATAAAACAAAAGCTTACTCAATCTTATTGGTTTTAAAGGTCAACCGAAATTGAGAAAAAAACCAAAAGTTAATCATAAAGTTTGAAGGATTAAACTTAAACTTAAACTTAATCGTCAGATTTTTCAAGATGAAACATAATTGAACAAAACCTTAATCTAAGCCTTTGTACATAAACAGACAAATTGACATCTCACCATGGAAAATTATAGTTTGAATAGTCGTCATATAAATGTGCGGAAAGGAAGGAGAGAGAGAGAGAGGGAGATAGAGAGGACGTGACTTTAAAAAATCATATATATATAATCAAGACCAAGATATTTGTTAACATCTCTAATCTCTAATATATATATCTCTAATCTCTAATATTATAATGGGAGAACATCTTAGTGTTATTTGTAAATCTGGTAACATATGCAACTGATGCGGTTTGTTTCTGGGAGACGTGTGGATGCACCAGGTGTGAGTTCTTACTCGATTTGTTTTTGAAGGAGAAAGCTACTGGTCAGACAACCCTCGGCTGGCCGAGCGGTACCTGGGACAGGCTGGTAGTGAGGTGGATGCTGGGCTCGGATCAGAGGGCTCGGATCCGAGGTCTTGTGTACCTGCAGACGGCCTAGAAACACCGGGGTTGGTTCCGGTAGCAGACCCTCCGACGATCTAGTCAGTCACTTAAGATATAACAACAGTAACTAGGGTTTGGTGGAGAAAAGATTGATTACCTGCAGACAGGGGAGAAGATCTGGTATTTATAGGGGATTCCAATCGGGTCCAGACCCGTTTGGGGCTGGGCCGGACCCGGTTACCCGACTGGCTGAAGCGGTGGAAAACCGGGCGGTATAGGGCTGACGTGGCAGGCGCCGGAGTGGTTTCCGGGCTGACGTGGCAGAGCTCCGAACGGTTTTCCGGTGCTGACGTGGCAGATCCGAAGGATTAGAAAGGGCGCATATCCTGAGGGGATCCAGTGGCTCAGGATGAGCCACGTTTATTCCTGACCCATATCAGCAACACACCTACATAACTAATATGAATGAGGTTTCAAGTTCGAATTCTTCCTATGTCAGAATTTTTAATTTTTTTTAATAAAATTATTATAACGTGCATCGCACGTGTAAATCTACTATTTTTAATGGGAGAATGTCTTAGTGTCATTTGTAAATCTGCTAATATGTGCAACGTACGTACATAACTAATATATAGGAGGTTTTAGGTTCAAATCCTCTATGTCAGAGTTTTTTATTTTTATTTTTAAAAATTATTTAAACGTGCATCGCACGTGTAAATTACTAGTATATTATAATGAGAGAAGACCTTACTGTCATTTGTAAATCTATTAACGAGTGTGATGCATATACATAACTAATATGAAGGAGGTTTTGAGGCTCGAGTCCTCACTATGTCATAGTTTTTATTTAAAATTTTTTTTTTTAAATTTTTGTTTTAAATTATTAAGACGCGCATAGCACATGTTAATTACTAGTATTTTAAAACGTGATTAGGGGATCAGATGTATTTTTGAGTTTTGATTTTTTGAAAGGAAAAAAAAGTCGGGGGAATGCCTGATTTGGTACTATTTTTGGGATTGGTTTTTTAACTTGTTTGTCCTTAACAAATACGAGAGTATCATGTATATCCCTCACAAATATGTATTTTTATATTTGTCCCGAACAATATATGCAACATCTCTTAATTACTCTTCTAGTTAAAAAAAGACCCAAAACGATGGAGAATTTTCAAGATTTTTTTAATAGACTTGATAAAAATGACTAAAATATTATATTCTCTACCATTCAAACTCTATCTTCTTTATCCTTGTAAATCCAGACAATAATTAATCCAACTGAGACCCCTTAACTTTTCTCAAAATTTATTCAATTTTTTTTTTCAAGAAATGGACAATGCATATTTGAGAACTATATATTTTTCCTCACGTTACTTCTCCAAATTTTGCCATCAATCTTGATTTTTAATGATAGATTATAAACTTCCTCATTTATTTTCCTAAAAACTCTTAAATATTTTCTCATTTGATTGTCTAATTTAATTTCTATTTGTCTCGTAAGGGTAAAATCATGATTAACCTAGTGATATATAACATATGTGTAAATATAAAATAAAGTCTAAATTATTAGGGGCATATACGAAAATATATATTTGTAAGGGGTATAATAATATTATCATATTTGTTAGGGGTATACATGTTAAAAAAATTTTGAGGTTTGATTATGGATTAAGATTGCAGTTCAATATTTGGATAGAGAAAGCGTGATAATTGCCTACTACATTTGCTCTCCTCTCCTCTTTTTTGTTTTAAAAAGAAAAAGAAGAAAAATTCATAAACCAAAAGTGGTCTCATTACAATATATTGTATAGATTTATTCATCTTAATGTACTTTATTTTATTTTTTGGTATCACATATGTTTATCTTTAAATGACCATAAAGGGAAGGCCTTGGACGTCATAACGTCGTGAGTTGGGCTACTATCGGCCCAATCTCAACGGCAACCAAGTGGGTCGGATGGGACTTACCATAAGTCCTCCCACCAGACCGGACGAGGGCCCGATCCATGTGAACCGGGGCCAGAGGGATCACTACGATCGGAGCGAGCCCGTGGGTCGAGAACATCAACGTGCCCATCCTGTCGACTGATGTCCCTACAGTGCGAAGGATTGCACGTGCAGTGACTGGGAGAGGTGGTGGCCTCCTGTCGGTTCAAGCTTTGGCTCTTGTACATGGGGACGACTCAACTGAGATTGCCTGCATTCTGCTCGGCCCTGGTCTTGTCGGTCCAGACCAGGTGCAGAGCCGGGCTGAGATGATCGCGGTTCCAAAAGGCCTGCAGGTTGACAGGGCCGGCCTGAATTTCCAGGGGACGAGGCGAAAAGTTCAAATAATTATTTTTTTTATATTTAATTATTTATAAGAAAAATATAAATTTAGAAGCTCCTAAAATTATAAAAAATCCGGAGGTCTGAGGCGGCTGTCTTACCTGCCACAAGGTGGGGGCGAGCCATGCAGGTGGACAAAGGCTACTTTACTGATTTCTCTCAGGATGTGATTGTAGAGAGATATATGAGGCTAGTTTCTGTTGACTGAACGAAAGGATATTGGATGATGTTTCTGTTTCTGTTTCTGCTTTAGGAAGGACTTGATGTCTGGGCTCTTTCAAATCAAATTCAAATCCGATTGGGAGGAAACTAGACTGGGACTGAGTCAGGTAGCAACTAGCAACCATGTTGGTCGAGTCTCTGTTATGAAATGAGAGTGTTAGAAAGTACGACACTTTCAAATGTTCAAACTTATCTGTATCGGATGCGTACCTAAAGAGTTTCCAATTTTTTAATCCGTGATTACAACTTTTGAACACAATTATGTTGGCATAAATATTTGGTAATTTCAAAAACTTGATATTTCAAATTATGCTCAAACAAAAAACAGGTGTACCCAATATTTTGATAATGATATTATTTTTTTCTCTAAAGAAATGCTCATAATTATAAAGTATCCTTAAAGTTCTACGAAATTGTTCAATATTTGTATTTTAACAAGATAATTATTTGTTGATTTATATATATAATATAAAATATATTATATTTAATATATCCACTAATGTACCGTATCCTACTTTTTTATAAAAAAATAATATATTCATGTACCTGTATTGTATTGTACCTGCATCTCGTATTCGCATCTGTGCTTTATAGTGAGAGTGATTGTGTGATTGTTCATAAAGAAAAAAACATAAATTAAAGAAAATTGATGTAAAAAAATAGTATGTTAAAAAATTTAATTCATTTGAGTTCTCATTTTTAAATAAACTATTCAAGTACAAAAATCTAAGTGAACAGTTCATAACATCCATATATAATAAACCTTCGGTAAAAAGATTTTATCAAAATAAAGAGAATTGTTTTACCATATCATAATATACATCTCATGAAATCCATTTTAAAAGCCCCCCGAAAAGGGAAAATGAAACAAGATATTTTCTTGATAAGCACATTCATACACAAATTACATCTCGACTTATTTTCTTGATAATGAGTCCAATTGAATATTATTAAAGCTACAAAATGTATGCAATGAAAAGATGTCGCAAATTCAACTAATTTATGTTAACATGAATATTATAATATCTTTAACATTTAGTAAATATGTTATACATAATAAACCATACATTATAGCATAAGTTAGGACAAAGATAATAGACTAAGAAAATCATATAAAAATATTTTTATGAATTGTGTTTGCTTAAAAATCGAATTATAAGTTAGGAGATGGTGTGGGTTTGGGAAGAGACTTGAGATTTCGTGAGATTGATAAGGTGAGAGGAGAAGAAATTCTGTTTGAGGGATTAAGGTTTTTAATTTTTTTTTTTATTTTTTAAATAAAATTGTGTGCAGTGCACGTGTTAATTAAATATGAATCTCTAATTTTTATTTTCTTTCTCTATTTTAAAATAACTAGTATTTTTCATGTGGGATGCACGTTTTGATAAGAGTTGGAGGATTTTCACGTGCGATAAATGTGTTTTTTTTCCTGAAGAAAATGTGGAGTATGGCCACCATGTTTCATTAATAAGTGGTTAATAAAACAAACTCAGAGTACTGAGCCAAATACAAGGTCCTACACACAAAACATAAGTACATAACCTCCACCCCAAACATGGAAGGTGGGACAAAAGAATACCAGAAAGTCCGCAACATACATGCGACCAGAAAAAATACATCACATCCCCCCAACAAACCCTGGGGCAGTGGGTTTCTATCAACAGTAACTGCAACCCCGGCTGTCAGTCGATCGTCAGACCGATCTCGACTTCCTCATCATCAAAATCCCCAACCTGGAATATGCTCGATATCCTCCCCTGGGATCTGCTGCTGCCATATTTGCCCAAAATGAAATAAAATGCATAATGCGAGTCAAGTTACCAGAAATATTATTACAAGTTCTGCGGAAATAAAAATTATTCCTGTCTAGCCAAAGAACCCAGGTCATAGCGGCCATAGCGATGTACCACACTTCTCTCGGTAGTAAATTTTGATCCTACCCACAGGTCCTCGTACACACTAGGGGATTCGTCCCCAGTGCGCTCAGTACCTCAATGAATACCGCTTTGCTCCTAGGACACTGTAGGAAGAGGTGGTCTTTAGTTTCTAGGGTATCGTGGCAGAACCCGCAACGAGAATCTACATTCGGTTGGCATTTAGTGAGGTTTTCTCTAATCAAAATTGCATCGTTCAGCACCAGCCATAAGAAAACTTTGATTTTCATCGGAGCTTTCGTCCTCCAAACAACGCATGCCCCCTTTGGGGTACATCCCCTAAAGTGAATGCGGTTATACAGGGAGCGAACGGTGAACATGTCATTCTTTTCCAGTCCCCAAGATTTCTTATCTGGAACTTGAGAGCAACTAATTCCAGCATTGGTGATGTAGGTCTGAAGTTCTATGAGTCTATTCTGAGAGATCGAGTGTTTAAATGGCGGTTTCCAGGCTCCTCTTTTCCAAGCTGCGGCCACCGTGCAGTGTAGTTGTGACGCATGATCATATAGATCGGGGAACAGGGCTCTAAGGGTGTGATCACCACACCACTTGTCCCACCAGAATCTGATGAGTCTGTCGTTACCTATAACTGAATTAACACAGCTAATGAAGGGATCGTAGGCCTTAGCGATGCCTTTCCAGAACCAAGAAACACATTGGCCTACCCTGAATCCCAAATTCCTTGTCCCATTCCCATGCAGATATTTCTGAACAAAATCTTGCCACCCTTCTCCATTAGGGTGGAAAACATTCCACCACCATTTGCCCAGTAGAGCAAGATTCATATCTCGAAGATCAATGATACCTAGTCCACCAAGTATCTTTTTAATGCATGCCTTCTCCATCTGATAAGGTGGTAGCCGCCCCGATCCAGGTCTGCCCCTTTCCATAAATTCGTTTTCTGGTCCGGTCAATTCTCTGAATTACCCATCGCGGTATTTCGAAGGAGGACAGATAATAGGTTGGAAGATTTGACGGACTGCATTAATAAGCGTGACTCTCCCTCCCAATGATAGGACTTTACCTTTCCAACTTGTTAGACGGTTCTCAATCCGGTTAATAATGGGTAGTCAATCAGCCTTTTTGAGTTTCCTGGGTCTTAGAGGCAATCCCAGGTATTGAATGGGGAAGCTCTCTATGGCACAATTGAGAATTGTGGCATGTTCTAGTGCCTCCTCCGTGGTCAGGGCAATGGGGATGAGGGCACTTTTATGGAAGTTTACCCTGAGTCCAGACCAAGCTTCAAAACTATATAATATACCTTTGAAGGCGGTAGTTTCCCCGAAGTTTCCATTACCAAATAGGAGGGTATCATCTGCATATTGGAGGATTGAGCAACCTTTGCGGTTTACTCCCTTGGCCACCGGTTTGGAATCCCCGGTAGAAACTGACTTTGCTAAAGAAAAAGCTTTTATTGCAGCTAAATATCTCTTTTTCTTCCAAATATTTCTACGAATACGTTTTTTTGAGATAGAAGTATGCTTTTTTGGAACTGCCATTCAAAAAACTAAAAAGAATTACTTATTTTTATTGTTGTATGTGAAAGACATGTATTGCTCAAAATAGATCATTCTTTTTAGTTTAGTCATTTTCTATATTTCATTTCATCAATAATAGTTTTTCATAAATACAATCCAATCGATATAAATAAAAAACTTTATTTCTTAAAAGGGTTTAATCCCTTTTCCCTCAATAGCATATTTGAGGAAGAATATACATTCTCACGATTTGTATCCGAAGGTTAATTCCAAATTCCACAAAATGGAATTGGAATGAAAAATAAATAGGATTTATGGAGTCGCGAAGCATAATCTTTTATTTTCAATTGGCTTCAATCTTCCAATTGAATGAGTATTAAGTAAAGGATCTATGGATGAAGATACAAAACAAAAAGTGGATTTCCAATCGTAACTAAATCTTCCATTTTTTTGTTGTAAAGGAAAGATTGAAGCCAAATAGCTAGAAAATGAGAGTTTTGGTTTACTAGAACTATTGGCATATTGTTTTAGCTCGGCGGAAACCAAATTCTTTTCCTCAGGATCCCCCAAGTAGAAATAAGGAACGAAGTAACTAGATTAGACAGGTTTGGGAACAATAGTATCATTGGAGTAGATACGCAACTCGCTTTAAATACAAGAAGCCGAGTAGGTGGATTAGTCCGAGTGGAGAGAAAAAAAAAGTATGGAACTGAAAATATTTTCTGGAGATATTCATTTTCCCGGAGAGACAGATAAGATATCCAGACACAGCGGCATTTTGATACCACCAGGAATGAAAAAAAAAGAATGCTAAGGAATCCAAAAATTTGCAAAATTGGATCTATGTCCAACGGATCACACCCACAAAAAACAAGTATTTTGTTTTAATTTCTGACACATTTTTCAAATCCAAAAGTGCAGTATCTTCACACGAATTCAATTAGTGAATTTGGTAAGGTTCTTTTGTGCAGAATAAGAGAAGGAGCGGGTCAATCTTTACAAATTTCATTGGAAATGAAAAATACTCATACAAATGTGGGAGAAATCAGGAAAATGCAGGTTCGTTTATCTGATTGGCTAGTCAAGCATGAACTAATTCATAGATTTTTGGGCTTCGATTGCCGAGGAATAGAGACTTTACAAATAAAAACCGAAGATTGGGACTCCATTGCTGTCATTTCATATGTATATGGTTACAATTATTTACGCTCCCAGTGTGCCTATGATGTAGCACCTGGCGGATTTTTAGCTAGTGTGTATCATCTTACAAAAATCCAGTATGGTATAGATAAACCGGAAGAGGTATGCATAAAAGTATTTGCCCCAAGGAAGAACCCGAAAAAGACAATATACAGGGTGGGTAGAGGCCCCCCCTTGGCTTGATCTATGGCCTCAAACTGCGGGATCAAAAATGATCTACCAATAGGGTCCATAATGAATCCTATGTA
The DNA here is from genome assembly GCA_017893485.1 of Hemerocallis citrina. Lineage (NCBI taxonomy): Eukaryota > Viridiplantae > Streptophyta > Magnoliopsida > Asparagales > Asphodelaceae > Hemerocallis > Hemerocallis citrina. The sequence goes on along the minus strand of CM030364.1, from coordinate 20,955,042 downwards.
TCCAACAATAAACAACGGAATTTTTGAGTTATTTATTAATTTGTTCTTGTATTTAGATCCTGTATGTATAAAGGGTGCTCAACCTACAGGAACTGTTCATGATATTTTAAGGAAGGCCGGATTATTGAAAGAGAGAGCTTTAGAAAAAAAAAGTGAATAAGAAAAATAATAAAATAAATAAAAACGTAACTAGTATTCATTTTTGAGTAACCTAATTTGCTCTTTTCTTGTTCTATTCATATCATACTTAATCTTAATTTCTTAATTTACTTTCAACTTCATTTCTTTTTTTGTTGTAGGAGTCCGGCAATAAACAAGGGACGAACCCTACTTAAATTGTACTTTTATTTACTAAAGAAACCTTCCGTTTTTTTATCTAAATTTTGGATTTTTTATGTTGTGCCAATCCAACAAAAATCCTTAATTGATTTGTTGAATTAATTTCATTTGTTTTTTGTTTTCTCAAGATTCCATTAATATTATTATATATTGAATTTAGGGGCAGGGAAAAAGGAATTTTTTTTTACCCGTTAAAAGATATACTCAACCTGCTCTACCGCAGTTAGCCATCATGGACCGAAGTATGTCTGCCACAATGGTGAACAGAAGGGGTGAGAGCGAATCCCCTTGTCTGAGGCCCCGTTTGCACGAAAATGGGTGGCCCGACACCCCATTTACCAAAATTGCAGTTCTGCTGGTGGTAAGACATGTGTGGATCCATCTGATTCATCTAACCCCAAAGCCTCTTCTAGCAAGCGCTTCCAGGAGGCAGTCACATTCGACCGAATCATAAGCTTTCTCGAAATCCAGTTTTAGGAGATAGCTCTTAGTATTCGATGTGTGGCTGTCACGCCCCGCTTCTAAAAAAGAATACGGAATACGGATACGCGACTCAACCCATCGAATGATTTGTATCATCCATATGTTGTTCAGAATCTTACAACAAATTTCAGAATAATCAGAGTCGGAAGCCAAAAGAATCATCCTTGCACAGACATATATATCTCAAAACAAAACAAAGTGCCAACAGAAATTAATTGAAAACAAATAATATAATAGTCTCAAATAAACAGATCCGAACAAGTTAATATCCTGGATCACATCGCCCAAATACAAATAAAATCCATATACTCAAATATATTGTTCAAAAGTAACAGATAATATAATAATAGCAAAAGAAGTCCAGCACTAATATTTTATTTCTCCAATACCATTGGGCAAACGACCATCCTGATCTGCAATCAATAAATTGCAGGAGAAAAAAAAAGAAAATAAGTACCCGTCAATGCAAGTTACAGACCGCTTGTAATGCAGGATACTAACATGTGTCAAGTATCAAAAATCAAATAGCATGCAGACAGATATACAGATAGTGTCAAATAATGATGTCAAGTGATAGTGTCGGATAGATAACAATAATCACATAATCAGATAGCCAGATAGCAGATACAGATTTAGATTCAGATTCAGATACAGATGTCAGATACAGATTCTTATAAGTCTTGTATTAATTACTAACTTGGTATCACTTCATGTGTCATCCTTTTATCACTTGGTTGCTACATTCAAAACTATTATGTTTGTAGATTTCGTAGGGGATCATATAGGGTCGTGTACTTAGGGTTCAGACAGATATCAGATAACAGATGCAAAATCCAGACAGACAGATAGAACCTAGTAGTTCTCTTCTTCCCTACACCTTTTTATAGGAAGTAATGTAGACATGATACAGAATAACAGATAACAGATAATCATATGGGAAACATGGGCCCCCTTCTAAGTACACATTTCTATGCTTTTCGACTACTGGATCTTTCCCATAAATCCCGGCTTGATCATTTTTAAAATTATTATCAGACAGATGTGTATGTGCATGAAACAGAATAAATCTAGCATGATATAACGATTCATAAGTTCAGAATAACAGATAAGCATGTACAGATGGTAAGATAGTCACATAACAGAACAAAATAGGGTACTTTCTAATTCAGGACAGCACGACAGTACAGAACTAAAACAGAGATTCCCGCTACCACAAATATCAAAACCTGAATCCGTCTGAGAATCTGGAAAATAGACTTCCAACCGAATCCAGCGGATACATATAAGTCATATAGTGTTTTAGAAAAATATGACTCAAAACTGATTTTAAACTAGAAAATACGTTCAGTCATAAATCAGTAAATCAAATTCACAGTCAATAAAACAGCATCAAAACACCTCAAATAAATCCAGGAAAAATCTGGGGTATTCCCCTATATATCTAGTATCAGAATATAAAGTTTCATAATTTTCCAGTAAGATTTGTTTAGCCAAAATAAACCAGAAAATATCAAGAAACGATAGTTTGGCAAATCTGAAATTTCCAACACGGCTATACGAAAACTGTAATATCTCGCAAACCGTGAAACGAAATTCAAATCCGCCAAAGGGAGTTAAAAATAGACAAAACAGGATAACTTTCATATTTCATAAATATTTTTCATACAGAAAAAGGAATTAGGGTGAAAATACAAATTTTTTCAGAACAACGAGCAAAATCCAGCAAGTATAGTTTTTATAAACAAGCATGAAACGGCATATAAAACTCATCAATAAAATCCACTAAAATTCTGGGTAATCCCTAAATAGGTATAGAAATATTGTACAAAATTTCAGATCAAAATGATATGCTTAGCACTAGTATCAAAATAGTTTAGTCATCGAAATCATCAAGAAACGAAATCTGGAAATGAAATACACCTCTGTAGTAAAACAATCATATCTCATACATACAAAAACAAAATCGATCAAGGTCAGAGAGTTTGGAAAGAAGACGGGTTTCTCTAAAAATCATGTTTAATATTGAAGTTAAGATACTGACCTTAATATGGTCTAAAATAACAATCAAAACTGATCATCGACAAAGTACAGATTTTGCTCTTAACAACAAATCAACATAGAACAAACGAAATTCGTCTCAAATACTACCAAACATATTATAGAGTCTACTAAGTGTCCAAACATCATAAAATATGGTATATGGCATGTCCACAATAAGTATATCACATGGATCCAAACAAGTACACGATTTCTCATAATTATCTCACAAATACAATCACATTAAGAACAGTCAAACCTAAGTTATTTCATGTCAAATTTGTATCGTGAGGCAACTATGGTCAATAGCACTATAGAGATAATACTCATCAAGATACATCACACACGTGTTGTCTCTAGAACCCAACTACACTACAAGCGGAGTTTATGACTTATATCATACAAAGAAATTGAGTACAAGTTACTTGCCTTAACCGAGGACGAAACGAACACCAAGAATAACGGGAACAGATCCCAGCAACGAACAAAACCCACGAACAAAGATCACGAACCAAGCAATCCCACGATCACATACGTGCAAACCACGTGCATGTGCAAGCCAAGAGAGAGAGAGAGCGGTTGGGGTAGCGGCGGTGCTAGCCCTTGCTGGTGCTACTGCTGCTCATGATGCTGCTGCTGCCGCTGGTAGATGAGGAAAACGACGGAGGGAGAGAGAGATGGCGAGGGCGATGATGGTGGAGAGGCGGTGCTCGGCTTGGGGGGTGATCGGGTTGGGTGGTCGGCAGCAAGAGGGGGATCGGGGTAGGGGTGTGCACAGCGGTCGGGATGAGGGCAGGTGGGGGAGATGCTGGCGACGGCTAAGGTTAGGAGCACAGGAAAATTGCATGGGTTAATATATATATAGGGGGGGATATGCTAGGGTTTCTAAAGTGGGTAACGGGTAGCATAGGGTTTAAATTGAGTGGGTAGTTAGGAAATGACAGGGTATATGATTAGTTTAATGGGGTAATTAGAACGGGCTGGGGATTAATTATTAATTGGGTTTAATAGGATTTAAAATAGGATTTAGAATAATTTGGCTTTGGTAGTTAATTAGGTATCAAGAGCACTAGGGTTAGCAATAAGATAAGCAACCAAATCACCACGAGCACCCAAGAACAAAATAAAGAGAACAAGAACCAATGAAAAGCGAAATAATAATAACGATCAAGAACAAATCAAGGGACAGAACAATAAATCACAAGAAGATCAAAAATAAACAAAAATGAATATATATATTGAAAACAACTCCAATATACGGTCCAAAATACAAAGAGAGTACAAATACTCCAGAAAGAAGAAAAATACACAAAGAATACAAAAAACGAAAAACAGGGGTTACAGTGGCATCGATGGATAGTTTCTTCAGCCGTCACCATACTGTCCTGAATACATCGCCCTTGAATGAACCCCATTTGATCGTGGCTAATGAGATCATCCATCACCTTTTCCAGCCTATTAGCGAGCATCTTGGTGATGATCTTGACAGAGCAGTTAAGGAGACTAATAGGGCGGTAATCTGCCACTCACCGGGAGTCTTCTTTCTTAGGAATCAGCACAACCTTCGCAAAATTAATTCTCCCTAGTTTGAGCTTATGGTCATAGAAATCAGCGAACATCTTCAGCAAATCACATTTGATTTCCTCCTAGAATGTCTGATAGAAGATCATCGGGAAACCATCTGGACCTTGGGCTTTGTCTTTGCCAAGTTGTTGGATTGCCTCCTAGACTTCCTTCTCACAGAAGGGCGCTTCTAGGGATTGCAACATAGGTCCGGAGTTGCCTGCCATTTCCTGCCAGAAATCATGACAGAGGGGGACTCTCAGCTCTGCTTTGTGTCCAAAGAGTAGTTTGAAATGGGACTGGAATGCCATTCTGATATCCTTATCACCTTGGATTGTTCCAGAGTCTGAATGGATCGAGTGAATTAGGTTAGATCTACACCGGGCACTGGCAACTCGATGGAAGAATGCTGTGTTCGCGTCTCCTTCTTTGAACCACGAAATTCTGGATCGTTGTTGCCATTTGATTTCCTCAAGCCTATAGAGTTGGTCAATTTTCTGTCTTAATTGGAGTAACCTATTCTGCTCTTCCTGTAGCATATCTTTAGTTTCTTCAGTCTTCTCCAGTTCCTCAATTCCTTCAAGAAGGGAGTCTTTTGCCCTCCAAATCAGTGCAAATCTGGTCCGGTTTCATTTCCTGAGCTTGCCCCTAAGTCTTCTGATTTTTCACACCATATTGTGGTAACTTCAATCCCCGTAGTGGGGCGAGACCAACTCTTGTAGACCATGTGGTGAAAGCCTTGGATTTCTAACCATGCCTTCTCAAATCTGAACTTTGGTGATCTTCTGGGTTGAACTTCCCCGGAGGATAGGAAAATAGGTACATGGTCCGAGTAATTTAGCCGCATGCATTGGGAATTTGGTCTCCCAGTTAGTGAAGACCAAAATCCTATCTAGTTTCGCTAGAATGGGTGACGATTGCATGTTTGACCAAGTGAACAGCCTTTCTGAGATGGGAATGTCCACCAGTTCCAGGTCCGTGATAATGTCATTAAACGCTTTCCAATCAGAGTCACTGGATCCTCTGCCTATGTGTTATGAGGAGAATCTAGTGATGTTAAAATCGCCCCCCACCACCCGGGGGTGTGGCCAGTGTGTCTGAATCGCTCTTAGTTCTGTCTAAAAAGCCATCCTAGCAGCAGAACTGTAAGGACCATAGACCACTGTAATTGACTGAGTCCACGGGTCGAATTTACGTCGGAGCAAGACCGACAATGAAAATTGCCTGTATAGTTCGTCAAGACAACAAAATATATCAGGGTTAAAACCTAGAGCGATACCCCCAGATGCCCCAATAGATGGGTACAATCTCCATTCGGAGATTCGATTTCCCCCTACCCTACTAAGTCTGGACATATGTGTAAGTTTGGTCTATTGAAGACCAACAATGTTAGCTTTTGATTTGGTAATGACCTCCTTAACCATTTCCCGCTTGCCCTGCCTGCCCAGGCCTCTAACGTTCCAGAATATGGCCTCCATTAACTACTGGTAGATAAGGGACCGTAACTTGATTTGGAAGTCGAGTTGGAAATAAGGTTAACCCTATCAGTTTCCCAACCCCTTAATCTTATTAAGGAGAAACACATTCCGATCGGTATCGCCTACCGCGAGACCACATGTTTTGTCTAGACAAAAAATCTCATTATCAGTCATGAAATTAAAATAGATGCTAGGAAGGAATGTGTACCTCCGTCGCTAGTTTTAGATGATTTAGCTGTCGCAGCGATCTCCAGATAATTGTGTCTAGGGACTTCTCAATAGTCCTCTTACCCACTTTCTGTACTCTAAAGCCTTTGTCGCCTTGACTCGGGGGGGGGGGGGGGGGGGGGGGGGAGGTGGATGGGACACACTCAGGAGACAAATCCATTGCATCAACATCGAACTCCTCTGACTCCTTTTCAGAGTAGACCAAATCATCTTCTAGATTTAGTCTCGCCTCACGATCATCCTCCTCCAAGCAGCTCTCTAAAACAGTGGACTTTTTCAAAGATTCAAAAATTGACTCCGTTGGGCTTGAGCACTTGTGCTGATCAATATACAAAGCGATAGTGGGTTTATTCAATATAATTCCCGTAATGGGGCCCCTCTGTAGGCCCACCTACATCCGAACCCATCTCCGTCCCTTCTTTAAGCCCATTCCTGCTTAGGCCCACCTTCAAAAGAGAAGAAGAGGCGACGCCATCTTCAGAAATCTATGCCTCCTCGAACGAGGAGAGACACGTGGCCCCACGCTTCCCCTCTTCATCTTTGGGCGCTTCAAACGAAGCTAGGAGCTCCAGAAATGAGGCGTCTCTCTTAGACGCTCTGTTTCTTACCATTTCGTCTTCCTCAACCCTAAAATTACCCCTTTTCTCATACGGAGCTTTCTCCAAGGCTTCGATCTCCCCCCCCCCCCCCCCCCCCCTTTTGTCTTCTTCCCCAAAGTGCCTCCATTCTTGTGGCGCTCCCCTTCCACGGTCCCCAACTCCTCCAAATCTCTCATAAATGTGTTAAGAAATAATTTTGGAGTTGGACGTGCATTGCACGTAATAATTTTGAAGAAAATGCAACATTTTGTACGTGTAATGCATGTGTTTATAAGTAGAATTTGAGTTGTATGTGCAACATATGTGTATGTTTGGTGTTAAAAAATATTTTAAAATTATTTTGCACGTGCATTGCACATTTTAAATAAGTGAATTTTTTTTTTTTTGGTTAGTATTTTTGGTAATTAATGAGAGAGTTTGAGTTGCGCGTACAAGCACGAATTTGTATGTTGATAAATTACAACTCCAACTCTTCCATTATAATATTAGAAGATTAGAGATTAGAGATTAGAGATTTTAACATGAGAACCCCGGCCTGGATTATACAAAAATGTAAGGGACTGGTATGAAAGCATGCGAGGTTAATTACAAATATTAAAAGTTTGCAATCCTCTTGAAGGTGCGAGCACTCGTATAAGCATCCAGCAGGACTAATACTTGCGACCGTCGACATCAACTGCAGCAAGAGAATGGAGATGAAGAGAAGTAAGCCAACTATATATGACGACAACCCTTGTGATCCTCGATCTCTCTTAATTTTCTGTTCAGTTACAGTTCAGCTTTTAATTAGTTTGTAAAGTGTGACAGTGTGAGTTAAATTTGCATGAGATGATTTCACATAAGTCATGTCGATCGTTGTTATTAAATTGTGGAGGGGATATTTTAGCAAATGCCCCCATTCAAAATGTGAAAACTAGCATATACTCCCACTATTTTTAAAAACTAAGAAATACCCCTAGTTTGGATGGAATCGTTAAAATTCCGTTAAGTTAACTTACGTGCATCACATGTAACATAGTAAAATGACCAAAATACCCCCAATAAATTTATTTTAGCAAATACCCCTATTCAGAATCTAAAAACTAGCATATACCCCCACTATTTAAAAAAAAGGGATATTTTAGCAAATGCCCCCGTTCAAAATATAGAAACTAGCATATACCCCCACTATTTTTAAAACTAAGAAATACCCTTAGTTTGGACGGAATCGTTAAAATTCCGTTAAGTTAACTTACGTGCATCACACGTGACACGGTAAAATAACCAAAATACCCACTACATAAAGTAAGGGTTTCTTGAAACAAATTTGAAAAGAGAATGAACCGTCTTCTTTCCGCTTTGCAGATCCGTATGATTTTTTCTCTGATGGCCATCTACCCCACCTTGTTACATTAGGGTTTTTAAAGAAGAAATACCCCAACCCTAATCAGTCATTGACTCATTGTAAGCATCTTCTCCACCTTGTTATATTAGGGTTTTTGATAGATTATGTTTGTTTGATCGTTTCAACTTGATCAATTTTGTGATGTTTTTTTTCTGAATTCTTTTTTAAGGAAAATTGGTTGTAGGAAGAGCCATGAATTTTTGAAGGTTCGCATCCGAATAATAAAAATATAAACAAAATAATAGAACAAAGATTCAGATGCGAACCTTCTCGAATTCATGACTCTTCCTACAACCAATTTTCCTTAAAAAAGAATTCAGAAAAAAACATCGCAAAATTGATCAAGTTGAAGCGATCAAACGAACATAATCTATCAAAAACCCTAATATAACAAGGTGGAGAAGATGCTTACAATGAGTCAATGACTGACTAGGGTTGGGGTATTTCTTCTTTAAAAACCCTAATATAACAAGGTGGGGTAGATGGCCATCAGAGAAAAAATTATACGGACTTGCAAAGCGGAAAGGAGACGGTTCATTCTCTTTTCAAATTTGCTTCAAAAAACCCTTACTTTATGTAGTGGGTATTTTGGTCATTTTACTGTGTCACGTGTGATGCACGTAAGTTAACTTAACGGAATTTTAATGATTCCGTCCAAACTAAGGGTATTTCTTAGTTTTTAAAAATAGTGAGGATATATGCTAGTTTCCATATTTTGAACGGGGGCATTTGCTAAAATATCCCTTTTTTTAAAATAGTGGGGGTATATGCTAGTTTTTAGATTTTGAATAGGGATATTTGCTAAAATAATTTTATTGGGGGTATTTTGGTCATTTTACTGTGTTACATCTGATGCACGTAAGTTAACTTAACGGAATTTTAACGATTCCATCCAAACTAGGGGTATTTCTTAGTTTTTAAAAATAGTGGGGGTATATGTTAGTTTACACATTTTGAATGGGGGTATTTGCTAAAATATCCCAATTGTGGAGTTATATTTTGAATGGGTCTTCCTCTAGATAATTTATGAGATCAACAAAATAACCTAGCAAAAAAATTTGGGTCACTTTTTTAAATATGTTTTATAGTTCTCTGATTTAGTGATGCATGCACATAATTAGTTACAGTTATTTTGAAATGGGAAGAAGGAAGGAGAAAATTAAACTTCTAATACTAGGAAGAGCTGGAGTTGTGTAATTTGTAGACAATCAACCATTCAATTTTAGGTGAGAGTTTTCTCCAAGACCATCTCCAACCACGTTAGACATCTCTCCAAAATAGCAGAATTATACACTCCAACAGGACTGCCCAAACTACTTACCAAAATAGATATCTTAGATTTATGCGCTAAATCTGACGAAATTGTATCCCTCACCAAACTTTGCTTCCACTCTTCTACCTCTTGAAATCGTGCAAAAATAATTGCGAAGAAAAATCACACACAAAAAAAAAAAAAAAAAAAACCCCAAAAACAGATCGCCGAAAAAAATATTGCAAGATCGAAAAAAGAAGAAGAAAGTTCATGAGATCGCAAAATACCCAATCTCAGTTTTTCTTTCTTTGGGGTTTAAAAATTGAGTTTTTTTTAATATTTATTTTAATGTTTGGTCTTTAATTATTTTAATTGCTTGACATTTTTTTGGGCTTTAACGGATTTGTAAATAAAAATAAAAATATTTATTGCTAGCCAAAACAGCTAGCATGGTTGGAGCGAAGATATTTTTTCGTCAGCAAAATTATCCAATTGTTCTCTATTTTGCATATTCTAGAGAGCCAAAATGACTAGCATTGTTGGAGATGCTCTAATACTATAATGTGAGAGTTGGGGTTGTGTAATTTGTAAACAAACTGTAATTTGTAGACAATCAACTATCTAATCTCAACCATTCAATTTCAAGTGGAAGTTATATTAACCATTCATTTACTCAACTGTTGTTAGTTGTCATAATACTCCAAAAAATCAAATTTATTTACTACATAACTATTTACAAAAGCGTTACTCAAATAAAATAAAAGTTGGTGCCACTAGGGGTAATTTGTAAGGAGGCATTTGGTACACGGTAATATACAAGAGAATCTAGAATTACCGTCTTAATTACCTGGTTTGGAAAGATATGAGCATAGTTTTGGAAAGATTTTTAAATTCCCATGTGAATCAAAATCCTTTATTGGGAAGGATATACATTAATTTTTTAAATGGTGGGATTTGTGGATTCCTGCACATAAAAAATAACTAAGATTATCATATTACTAAATCACCCTCCAGATTTTTGATAATTTTTTTGCCTAATCATATTGCCGCTCTATGTTCCCTTTGTTACTTTGCGTTATCAGGGTGAGATTTGTGCATATTTTATATAAAGAGAAACATCCAATTAGAGATTAAACATAATTAAATAAGTATGATATATGTTTCAGTATAATGTATCAATGTTAACAATAATACCCACCATTATTAATAAAAATTTTTGAAGGGGAAACCCTCAGTCTACTAAGTCATAAATAATATATTTCATTGATAATTATAATACATGTATGCCTAAGATCATGTATTTGTGCTGCGTGCATTTCATTTTTTTAAAAATATTTTTTATCTACTTGGTCGAAATATATTTGAATCATAATGTAACCTTTTGAGTCATCTATTTGTAATTATACTCAGATTTTATAAGATATATATATATATATATATATATATATATATATATATATATATATATATATATATATATATATATATATATTGGTTTTGCACATATCACGCATATGCATCAGTAGATAACAGTAATATTGTTTTAAAAAAAATAAAGCCGAAAGAGTATTTTTTGTAATGTTTACTATAGCGAAAGAATGATGAGAATCAAACACAGTAATAAAATATTCCTTAGAATGCAATGTCTTGTACCAAACGCAGTATTGCAATATTTTTGAGAATCATGATTCCTACCCTCACATTCTCGGGAATCCTCTCATTCCAAGGAATTCTCCAATCCGCGAACAAAGTGCCCCCTAAAGAGTATGTGACGAGTAAAAAACAGTTTCAGGTTCGAGGTCAGATTACATCTTAGTATTTATTTTATTTTATTTTTTTAAAATATTAGGGCGTGCATAACACGTGCAAATTACTAGTTAAATTAAATGTTGAAAATAGTCTTGAACTTAATTAAAACCGGACGCAATTGTACAAGTGAAACAAACATGAATTTCAAAGGTCTATATGTTTCCTTACTTCTCTAATTTTACTTGCTAGAAATCTGCACGTGCAATGCATATCCTAATATTTTGCAATTGTACAAGTAAAGCAAACGTGAATTTCAAATGCCTATATGTTTCCTTACTTCTCTAATTTTACTTTCTAGAAATCTGTACGTGCGATGCGTGCCTTAATGTTTTTTATTTACTTAAAAATAAAGACTACGACGCAGTCTGGCCTCAAACCTAAGACATCTCTTTACCCATCTCAAACTCTTGACCATACTTTCTACAAATTACCCGCAGTGACACCATTTTTTATTTTATGAGTGTCACTTTTGTAAATAATTATGTCGTAAATAAATTTGAACTATGAGGGTATTATGGTAACTGGCAATATTTGAATAAATGAATGGTTAATATAACTCCCACTTAAAAAATGAGTGGTTGAAATTAGATGGTTGATTGTCTACAAGTTATAGTTTGTCTACAAATTACACAACCCCAACTCTCGCATTAAAGTATTAGAGATTAGAGATATAGGTAAAATCGGAGCACACGGTCTCAGCACGCATATTGAAGCTTCTCAGGGCAGAACATTAATTTTTCAACAACAGCAGCAGGTCCACTAGAAGAACATAGGCTGTCTTCAGGCACATCAGCTAAACCAGACCTATAATTATGGCTTACTTACAGCCTAAAAAGGAGGGATTTCCTGCAAGTCCATCAAATCCCTAAGTCGTGATTTAAATAACAAAATTTTTCCATTAATCGGGGGAATCTCTAACCGAATCTTAAAAGATACATTTCAGGTCTATCTTCTATAACTAATTTATAGCCTATAAATGCTCTCATCCATCAATCAATTAAAGGTAACCAATCTTTCTCTACTAAAAAAGTTTAATCTTTATTCTGGGTTGCTGACTTGAGCATTGGATGTGCCATCTCTGTTGTTAAGACTTTTTGCAGGTTCTGGAACGTTTTCAGCCGTTCGATCCAAATCCAGACAATTACAACCATCCACATCCAGATTCAGACGATCATTTATATTCAGATCCTGATCGATGGTCCATATCAGAGCTTTTCTCCTTAATAAAAAAAGAGCACATCATCTGATTGCTCCCACACCGAAAAAAGCATCAACATTATTTACACCTCTTTATTATTAAATATTTCCTCATGCGAAGATCCACCAATGGCTAATAGATCCACCGTTCAAATCAAAATTCTCTTCACCATCGTTTGAATTTCACTCTCTCGCGAAAAACAATATGTTAAAAGAGTAATGCTAGAGCCGCTACCAATTTCACTACATTTCTCTTCACTATCTTAAGTGGCACACTCCAATAGGTAGAGAATTATAGAGTAGGTGAGAGACCTCTCCAATAGGAATATGCCACCTAAGATAGTGAAGAAAATAGTAGTGAAATTGGTAGTGGCTAAAGCATTACTCATGTTAAAAATACTTTGTAGCCACTGGATCCGAGCGGTGCACATTCCAAAGCACTCTCCTATAAGTGACTATAGTACAAAAGGGAGTAAGCCCATCATATGAGACAACCTAATGTTCAACATTCGCAACTAATAATTAGGGTCTAAAATTCAATTATTACCAACCTCAACTATCACCACATTGTCATTATCTGACAAATAATGCATAAGCATTATAGTGAGATTTTTTTTGCATTTAATTAATCAACTAACACTAGCCTAAATTGGCATACAATTGGCTTTTGATTTTATGTTCACATAGGCATTAATATTTGTTGAGTTTGTAAGTTAGGTTTGCCAACTAACCACACTAATTATGGGAATGAACATGTTATATGCCTAACATATTGACTAGTATTTCTCCTAACCACCATTGAAATTACACCTTGTGGGTTCTTTTTGAAGGAGGTGCCTTGTGATGTCAGCCTTGTGCAATGTATATATCCATATTTATATATATATCTCTCTCATATATCATTGACTCTTTAATTGGTATTTTAGCCGCAAAGGGTGTTCAATTATTGGGATGAAGAGTGTTTGTGCCAAAGAAATGGTTCATGCATGCATGTGGTTGAACAATTTGGGTGATGAAGTCACGTGAAAAAGTTGACACGTGCAATATATGTACTAAATACGAGCATGAAATTATGAACGTTAGTTTGATTTGGATAAATCTCTAAGAGTAATGCTACGTCCACTATCAATTTTACTATATTTCTCTTCACTACCTTAGCTGGCACATTCCAATAGATTGGAGAAGATAGAGTAGGTGGGGGAACTCTCCAATAGGAGTATGTTACCTAAGGTAGTAAAGAAAATGATAATGAAATTGGTAGTGGCTAAAGCATCACTCAATCTCTAACAATATTATAATGGGAGAAGGCCTTAGTGTTATTTGTAAATTTGTAAATCTACCAATATCTGCATTGCACGTGCATAACTAATATGAATGAGGTTTCAGGTTCGATTTCTCATTGCATCATATTTTTTACTTTATTTTTTAAAAAATATATTAAATGTGCATCACGCATGTAAATTATCTATCTATATTTATCTACTATAATATAACATTTGATCACTATTAAACTATTATAATGGAAGAGTTGGCTACCTATACTTACGTGCAGTGCACGTGCAACTCCAATTCTCCCATTGTAATTTTCACATTTACTTTTAAAAATATATAATCTTATTTATTAAGACATGCATCGCACGTGTAAATCAGAGTTTTTTACTTCAATTTTTTTTAAAAATAATATGTACATCGAACCTGTATATTACTAGTCATATTACTAGTCACATTAATAAGAGTTTCTCCGTGTGTGTGTGTGTGTGTGTATATATATATATATATAAGGAAAATATATATATATATAAAAGGGAAAAAGGGGTATGGACAACTTGCTCATTTAGTAAATGAGTAACTGATGTGGCAAACATGTGATTGAAAAATTTTTAAAGGGTTAGTTGTCCAATGTATCACATGCATGCCGGTATGAACAACTTGCTCATTTAGTAAATGAGTAATTGATGTGGCAAACATGTGATTGAAAAATTCTTAAAGGGATAGTTGTCCAATGTATCACATGCATGCAGGGCCGGCCCTGAGTTCCCGGGGACCCTAGGCGAGCTTCCGAAATGGGGCCCCTAATAACATATATATATTTTTTACGCGCAAAATACGTGCCTATATTTACAAGGGAAGTTCAAAATTGGGGGCCCCAAAAATCGCAAATTCCGCGGGGGCCCGAGGCGGCCGCCTTACCCGCCTCCATACTGGGGCCGGCCCTGCATGCATGCCACATAATCAATTGCTCATTTACTAAATGAGCAAGTTGCTCATATCCCTTTTTTTTTTTTTGATTAAAAGATGACTACGTCATCGCTTCATTAAAGAGAAATTAATTTCTGCTGTTATGAATGGACAGAGCTACTCAAATCCAAGACAAAAATGCGGCTCGGAGAGGAGGAGTAGTTCTCAGGTGGTGGAGCAGTTTCAGATCTTCGGCTTAGATGGCACAGATTTGGGATTTGTAGTTACCCATATAATAAAACATAAGATAATTTGAAAATAAGTTATCAAGTGGTTCTCCTTAAACAAAATCAACGGTTCATATTCATCATCCCAAACATATTTTTCCTCCAAAAATTTTCCCCTTCAGATTTTCAGATTTCAGGTTTGTAAAGTTTCAGAATTTTTATGCTTTTCTATTGCTCATGTTACACTGGAAATTACAAATATCTCATCAACAGTTAAATTTTATCATTTTCCACCCTCAAAGTTCTAAGTAGTTGGATTTTACACTTGCATTTATAATTATTTTTCGACATATACTAATGGAAACATAGACTTTTATTTATAACTAATTATTGTTATAATATTCAAACTTGAGCTACATAATTAATGTTTTACCGTTTACAATGCTTTTCATATGTTGTATCATTTCAAAGACGTGCCATAAACACGTGCCCACGGGCAAATTTAATATATATATAGGACTTAAATACAGGAAACATGAAACTGGGGAAGGACTAGTCTTCCATTCTTTTCGACTTCCACATGGGGGATAAAATAGGCCATCTCTCAGAGAGGTGCAGTGAGAGAAGTTCTTATTATTCGTTTTCTTTGAAGATTGCCAAACAAAATCTTCACTCATACCATACCATAAAGTAGTATGCAATTAAAATAAAAAAAGGAAGGTCTCGGATTCGAAATAGTAATCAACTGGTACACTACTACAACACAATGAGTGATGGATGGGCAACAGGGCATCCCATCCCCACACCAGAAGGGAAAGGTGGTTCTTAAGATCAAAACTCAATTATGGTTAAGTGGACTTATAGTCTTATACATACAACCAAGTACTAAGAGCATCCACAGTCGTTAGAGCATCCACAGTCATTTTTCTCATTTGGTATAATATGGCAGCTACAGTAATAGCAAATACGATCGTTCACTGCAGTCGTCATTTGCTATATTTTTTCTATTATTTAGAGAGACGGTATATGATATACCGTCCGATCGTTTCAAATAAATTAAAAAAAGTTAATTACTTATTAACTATTAAACTATATTAATTAACTAAATTAAATAATATAAAAATAACTAAACCTAATTAATATACTAACTAAACCTAATAAACTACTCCTAAATTATCCCCAATCAGCATTAATGGCAGCTCCTTTCATGGACGGGGTATCATACCCCGTCCGGGGTATGTTTCCCCGTCCCAATATATATATATATATATATATATATATATATATATATATTTTTTTTTTTTTTTTTCTTCCTTTCTATCACTCAATCCTGGCCGTTAGTTTCATTTAAAAAAAAAAAAGAAAACAAATAAAAAAAAAGGGAGAGACGGGGTTTGATACCCCGTCCGGGGTATCATTCCCCGTCTGAGGGATTACTAAAAAAAAAAATCATTTTTTATTTGGAGAGACGAGGTATCATAGGAGAGACGGTATATGATCGTCCATCTGAATCGATTAAAAAATAATTAAATCGAAGAGACGAGGTATCATACCCCGTCCTTTATATTTTGAGAAAGTTCATTTCGTTTCTCATATTTGAGAAATGAGAATAGGAGCTTTGCCAAAAAATGGAAAAATGAGAAACGATTGCAGCGCAGCTTTGTTATTCGTTTGCTAAAAAATGGAAAAATAGGATATATAGCAAACGACTGTGGATGCTCTTAGCTATATAGGGATATTATTCATATTTTAGCTTTTTGAGTGCTGCAGTCCCTTGTATGCATATTATTCTTTTTTTGCTAAACTAGATTGTTATATTTGAGAGCGATATAACAATATGTATTTTATAGATAACGAAACATCATGTTTCGTCCTAAATATTTCAAATATTTTATAATATTTTTTTGAAATCAGACGAAACATCTTCCGATTGATTAAAAATATTTTTTAATTAAAAAAACCCAAAATTAATAAAAAAAGCTTGGACGAAACATCTTGTTTCATCCAGAGCCAAGGAGAGTTGCCCGTAGAAATTTTTTGAGATTCGATAGGTTGATTGCATATGATTTTTTATGAATTTTGGGATTTGAATTATTGGATTAGCTATGAAATATTGATTAACTTATATAATTTTTAATGAGTAACTTAAAAAAAAACAACAAAATCGCTAGACAAAGCATGATGTTTCGTCCTTGCATTTTTAAAAAATAAAATAAAATATACTATTCAGGCAATTTTTTTAATTAATTTTTTTTTTAAAAAAAATTATGTTTCGTCCAAAAATTACTTTATTGGAAAGAAATCCAAGCCTTACGGGAGCCGCTTCACGGTGATATATACAGTTAGATCGATCCCGCATTCGCAAGTAGAAGGACTTGGCTTTAGCCTTCCTCAAGCAGTACAAGCATAACATTGATATGGCCCCAGATCGCATGGATCTCCAAAACATGGGGAAAACGAGGGATGAATTTTTATCACCATTGCTATTTTTTTTTTTTTTACAATTTCGGCCCAAAATCCAACCCTGATTTGTTTACTAATATTAAAAGTAAAAAAAAAAAAAGGCCACCTTCCTATTCAATCAAAATGTTAAAAATAAAAGAGTACTACTCCAAAATAGCTTTCATTCAATGCGTTATATATACCTCCTCTTCTTCTTCTTCTTCCTCTCTCTCTCCTTTACTTTCTCTCTCCTCTCCTCTCCACCTTTTTCTTGTGTCATGTCATGCACGAGCCAAGTGCGTGTGTCTGTTTCAAATCGGCCACTGCCAGCTCACTAGGCCCTTTTCGGGAATCCCCCCAAACTTTTCTCTCTCTCTCTTCTTGGGCTATCATAAATTGCAGTGGCATCCCTTTCTCCATCACCAAGTTTGGATTTTGGTGAGAGTTTTGTAGATCTCAGCCTCTGCTTACCAAACCCAAGTTGGCGATTTTTGAAATGGAGAAGGGGATGGAGAGAGAGAGTGGGAATGGTGGGTCCCATGTGGTGTTGTTTAGTGAGGAGGAGGTGAAGGAGATGAGTGGGTTGAAGAAAGGAGCCAACTTTGTGGAGGTTATGTGTGGATGCACTAGCCATAGGTATGGGGATGCGGTTGGTAGGCTGAGGGTGTTCGAATCTGGGGAGCTTGAGATTGACTGTGAATGCACTCCTGGTTGTGATGAAGGTTTTGTTTACTAAACTTGGATTAGATTTATTTTGATGTTTGATGAATGGGTTTTGATCCATTTTTGTTGGTTGGGTTTTGCATACAGAGATGTTGTTTGATTTATTGTCTCATAAGTGATTGTCATGCACTGAATGTTCATCACATGCATTGTTTTTTGAGGTGGGGGTGTTCGACATGGTGTGGACTGTGGACCCTTTCTTTGCATGGTATCTTTTTTTAAAGTGAAAAATAATTCTATTGTGATTTGAGAACATATTCTTTTCTGATTTTGTGTTTGGTTGTTGCTTGATCTCTTCATTTTTGTTTTGCTTTCTACTCTGGATTAGTGTTGATTGATTGGTTCTTGAAGTGATATGAGGGAGGACCATATTAAGATTCCAGCTTTGTTATGATTTTGATCTTCACTAAGCCCAGTTAGGCAGCTTGATTATTTTATGGTTTATTTTAGTTTATGTGATTTCTTTTGTTTATTTTTCTTTGGTGTAATCAGTGGATACTAGCAAGTTAGGGGATGCTTTATGATTTATGAATACTTTGTTTTGTTTTTTGATGATGCAGATTATGTTTCTGGTCATTATCATTTGCCTGCTATGATTGTCGGAAATCTTGTTTTTATATTATGACCATGTCATGAATTTGTAGTTTGCATTAAGGAGGAAAACGTGAGAGTTTCTATAGTGTTCATAACCTCCACCTGCTTTTTATTTCTTTTTGCTTCATGTCATGCGATTTTGATCATGTGACTTTAAATATCTGTATTGTGCATGACCTCTGGTCCTCTGCATAAGTTACTTTGTTTGTTTTTCATATAATTGATATCCAAATCTAAATTTGCATACTTGTTAGTGTATGTTTTGCTCTGGGGTTATATTTGCTTAAAATGCATGAACGATGAATGATCTACTAAGTTTATCCTTCTAGCTAATAGTTGCTTAGGCTTGCATCAATGTCACATCATCTACTCATATACGTATACAGTAATCATAAAATGAAGACAATTCAGTTTTGAAGTTTAGAGGATTAGCCTTATCTTGATGCTAAAGGTTTTGGTTATGATTATCTCTAAGTGTGTTATATAATATTAATAGATGTTAAAAATAAGAAATCAATGTAGAGTGGTCCCTCTTTTCTTCTAGCAGTGAATTCACTATGGAATAAATCATGTTTTGAAGTTAGTGTGAACACAAAAAAAGTTTTGTATACAACCTTATGTACCTGTTCTTACTCATATTTCTTTTCTCAATATAATAAAAGTAGCTGACTTAAGTACATTTGATATAGTTTTCCAGATGGCATTCATGTAGATTTTTTTATTTTTTGTTGTTGTAAATATCATGTTTAGCAGTTGGTTTTATCTAGTAGTTACTTGATATTTTTGCTTTAGACATTGTTTTTTGTATCATTGCTTAGTGTAGTAGATTTATTTGTCCATTATTTGGATATGATCAAGTTTAGTATAGAGGTTTATTGGATATTTGTTCAAAGAACCACAGAAATTACTGTTCGCCTTTTTCTGAGTGGTTACTGAATAGTCATCTAGTTTGTTGGTGTGATTTATTCAACAAGGTAGGTGCGATATGTAGTCATATTCTTTTTGGGGTGTGATGCTGTTAAGATCCTTAATGCAACTGTGTGTCATTTTTTAGTAAAAGGAGTGTAATTGTGATGAGCCTTGCCTTGGTGATGTGTTTCCACTATATCTACCTTTTGTTGTTGTTTCCCCAGCTGCAGATGATCCCACTTAGTTTCCTGTATATTTTGAGACCAGAGCAGTCTCTTTCTTCTTCTTCTTCTTATTTTTTTTTCTGTTCTTTTTCTTTCTAAATCTCTTCCTACCTTCCTGATAAGGACATCTCGCTTGGTTGTAAATTAATATGGTTTTGTGAATAGCAATGAATATAATTTTTTTTGTCTATGTTCTTTTATCTAAAAGTTATCTTTGACTAGTTATTTTATTTAGGTGTCAAATTTGACTTCTTTTGCCTAGGCAAGTCCTTTTTTGATACGGTGCCTAAATGGTTTTTCTTGTGTTTTTCTTTCTCAGTGTTACATAAATAGCTCTTCTATAAAATGCACCAACTAAATCCAAACAGATAAATCTTATGACTAGTGGCTTCTTGATTTTTTCTTGTTCTGATTGTGCTGATCAGAGAAGCTAACCCCAGCTGCTTTTGAGAAGCATTCTGGGAGGGAGACTGCTAGAAAATGGAAGAACAATGTATGGGTCATATTTAAAGGAGAGAAGGTTCCCTTGTCAAAGACAACCCTACTGAAATACTACAATCAAGTGTCCAAAGCTGCTAATGGTTCTCATAAAGGTCCTAATGGACGTCCATGTCACCGTGATGAATTTATCCACTGTACAAGTTGCAATAAGGAGCGGAGGTTTCGCCTTAGGAACAAAGATGAATGCCGCATTTATCATGACGCCTTGGGAGACGTCAACTGGAAATGCTCTGACTTATCAACTGACAAGTAAGTTTATTGTGAATGTTCAAAAAAATTGCAAGCATATCATATACAATTTTTCTTCCTTTTGTGTATAATAATACGCAGAGTACCATTTCCCTCCTATTATTTAACTCATCAAGTGCTCAAATAATCCCCTTGCTTCATGCTCATTTAGTCATATGTAATGCTTAGCAGGTACATCCATATGTTATAATATGTTTCATGCGCTACATTGCTTTTTTATTGAACTGTGAGGAACAAAAGTTGGGTCCCATTCTTTTCCTTTACCTGTATGCTGAAATAATATTACTTGAAATCTGGTGATTTAGGTGAAGAATTCAATATTTATTCTAAAATACACCATGGAGTGAGAAAAGAATAGCAAGGAAAACCAAAAGACTAGTTCGCATTTAAGTAATTGGTAAAATGAATGTAAAATACTGATACATATATGACATTAACAACAAAGCATATTTTCCAAAGTCAGTCATACAAAAACTTCTCCACTCAGATTTGGTAAGGGCCATCTATTTGTTAAATTAGTAACTACAATGCCCTTCTTAACTGCCCTAATCCATGTCTACTAAGGTCTACCCTTGTCCTCTTTGCTCTGTTAACTATAATTCTATGATTATTCCTAACTATCAGTGAAAATTGTCTCCATATTCATGCCATCTATGAAGCATGGGCCTATATGGCAGCCGTGTTGTGTCCGACACATGTTCTGCGTCGAAAACATGTCTCGGATATGACATTTGTTATTTAAATGTGTTTTTTCCCAAAAAAAAATTCTTGTGTGGATGTGTCGTGTTGGACCATGGCAGCGTGTCAGAGTCCATGTCCATGCTTCTTAGCTGCCCCAAATATCTTAGTTTGTTCTCTCACTTTGCCTCCAACCGGAGCTACTGCGTACACCTAAGTCGACTTGAATAGAGACCCCATGCATGCAAATAAGGAAGTGGCATCATGATTAGGACGGAAGATTCATAATTTTTAACTTCGAACTTCATTCATGAGATAAGGAAAAAGAGCTTTTTATTTTGATACTTGGATATAGTATATTCCTGCTATTTATGTTTAACTGAACAGACTTGTTGCTTTGGTTTGGTTTGCAGTTAAACTATTATGACCTTTTATGTGAATCAACCTTTTACTTCTTATAAATAACTCTGTTTTTTTCCTACTCCATTAATATAATGTTCCTAGACTGATTTTTGGGCACATTTTACGAAGACCATAGATTTTTGCTGGTCTGCAAGTACCATGGTATAATATTCTTACACTAAGTGGATCTTAGTCATCTTATAAATTTTTATTGTCTTTTTAGACAAGCAAACTTCTTTCACATGGAGATAATTAATGGACTTTGTAAACCATGAACCAAGTGTGCCCTCTAGGGAAAAATATATCCTTGGAGCCACCTGCACTCTGTTTGAAATTGCTACCTTAAGGAGTTAAGGTAAGTACATCATTTCACCCAATTTGCAGGTGAGTTTGAAAGCCTAAGATTAGGATGAATCTGAGCAATACCTGATTTTGGAGTTGGCTAATCTTTGACATCTATATCAGCTGTAAATACAAATGCAGCTCTAGATGACTCTTACAGATACTACGCAAGTGTGTGCATGTTATGATACTGTTATTGCAAATTTGGATACTTGTAATGTTCTTTACTTGCATGCAGATTTTCATGTTGTAGTTTTATATTTTAACTAGGTTTACCCGTGGACATGTGCCTACGGCCGCATTCTGAACGATGCAATATATTAAATACACTATAAAGAGAAAAAATATACGCAATCCTATTTGACTAACAAATTACATAGGTCAACATTTATATGCAATACTATATGGTTAGTGACTACACGATAAGTTATAAAAAATAATTAGAATGTCGTAAAATAATTACATACTAAAACAATTAGGGGACAATTAGGGGACAATTAAGGGTGGTTCAGGTTGTAAAAAAAATGAAGAGAGGGAAAAGCACTGTAGCGAAAGCAATTTTTTGGATTTGATTTCTTAAAAGTAGCTTTGGTTGAATAAAGGTTTACTGTAGCAATAATTAAATGTTAGCTTTGTTTTGGTTGTAGTAATAATGTAGTGGAAGTAATTTAAAACACTTTTTTATTTTTTGTGTTACATGAAATTAATCCAAAATTAGGGATTAATTAATTTTATTTAAGCTTAATCCCTATTGTTTTGGATAACTTAATTAAGCTTAATTAGATTGAAACTAATTAACTTTTAATCCCTAAATTTTAATTAATTAAGAAAAGACTAATTAAACCACAACAATTAAAGCTTTTCTTAATTAAGATTAGTGTGATTTTAATTAGTCTTTCTTAATTAATTGAAAGTTGGGATTAAAGGGTAATTAATTTTAAAACCCAAACAAATATCAACTACTTCACACAACATAAAGCATAAATCTGAATGTGGCTACTGTAGCTACAATAACATGTAGGATAGCTACAGTAATGGGCGGGAAAAATGTCTTTTGTGAGCATAAATCTGGACTGTTGATTTCCTTCCAATTGAAGGAGAGCCACTCGATAGCTTTCTTTTGAATTGCATTGTGTTTTATTATATAGATACTAGCAATGTTCTTTGCTTGCTTGCATATTGTCATTTTCATTATCATTCTCGCCATGTTCATTACTTGCATGCAGATTATCATGTTAATTATCATTCACGCACACATACGCGGACACTGACAGTTGGATACTTTGCAATTAATGTTCTTTACTTGCATGCAGATTTCCATGTTGATTATTGTTCAGATAGCCGCGCGCATACACAGACACAATCAGATAGTTCAATTTTCTGTACTTTGTCTAGCAGTCTTCTTATTTTGTATTTTTATATTTCTATTAATGAATATTTCCTACAATATAACTATATAACAACCGTTATTACAACAACAACAAAGCATTTTTCCCAACTAGTTGGGGTCGGCTATATAACAGCCGTTATTGCACAACAAAAACTGTTCATTCTAAAGTGATAATAACTTGTCATCCTTGAGCATGAAACGAGTAATTAACTAAGAATGTGGTGCTAATTTCTGGCAATGATGCATCAGTTCCTTTTTGTAATAAAATTTATCTTGGGTGCAAAAGTGGAGGAGGAATAATTATATTATTTTCAATCTAAAAATAAAACAATTATTTAAGTTATTCTTGGGTGGGATCTTTCTTTACATACTGGGTTACCAGTTCATTGGTCCTTTGTTTATGAACTATAGTTTTCTTTAATTCCAGTTTATTTTTGACTGCATGCGGGAATATGATAATCAGTTCTCTTGATACGTACAAAAGCACACATATTCATGTGTGCACATATACCTATGGCTATATATATATATATCTCCCTGGATTTGTTTGTATGCATTTAAGAAAAGATTAGTTAGCATAATAGCAATAGCAAATATTGCAAGTTTGCATCCAGTTGGAGCCATCACACTCGATGATGGGTGAAGGAAGCTGATCACAATAATTTTGAAATTTTGTTCGCTAGTTTTATGATTTACATTACATCCACTGGTACGGGTTCCCAATTTAGGTGGTCAGTCATCCTATTTCATGGTTGAGCAATAGCATTGTGGTTCTCAATTTCTAAAGAAGTCTCAAAATTTAGAAGTATCCACTATTATAGGATGGTTGATCGTCCTATGATTGGAGGTTTTGAAACTCTGTTTTTGATAATATTAGATTGTCTTTATGTATTCATTTTTTCCCTTCTCCTTGTTGAATAGGATCACCTGTGATGACGATGAAGAAAGAGCAAGCCGAAAGGTCTTAAGAGGCTGTTCGCGTGCCCCCTCATGTAAAGGTTGCACTACTTGTGTTTGCTTTGGATGTGAGATCTGTCGCTTTCCTGACTGTGGCTGCCAAACTTGCATCGACTTCACAAGGAATGCCGATACTTAAGAAATAAGGTTACCATCTGAGATTAACACCATTTACTCTCCATTTCTTCACCTCTTTGAGGAGGTGCGCGTCACCAATTCACTGAGTGTATCTTTAAACTGACTGGAAGGATCAGGGAACAAGAGATGGTTCTGAAAAGTTGCAACATTTGTTAGGTTATTCAGTTCCTTCTATTATTTAATTGTATATTTTAAAATCTTTTATTGACTGCTTGCGATCATGATATGGTGTGGTTTTTGCTGACTTTTGGAGACTGAGAGCACATTATTGACAGTTTTTGCTGAACTAAACTAGCTTTGCATGACAACTAGGTTATTAATATGTGTCGGGCACTGCGTAATATGTGCAATACATGTGATATACCACAAAGTTGTGCACAATCGACGACATCATCCCAAAATTTCTAGTTATAGAAGTAATAAAGATATCTCTGGCATAGTCTTTATCCCTTGTGGTTAGGAAATGCATGCAATGTAAAGAATATATGTGAAGGATATTGTGGTGCATTGTATACTGGAGTTGATGTTAACAGAAATAGGTGTCATGTTATTGATGGTTTATTAAAGGAAGTTAAAGTTTACTAGTTTTATATGCATATGCGTTGCATGTGTCATATGAGGACCATGGTTAGCAGAAGAATGAACGAAATAAGTGTATTACATGGGTTGATTGGCTTCATCCCATGTTTAGTTGGCTTTACATTAGATTAGAGATTAGGTTATAACAACTACATTTATGAGCATGTGAAATTTGCATGTCGTGTGTGAGCTAAGTAAAAAGAAAAGAACAAAAAATGCATGTATTGGTTTTACAAACGACATCAAAGGTTGGCTTCAAGCGAAAGTTGTATTAGTAAAGATAAGATGGAACATTTTGTAGTTTGTGACTTTGTGTTTTATATATCAATTCAAGTTGAAGTACCCCTATGTTTGTTTTTTTGCCAGGAAAAATTACTTGGGAATAGCATAAAGATGTTTGGTTTGTATCTGAAACAGTAAATGAACCCAACGAACTACAACTTCATAAATTGTAGAGTGAATGAATTATGAAGCAAAAAACATTTATGTTCCTTGTACTTCAGGACCATGTATGTTGTTGTAGCCACTCTATGAGAAGTAAAAAATAACTTCATTTTTTATGCAAACAAACAGGACCATTTGTTTATTTTTAATACTGCTGGTACTTCCAGGGATGGCAAATGGGCCAGTGGGGTCGGGTCGGGTCGGACTCGCTCGGGTCGGCCCGTTATTCGGGCTGGTCCGGGTTGGGTTGCTAGCCTAATCGGGCCGGACCGGGATCAAAATGCAAATGTTCGACCCGGTCGACCCGCGAACCCATTAGGGTCGACTCTGTTTTTGGTTGGGCCGGATTGCGGGTTGGTGTCAAGACTAAGTCGACTGAGACTCCAACAGTCGACTGAGTTCACATAAGCCGACTGAAGCCTATCACCAGTCGACTGAACATGGCTGTAACTACTGCAACAAATCTTTCGGTACAGTCGACTGATAGCCCACTACAGTCGACTGAACCCAATCCGTAACAACCCCTAAAGATCTGCAGATATGTAACTGCGTCAACAACTGATCCCAAAAGAATAGATCTGTAACTGCACCACTGATATCCCTAAAGGATAGGATCTGTAACTGATCATAAGATTTGATTGGATTTGTAAAAGCTCTATATATATCATTATGCATCACCGGTTTAAGGTGTGCAAGCCTTTCCAAATATTCACTTGGTATCAGAGCCTATCTGATCCTAACCGAGCTTAACTTCTTCCAATCATGGCCACCCCTCAATCCGCTGCAACCAATATAGTATCCACAACACCATCTCCACTCCCACCAATCCAAGTTCACCATCTAATCTCTGTTAAGCTCGACAACAACAATTATCTTCTCTGGCTCACCCAATTTCGACCTCTTCTAAAGGGGTACGACCTCGAAGGATACGTCGATGGGAGCTTCCCTTGCCCCACACGTCTTCTCCCACAGTCCACAGAGATTAATCCAGCTTATACCACCTGGAAGAAACAAGATCAAATTCTCCTAGGATGGTTATTATCATCCCTCTCCGAGTCAGTCCTGGCTCAAGTAGTTGGCCTTAGCACGTCTCGAGATATCTCGGAATCACTCCGCAAACACTTCTCCTCCCAATCTCAGTCCAGGATCTTGTATCTCAAACGTGAATTACAAAATATACGTAAGGGAAACAAGACAATGGCTGAATATTACCTCCATGTGAAACAACTCGCTGACAATCTTGCCGCCTTTGGCAATGCTATCTCAAACACTGATATCCAGCATATGATGCTAGGTGGTCTTGACTCATCCTATGATCCCATTGTAACGGTGCTTACTGCAACCGCAGCCGATCTCCACATGGATGACTTTTACTCAAATCTGTTAGCCTATGAGATGCGCTGGGAAGCTCAAAATGCCAACTCCCCTCAGCCCATGGCAAACCTCGCCCATCACGGCCCTTCACGTCCTAACAATAGGTACAACAACTCTCGAGACAGGTTCGGCTCTCAAGGTCAGAAGAATCGGCCTTCCAACAGAGCCCAAGGCCGCCCTCAACCAAATCGCAATCCCCAAGGACCATGCCAGCTCTGTGGCAGAAAGAACCACACTGCTATGGAATGTTGGTATCGTTTTGATCGCAATTTCACCGCTGCCTCTTCATCCAGCCCACTAGCTGCATATGTTGCTGCCCCTGGATCACTCCTTGATGGTAATTGGTGCCCAGATAGTGGTGCTACACACCACTTAACCCCTGATCTGAACAATCTTCACATCAAGTCTCAATATGATGGACCTGATCAGATCAAAGTTGGCAATGGTAATACACTTTCTATTAAACATGTTGGTAAATCATCCTTTTGCCTTAATAATCGAACTTTTCATTTCAATCAAATTTACTACGTACCATCTGTCTTTACTAATCTATTATCTGTATCCAAATTCTGCATTGACAACAACGTATTTTTTGAATTTCACCCATCTTCTTTTATTGTGAAGGATCAGGAAACGGGGACACCGCTGTTGCACGGCACGAATAGAGGAGGATTGTATCACTTTGTCGACAAGCCAACTAGTTCTCTTTCTGCTTTTCAATCGGAGTCAGTTTCATTGTGGCATCACCGGTTTGGCCATCCGATGCTAAAAACCGTCCATAAAATTGTGTCAACCTACTCATTGCCAGTAGAAAATAAATCCACATTGTTTTGTCATACTTGTCGTGTTAGCAAGAGTCATAAATTGCCCTTTTCATTGAGTTCCACAATTTATAAAGAACCATTACAACTAATTGTATCAGATTTGTGGGGCCCTGCTCCAATGCTTTCAAGAAATGGTTCTCGGTATTATTTACTGTTAATGGATGCATTCAGTAGATACACATGGGTCTATCCCCTATCTCACAAAAGTGATGCTTTTACTGTCTTCAAACAGTTTAAGTTACAAATTGAAAATCTCACTGGCAAAAAGATAAAAACTTTTCAAACCGACAACGGAACTGAGTTCAAGAAATTCACACCCTTTCTTCTCCAAAGTGGTGTTCTCTATCGCTTTACATGTCCACACACCTCCGCTCAAAATGGATTAGCAGAGAGACGCCATAGACATGTTGTTGAGTCTGGTCTCTCTCTCTTAAACCATGCATCACTGCCCTTAACATTTTGGGCTGATGCCTTTGTCACCAGTTGCTACCTCATAAATCGCCTACCATCCTCACCACTAAAAGGTCAAACTCCCCTTGAACTGTTTTTTGGTTCCACACCAGACTACAATGCCTTGAAATTCTTTGGGTGTCTCTGCTACCCATATCTCAGACCCTATGCATCAAATAAATTAGTTAAAAGATTCCTTGACTGTGTCTTTATTGGCTATTCTAGCACTCAAAAAGGATACATATGCTATCATCGACCATCCCAAAGAATATACATCTCTCGTCACGTCGACTTTGAAGAAACGATCTTTCCCTATTCGGCAGTGCACAGCAACCCCACCAATGTAAGTACTACTTCTATATCCTCTACACCCTTACAAACCACATCAATTTTACCCACTCTACAAGCTTCTCACATACCCCCTTTACCAAATAACCCACCAAACATTAACCCACTTCAACCTCCCTCTCAACCTCCCTCTCCCAACACCCAACCGCCACCTCCTGCTCCACCATCTCCTACACAAGAACCCATTCCCCAACATCATATGATTACTAGGGCAAAAGGTGGTATACGTAAACCTGTTAATATATTATGTTTGAATGCCACTAAACACCCCTTGCAGGATGCAGATTTAGTGGAACCAACTTGCTTCACACAGGCACAGAATCATCCTCAATGGCATCGTGCTATGGATGAGGAGATCAATGCCCTGCTCCAGAATGGCACATGGACCCTCACCCCTGCCCAAAGCAATCAGAACATTGTGGGATGCAAATGGGTCTTTCGTGTCAAACGAAAATCTGATGGCACTATTGATCGCTACAAGGCTCGCCTTGTCGCAAAGGGATTTCATCAACAAGCAGGACTTGATTATGAAGAAACTTTCAGCCCCGTGATCAAACCATGCACAATTCGGCTCGTCATCACCATTGCACTAATGAACAAATGGGCACTCCATCAATTGGATGTTCAAAATGCTTTCCTTCATGGCTATCTCACTGAAGAAGTTTACATGAAACAACCACCGGGGTATGTAGACTCAAGATTTCCAAAGCATGTTTGTCGCCTACGGAAGTCTCTTTATGGGCTAAAGCAAGCCCCTAGAGCTTGGTACTCGAGACTCACCGGGTATCTTTGCACTCTTGGTTTTGTCAGCTCCAAGGCCGACTCATCTCTGTTCATAAGACAGAATGGCGACTCAACCCTCTTTATTTTAATATATGTTGATGACATCATTGTCACAGGCACACCGGGGAATCATATCCACACACTCATAACCCAGCTCCAATCTACATTTGCGATCAAGGACCTGGGCCCATTGAGTTACTTTTTGGGTATCGAAGTCCTTCCCACTCGCAATGGCCTTTTTCTGTCTCAGCGCAAATACTTTCTGGATCTGTTACAAAGTACTAAGTTCGATGGTGTCAAGCCTATCACCACACCCCTCGCAGCCAACAGTCAACTCTCTCAACATGATGGGCCGACTCACAGTGATCCTACCCAATATCGAAGTATTGTGGGATCTTTGCAATATCTATCTTTCACTCGACCAGACATTGCAGTCGCTGTCAACAAAGTATGCGAGTTCATGCATAACCCTCGGGAAGTCCATTGGTTTGTTGTTAAACAAATTCTTCGTTATCTCAAGCATACAATCACTTATGGCTTGCTGTTGTCTACACCAACAGGTTCCACCATTCATGCATATTCGGACTCGGACTGGGCAGGATGTCCGGATGATCGCAGATCTATAAGCGGCTATTGTATTTTCTTTGGTGGCAATCTCATCTCCTGGAGTGCACAGAAATAAAAGACAGTATCCCGTTCAAGCACGGAAGCTGAATACAGAGGCATCGCCATTGTAACCGCTGAAGTTATGTGGATTCAATCTCTACTAAAAGAGCTTGGTTACTCCAAACTTCCGCCGCCTACTCTTTGGTGTGATAACCTAAGGGCTACGTATCTCACGGTAAATCCTATCTTCCATGCTCGCATAAAGCATATCGAAATAGATTACCATTTTGTCCGTGAACGTGTTGCTTCCAAACAACCCAGTGTTCGTTTCATTTCTACCAAAGATCAGCTGGCGGACATCTTCACCAAAGGTCTCAGCAGTAACAGGTTTTAGGAGTTAAGGAACA
This sequence comes from Hemerocallis citrina, assembly GCA_017893485.1. Taxonomy (NCBI): domain Eukaryota; kingdom Viridiplantae; phylum Streptophyta; class Magnoliopsida; order Asparagales; family Asphodelaceae; genus Hemerocallis; species Hemerocallis citrina. The sequence goes on along the minus strand of CM030364.1, from coordinate 20,924,904 downwards.
AGTTGTCCATCCAGGCTTGGCCGTTCAACTTGCAGGGGAGTGTCAAGACTAAGTCGACTGAGACTCCAACAGTCGACTGAGTTCACATAAGCCGACTGAAGCCTATCACCAGTCGACTGAACATGGCTGTAACTACTGCAACAAATCTTTCGGTACAGTCGACTGATAGCCCACTACAGTCGACTGAACCCAATCCGTAACAACCTCTAAAGATCTGCAGATATGTAACTGCGTCAACAACTGATCCCAAAAGAATAGATCTGTAACTGTACCACTGATATCCCTAAAGGATAGGATCTGTAATTGATCATAAGATCTGACTGGATTTGTAAAAGCTCTATATATATCATTATGCATCACCGGTTTAAGGTGTGCAAGCCTTTCCAAATATTCACTGTTGGTCAGGATAATATATATATATATATAAATATTCACTGTTGGCCAGGATAATATATATATATATATATAGAGAGAGAGAGAGAGAGAGAGAGAGAGAGAGAGAGAGTATTATGAGATGGTGAGCTGAGCTTTTTATCGTGAGATTTTGTAGTTTGTGACTTTGTGGCTTTTTATCGTCACCGGTTTAAGGTGTGCAAGCCTTTCCAAATATTCACTGTTGGTCAGGATAATATATATATATATATAAATATTCACTGTTGGCCAGGATAATATATATATAGAGAGAGAGAGAGAGAGAGAGAGTATTATGAGATGGTGAGCTGAGCTTTTTATCGTGAGATTTTGTAGTTTGTGACTTTGTGGCTTTTTATCGTGAGATTTTGTAGTTTGTGACTTTGTGTTTTATATATCAGTTCAAGTTGAAGTGCCCCTATGTTTGTTTTTTTGCCAGGAAAAATTACTTGGGAATAGCATAGAGATGTTTGGTTTGTATCCGAAACAGTGAATGAAGCCAACGAACTACAACTTCATAAATTGTAGAGTGGCAATGAATTATGAAGCAAAAAAGATTTATGTTCCTTGTGCTTCAGGACCATGTATGTCGTTATAACCACTCTATGAGAAGTAAAAAATAACTTCATTTTTTATGCAAACAAACAGGACCATTTGTTTATTTGTAATACTGCTGGTACTTCCAGGGATGGCAATTGGATCAGTCGGGCAGGTCGGGTCGGCCCGGTTATTCGGGCTGGTCCGGGTCGGGTTGCTAGCCTAATCGGGCCGGGCCGGGCTAGACCGGGTTCGAAATGCAAATATTCGACCTGGTCGATCCGCGAACACATTAGGATCGACTCCGTTTCGGGTTGGGCCGGATCGCAGGTTGGCCAGGTTAATATATATATATATATAGTCTATTATGAGATGGTGAGCTCAGCTCCTTATAGGGATGGCATTCGGGCCACTCGGACAGGGCCGGTCCGGGTTTGACCGGGTTTTGATCGGTCCCGGGCCAACCCGGGCGGGGCTCCTCCACTACGCGGGCCGGGCCGGGCCGGGCTCAAGCTTGGAAAGCTTGACCAGGACCTGGCCCCCGACCCAAGCGTGGGGGCCGGGCTTGGCCGGGCCGGTTCCTGGGCCGGGCTGAGCCGGGCCCGTGTTTAGGGATATATATATATTTTCTTTTGTGTAAAATATTATTAAAGATTAAGTATATGGATTTGTAATTTCATAACAATTGCAAAGAATAAAATCTCATAAATAATTGAAGTACATGAATAAATGAAGTATATGATTTAATAAATTTGAAGTTCTTGAATAAAATGAAGTACATGAATAAAATTCATACAAATTAGTCTATTTAGATCAAATTACAAATCAAGGGAATTACTTGAATTTAAAGATCGAGATGACCTCTACTTAGATTGAAGAGAAGACATTGGACTATTGTCATGCACTTCAACTTAACCTAAATATAGAATCTCGTCACCCTAAATTTTCCAATTAATTACAATTTATTGAACAACATTTAAATGTAAATTAACTAAATGTAATCGTTCATTCATCGCTACTTGTTGATCCAGCTCTAGCTTTTGCTTCAAGTAAGTCTTGGGTCATCTTTTCCGCTTTTATCCAATCTTCGTCGCATACTAGTATCTCCAAATTTTTGGCTGTCAATCGGTTCCTGCTCGGGCACATTATCCTGCCACCAAGAGAAAAAGCACTTTCCGATGTAACAGTTGACACCGGTGTTGTTAGCAGATCTTTAGCCATACGAGAAAGAATATTAAAAATTGTTTCATTACTCTTCCAAAATTGTAAGACATCTTCTACATCTTCAACAGTACATTGTTTATTATACCAATTCAACTCATTTGGTGAATTGGTTCTTGGCTTTTTTGATTTAATAAGATTTAAAACACCAATACTAGTTTGACTCTTTCCTTTTGCTAATATGCAGGAAGAAGAAGAAGAAGAAGAAGAAGAAGAAACAACATTTTGTGTTTGTGTTTGAATAGTGTTAGGTGAATAAATCCTATCATAAGAATCATATAACCTAGTCAAAATATTCTCAAATTTACGAGTAAAAGCAACATGATCAAAATCTAGTATTGCATCGTGTGGGGCATAAGTGTAAAAAATTTCAATTAAATTTTTTGTACCATCTAATTTAATCATAGGGTTCATTACACCAGCTACACAATATAACATAGGAATTGGATGAAAATATTTCAAAAATTTAACATATGCCGCATTAACCATATCTCCAATAAAAGGGTCATTTTGTAATTTTTTAATTGTTGTCATCATAGTCACAATTTCAAGTAAAATACCACTAGATGTAGATGTATATGTTTTTGAAAATTGAAAAGTTGCATCGTTAAAAGGTTGTATAAATTTATACAAACTATTGGCAAAAAACCAAAAATCATCATCTAACATACAATTTTGCAAACCCATTGCGACACAAAAATCTCTAAAATTAAAACGATAATGAAGAACAACACCTAATAATTCAAAGGTAGACATCCAATGATGTCGTACATCTTTAGAAAAACGTCTACATACAATGTCCCTAAGTTTACACCAATCATGAAAAAGCTTGATAAACTGGACCACTCAATGTAATATAATGAACACAATCTCTCATTGCTTCTATTTTATCATTTCCATATTTTAGTGCATCTTGCACACAAAGATTTAAAATGTGACAAGCACACCTAATATGAAAAATTTCGGGTTCTACAGGATCTAAAGTAATTTTCAAACTTTCAATTGCCTTAGTATTATTGGATGCATTATCAAAACCAATAGCAAATACTTTATCATAAATACAAAAATTATTATATGCTTCCATAATGTGTGTGGCTATAATTTCACCCTAATGTGGGTACCTAACATATCCAAAAGAAATTATTCTCTTTTGAACTAACCAATTCGAATCTATCCAATGACATGTTACACACATTATTGGACCCCCGTTTACTCCTACCCACCCATCTGATGTCAATGAAACTCTAATGTTTAGTGATTTTAGTGTTGCTATCAAAAAATTCTTACTCTCATTGTAAACTAATTTACAATCACTCTTAACAACATTCCCAGCAATTTTTTATAATGGGGGTTGAAGGTGGCCGGTTTGTACAAAATCCTCTACATATTTTTGTTCACCAAACGAATATGGCAATTCACCCCTAATTACTAATTTAGCCATTCCCCTACGAACGTGATCGTGAACATATGTATGACTATCTACTTGACCGGTTTTAGGATGTATTTTTTGTTGTGTGAGATTATATTTCGAAAATTGTGGTTGACATTTGTTTAAGTGACGTTGAAGTGTACCCGTGCCTGATTCTATTTTAAACTTATATGGGGTTTGACACTTCTTACATATTTTTAGTCCTACACTCTTATCATTTTGTGAAGGGACAAAATTGAAAAAATTGTGTACTTCGCAAGTAGTCTCTTTTGTTCTTCTTGAGTTTAGAGAAGGACCTTGTTCCGATGGTTGTGGTTCTACATGATCTTCTATTTTTATAGGATTTGAATGTGTTTCATTCAAATCGGGAAAACTATCATAATTCATAAATGTTTCTTCACTATCTATATATTGGTTAGGAATGGAAGGAATGTGATGACTAGTAGATACTTGACTACTATGTCTACCACCACCGCGTGATCGATTAGAGGCCATTTAACTATAAAAAACTAGTATATGTAAAAATTATATAGAAAACAACAGCTAAATGTATGGCAACTAATAATTAAAAATAAACAACAATCTATCTCAATTAAAAATTAACAACAATATCAAGAACTAGTGAGTGAGTAGTATATGTTTCTTTTACCACTTTACCTAAATTAAAAATAAAATCTAAAAAAATGAGAGGAAGAAGATCAAGAAAACCCAAATTATATGAGAATAATGAATAATCAACCATGTTAATTCTACAAATTAAAATTATACTAAAATACCGTAAGAAAGTTGAGACTTGAGAGCTAGGAGTAGAAGTGGTATTTGATTGTTGTTGTTGAATGTTGATGAGTTGATCACTTGATTGTTGTTGATTTTTCTTCCTTCAAAAAGTAGAGAAATTTGATCTTGATCACTTGAGAGAGTGTTGATCACCTAAATGTTGTTGTTGATTGGAGAAATAGTAGAGAGAATGAGATATTTGAGTGAATTAGTGAAGAGAAATGAAAGAAATGATATGGTATTTATAGAAAATGCCATTTTTTGATTTCCTAAAGTACCCCCCAAAACTAGTCAGTATAAATTCGTTGGGGGGTATTCTTGTAATTTTAATTTTCGGGAAAAAAAATCTGCCAACGGTCGGCCCGGACCGGCCCGAGCCCGGGCGGGCCGGTTCAGCAGGTCCCGAGCCTCGAGCAGGCCGGGCCTAACCGGGCTTTTTCTGGAAAAAAGGGGACCGGACCTGACCGGGTATGAGGGGGGCCGGTTCAGGGTTCAACCCGGGTTTGAGGGGGGCCGGGCCGGGCCGGGCCCAGGCTAGCCCGGCCCTGATGCCACCCCTAGCTCCTTATCGTGAGTCGTGAGCTGAAGATCTCAGTCGTTGTATCACGATCCGAGGGCTGAGATCTGATCCGCCTAGTCACTGAGTGAGATGAGATATGTTGAGGAGCAAAAATGTCATTTCTCATACTCAACATATCTCAACTCATCTCAACTTCCTCTCCCCGTTCTATCTCTTCGAACTAAGATCTTCAGCTCTCACCCCTCTTCCTCTCTTCAAACCCTAGCAAACCCATAAACCTACATCTCAAAACGATCAACTCATCTCTGTCGATGCCCCCTTATCATGAGCTGCGAACCCATAAACCCTAGCTTCTTGTTCCTTCTCTCCACGTCCCGAAGAACCCTAGCCCCAAAATTGAAGCTCTTCAACTGCCTAGTATTACTAATCAACAAATACATGGTTTGAAGTAGTTGTAGGCTTAGAACACACTTCACTATTTGTTCAAATGAAGCATACTTATTTCCTTAGGGTTATTATGCCATGCAAACTAGTTCCAACTGTGCCACCCCCCCACCCCATGACAACTTATATTTTACTGTTTGTTCAAATGAAGCATACTTATTTCCCTAGGGCTGCATTATTATGCCACCATGCCAACTAGTTCCAACCATGCCCCCCTCCCCCCCCCTCCCCCCCACCCCCAAATGCCAACTTAGAATGTTTAGAAACAAAATTAAACCGAGCTCAATCAACCATGAAACAACATAAAGATCTCTCAATCATGTCATAAACAACATTAAAAAGAGCTCAATTAGCCTGGGAGTAGGGCTGCAATCGAGCCGAGCCGAGCCGAATACCTTCAGGCTCGAGCTCGGCTCGTTTACGAAACGAGCTCAATTTTGAGCTCGAGCTCGGCTCGAGCCGAGCTTTGACCGTATTCGAGCCAAATAGCTCGCGAGCTTAGCCTAAAAAACCCAAACTTGAGCTCGGCTCGTTTATGAAACGAGCTCAGATTCAGCTCAAGCTCAGTTCGAGCCGAGCTTTGACCGAGATTTGACCTAGCTCAATTCGTTTGCAGCCCTACTTGGGAGCAACATAAACATCTCTCAATCAAGTCATATACAACATAAAAAGGAGCTGAATCAACCAAGATACAACATAAACATCTATCAATTTTGGTTGCATTATTATGCCACGGCTAGTATGAAATCCAACCCAATTTCTTACAATTGCTATAAAAAGAAATTGGACACGATGCTTCTTCACAAACTGATGCTATTCAACCATGAGAACCAAAACTGCAATTGCTATAGGCTCAAAACTGCAATTGTTATAGGCTCAGAAAAGCTGAGAAATTCGAACATTTTGTACCTCAACATATCTCATCTCAATCAGTCGATGGGTGGATTAGATCTAAGCCATCGGATCGCGATCCAATGGCTGAGATCTTTTGCTCACGATAAGGATCTCTTCTCACTGTCTCATAATAGACTAACTCATATAGTACAGAATCAAATGCTTCTTGCACTATAAACCCAAAAATTTGCAAATGTCCTCAAGCAAGGCTAGCAAACTGCAATTGCAATTGCTATAGAGCCAAAAATTAATCAAGTGGGTCTTCATTGCAATTTGGGGGGGGGGGGCATAATAATTCAAAGTAGTGCTTCTGAAGTAGTGCTTGTCATCATTGCCTAGACCAACACACACAACAGAAGGCAGTTTTTATAAATTTAAAAGCATTGAAAATAAGAATCGAACACTTTCTGTATGGGGGAATCATGCATCACTTTTCTATCCATCATAGAGAATAAACTGTGATTCTATCAGCTTGCCTGCAAATATCAATATATAATGATGAATTAGTTCAAAGAAATGTGATATGAGGCGTTATAAAACAATAATTAAACCCTCTACAAATTTTACAAATATCTTCTTTTTATCAAGAATTAAACCCTCTACAAACTCATCTCAGCTTATAACAAATCTCTTCTTTCTACTAATCTAAATTTGGGGAAATAAAAAACAAACAAACATGAACTGCACTACACGAATTGAAGAGCAGTTTTAAAAAAGAGTACAATCAGCTACAAGTTTGAGATTACCCAATACAAAGATTGCAGCTTTGCTAGGAGATCGACGCTTCGCTGCACTACATAAAGAGGGGCAAGCTGATAGGGTTTTGATTTAGGGGTTTGATGATAGCACAGCTAGGGTTTCGAATTAAAGGATTCCAGTGCGTTGAGAGAGACAGGTGGAGTTTCGATTAACAGGGAAGAGAGTAGAGGTGGAGTTTCGATCTTTAGCTCACGAATTGAAGAGCTTTGATTTGGGGGTTAGGGTTCCGATTCGGGATGTGGGGAGAAGGAACAAGGAGCTAGCTAGGGTTTATGGGTTCACAGCTCACGATAAGGGGGCATCGACAGAGATGAGTAGATCGTTTTGAGATATGGGTTTATGGGTTTGCTAGGGTTTCAAGAGAGAAAGAGGGGTGATAGCTGAAGATCTTAGTTCAAACAGAGAGAGGAAGCTGAGATGAGTTGAGATATGTTGAGTATGAGAAATGACATTTTTGCCCCTCAACATATCTCACCTCACTCAGTGATTGGGCGGATCAGATCTCAGCTCTCAAATCGCAATCCAACGGCTGAGATCTTCAGCTCACGATAAGGAGCTGAGCTCACCATCTCATAATAGATTATATATATATATATATATATATATATATATATATATATATATATATATATATATATAGAAAATGCCTCGAGCCAGTGTCCGAGTATATAGAGAACTGATCAGGTGCGAAATGGTTCGCACCTGATCAGGCGCGAACTTCTGCCGCCATCCGTTGGATCTGATTTTTGATCATGGAAGTGATCCAATGGCGTGCAATTATTCTGCTCATCTCACATGGTGCTGGGGGTAGTTAAGTCACTTAACGTATCTTTCATCTCTCTCTCAATCCTCTCTGTCCCTCTCACTCTCTCAATCATCTCTCCATCTCTCCCACTCCAAACCTTCGCAATTGCATATTCAAACCTTTTTGCATCAGTTCTCTCCTTCTCTCCCGACATTCGAAATCCCCTAGACGCCTCGCTCTCTCCACCCACACTTGACCTTCGAAACCCTAACCCTAGTTTTCCATCTCCTAGCTCCGAGCTCCAGCTTCCGATTCCCGCCGCCATTTGAAATCCCCTAGACGCTGCGCTCTCTCCACCCCCACTCGACCTTCGAAATCCTAACCGATCTCCATCTCTAACTTGGATAGAGGTAAAATATCAATGCTAATTTTTTTTATTAATTGTTTATATACATCCAAAATCAGTAAAGTTTAGATCTTTATCTGAAATACCCCCAAAACCCTAGTAAAGTTTAGATCTTTAATTTTTTATATACATCCAAAACTAGTTCTATAAGTCTATAGATTGTGTTATGATCTTTGAGCCCTGGACTAAAATATGCGTTGTTGGAAACAAAGATCTTTACCTTGGAACCTTCAGTAATTTTCTTCTGAGTGATTTATGATTATTATCTTGAAAAGCAAAGCATATATTTTTCGTTAAATAATTCTAGCAAAGAATGCAATAGAGTTCTTTACAGCATATATTTGCTTTTAATCAATCATGAACTATGAAAACTTTAAGCAGTTTAGCATGATGAAAGCTATTTAATTAGTATCTGGCTTCTAGTTCCTGACATAATGTTACTAGCTAGTTTTAAATTCTTCTTAAGCATACGTTTTGGTAGCAATTAATACCTTTTCTTTTGTGTATTTGTACAGTATGACGAGCATACAACTTTTGTAAATTCTGTCTATCTGCATTGGATGTATATAAACAATTAAAAAAAATAGCATTGGAATTTTATCTCTATCCAAGTTAGAGATGGAGATCGGTTAGGGTTTCGAAGGTCGAGTGGGGGTGGAGAGAGTGCGGCGTCTAGAGGATTTTGAACGGCGGCGAGAATCGAAAGCTGGAGCTCGGAGCTAGGAGATGGAAAGCTAGGGTTAGGGTTTCGAAGATCGAGTGGGGGTGGAGAGAGCGAGGCGTCTAGGAGATTTCGGAGGTCGGGGGAGAAGGAAAGAACATAGACGAAAAGGTTTGTATCTGCAATTTGGAGTGGAAGAGATGGAGAGATGATTGAGAGAGTGAGAGGTACAGAGAGGATTGAGATAGAGATGAAAGATACGTTAAGTGACTTAACTACCCCTATCACCATGTGAGATGAGCGGAATAATTGCACGCCATTGGATCACTTCCATGATTAAAGATCAGATCCAACGGATGGCAGAGAAGTTCGCGCCTAATCAGGTGCGAACCAGTTCGCACCTGATCAGTTCTCTCTCTCTTTCTCTCTATATATATAGAGAGAGAGAAAGAGAGAGAGAGAGAAAGAAATCTTCGGTTGCACACTACTTTGGTGAGCACTCCGTGAGCACTCACAAACTAGAGACCCTATGAAAAATCCGAACCGCTCATATTGTCCTATATGCCTTAAATAGCCTAACAATAAAAAGTCAAGTAATTTGAAGTTCATTTGCCCATGATTTACATCATCACAAAATTGTATGGCTGAAATTTTTAACAACATGATGGATGGGCAAATGAACTTCAAATTACTTGATTTTTTATTGTTAGGCTATCTAAGGTATATAGAACAATATAAGCGGATCGGATTTTTCATAGGATCTCTAGTTCATGAGTGCTCACCAAAAGTAGTGTGCAACCGAAGGGGACTCTCTCTCTCTCTCTCTCTCTCTCTCTCTCTCTCTCTCTCTCTCTCTCTCTCTCTCTCTATATATATATATATATATATATATATATATATATATATATATAACTTCAATTACAAAAAAAATAATAAATAAATAAATAAATAAAATACAAGTATAATTGTATAAGAGTGAAAAAATATTTGATGATTTACATTTCCTTTTTGACATGTTTAAGTATATATATAACTTCACTTACAAATAAATAAATAAATAAATAAATAAATAAAAAATAAAATAAAAGATAAAAAATAAAAAATACAACAAGTATAATCGTATAAGAGTGAAAAAATATTTCGTGATTTACATTTACTGATTTACATGTCTGAGCAGATAATCATAATCTAAAATTCGAGATAGCCAAGAGTTAGATTGAAGAGAGGACATTGAACCACTGTCGTGCACCTCTACTTAACCTAAACCTAGGATCTCATTGTCCTAAATTCCATAATCTTGTTGTTGGATTTCAGGCGAGCTCCTTCCACTTGTTGATGTAGATGTCACTTTTCCTTGAGTCATGTCTTCAGCCTTCATCCAATCTTCAGTGCACACGAGCATGTCCAACAAATCCGGCTTCAAGCGATTCTTATAATCTATTAGAACTCTGCTACTTGTAGAAAAAACACTTTCTAAAGCAACTGTGGATATAGGAGGAGTTAGTAGATCTCTAGCCATATGTGAAAGAATAGAAAAAAGATTTTCATGTTTTCCCACCATTATTGCACTTCAATCTTAGTATTAAAACTCTCACTATCTTGTTGATTATACCAATTTAATTCATTCAGTTGATTAGCCCTAGGTTTTTTTTGATTGAATTTGAACAAGTAAATTAAAACTAATTACTCTTACCCTTACCTCTAGAAGTAGAAGAAGAAGTAACTATACTAGTTGTACTACTACTATTAGATGCAAAAGTTCTATCATAATAATCATACAAGTTATTCAATATCAATTCAAAGCTAACTAAAAATTCGTCGCAATCAATTTCAAATTCATCTCCAAGTAAAGTAAAATATATTTCAATCAAACTCCTTGTACCCGCTAATTTGATACGAGGATCCATAACTGTAGCAATACAATGGACATAAGAAGAGGACTATAATACTTCAAAATTTTAGTGTATGTGGGTTTAACAATATGGCCAATGCAAATGTCATCAATAATTTCTTGAAAAGTTTGCAACATAGTAATTAGTGAAATAAAAATACTACTAGAAATAGAATAATAAGATTTAAAAATTTTCAAAGTTGCTATTTTAAAAGCTTCTAAAAATTATAACAAAGATTCTGCATAATACCATGAATGTTCATTCATTTGAAAATTTTCCATATTATTTGCAAGACTGAAATCATTTAGACAAGCTTTATATTGAGTAACAATATTTAATAAATCAAAAGTACAGTTCCATCGGTGTTTAACATTCTTAGGAAATTTTTAAAAATGTACACCCTTAAGCTTACAATATTCTTTAAATTGTTGAAGCATATGACTTAAAGCAATAAAATGTACATAATTTCTAATATTATACACAACTGGTTCGGCTATTTTTCATGCAACAAATAAATTTAAAATATGACATGCACATATATTGTGAAAAAATTCTAAACATGTTGGAGCGAATTGCGTTTTTAATGTACTAATCGAAACATTGTTGTTAGATGCATTATCAAAACTAATACAATTTTTTTTATCACGAATATGAAAGATATCACAAACTTCTAAAATACGACGTGCAATTACTAAACCACTACGGGGATACGACAGAGCCGCAAGTGATATGATTCTCTTTTGAATCATCCAATCACTATCGGTCCAATAACAAGTTATGCCCATCATTGGAACATCATTACAACCTTTCCAACAATCGGAAGTTAATGATAACCTACAAGTCAAAGAAAACTAAAGTGCAATTAAAGTGTCTCATTTCGGTGTAAAGTTTAAAACAATCGGATTTGAGTATATTTCTAGGAATTCTTCTAAAATGTGGATTTAATGCATTTTGGTTAAATTCATCTACGTTCCTACTCTCGGAATAGGAAAAATGTGACTCATCCTTAATAACTAGACGGGCCATTTCTCGTCGAACATTTTTGGGATCATATGGGTGACTATCTACATGTCCGGTCTTAGGGTGGATTTTTTGTTGGTTGGGTTGGTTTTCTAATAGTTTTTTGTGTACATTTTGTATGTGTCGTTTAATTGTACCCGTTCCCTCACCCTTCCTCCATTTGTAACTCTTAAAACAAGTTTTACAAACCTTATGTCCTACACCCAAATTATCCTCTTCGGGGATATAGTCATAATATTTGTACTAATCACCTATTTCCCCCATAGTTTTTCTATTACTAGTGGGTTCAGTATGTTGTGTTTGTGTGTCTGCCTCATGCATTTCTTCTTGGGCCATTTCATGTGTAGGAATATCGTGAGTTCCTATAGGATTCGGTGTAAATTCGGGTTTTATTTGTGGGACTATTGGAGGCCGACGTGAAGAACCGGTGGAATATTGTCCACTTTGGTTAGGACCGCCACCTCGTGATCGAGGCATGGTAGTACTGTATGAGAAAAAAAAAGATTTATAATGTTTTATTAGTGTATGTAAAATTATACAAAACAATCTATGTGGTATATGTTAAAAAATAAAATCTAAATGTTAGATATTGTAATATATATTTAGTCTCATATCGGGTTATGTATCAGTTTAGTATTTGGTTCCATCCTATATATAGGAGTCATTGTACTCAGTTTTAATTAATCCAGTAATATTTTCCAATCTCTCTGTTAACCTTATCATGGTATCATAGCATAATTATATAAATTTTCTTTTCTTATCAAAATCCTAGAATCCAAAAAAAAAATCCCGCCCTCGACCCCCGTTCAACCCCGCCGCCATCATCAAGAACCAACTACTAAGAACCCAACAAGAAATAATAGAACCCAACCCATCAAGAAACAACGGAACCCAACTTCGGCCATCATCGTTGGCATCATTGTCTACCTCGCCGTCGACTCCCGTCCCAACTTCGGCCATCAATCCACCTCCAAATCCACTACCCGAACCCACCTCCAAATCCCTCGGCCAAGATCTGCTCCTCCTCCTCCACCTTACCGCCGTCGCCTCCACCTAAAACCCTAGCCGCCCTCTTCTCACTTCTCTCTTCAAACCCTCCATCCAAATCCAACCCTAATACCCACAACCCGAAATCCACACTTACCCTATTTCATATCCAACCCAACCAGTTTGTCCAAACCAAACCCAAACCCATTTTTAGTTTTTTATATTAAAAATAATATATATATATATATATATATATATATATATATATATATATATATATATATATATATATATATATATATATAATTTGCAGGTACTCTTTTTTCTCCGATGGTCCCTCACATTCCGATCTCCAGCTAGATTCAGACAAATGAAGCGTCGTCATCTTGGTTTCGGCCTCCTCCCTTCTCCTCCCAACGTCATCCCTGGTATCACCACTGCCCCACCCCCTTCTTCCACCGATAGCCCCATCCAACTCCCTCTCTCGATCCCGACACCAACAGCAGTTTCGTCTTCATTTCGATCCCTACCATAGTGACATCAGTCTCATTCCTCCTCACAGCACTTCTTCCCTTACATCATCGGCTATGACCGTTACTCCAGCCTTGCCGACTTCTGCTGAATGGGATAATCTCCAGCATTGCCTCGCTCAGCTGGAACTCCAGCTCTTGGGTCAGTATATCACTGCTGGCCCATCTGCCCCTGCATTCTCTATTACTCTCGGTATGAATTCTTCATGGATTTTAGATTCTGGTGATTCACATCATCTTACTAATTATTATACTCTGTTCACCACCAACACTACACTTCCATCTCACTCTCCATCCCTACAGACTGCTGATGGCTCACAACATCTCACTACACACTCTGGGTCTATGAGCTCTTCCATTCTCACATTGCCCTATGTTCTTTATGCTCCTCATTTGTCTGTGAACCTTATTTCCATTAGTGCCCTGTGCGATAGTAGTCTTGTCGTTCATTTGATTCTTTCGGTTGTTCTATTACTGATTCTCACACTGGCCAGGAGTTTAGACATGCTGCTCGACAGGGTCATCTATATCACCTAGATTTTCTTCATGCACATAAATGTCATCCTCATTTACTGGTGTTGTGCACTTTGATGTTGATCTATGACACAGACATTTATGACATATTAGCGAGTCTCGACTCAAAACTTTAGCTCGTAGTGGTGCCCTTGGTCATATTTCTTTTACTCATTTGTCTGATTGTCAGGGTTGTCATTTGGCCAAACACATAGCACTCTCTTTTAATCACAAAAGCACTTCTCACACCACCTATCCTTTTCAGCTTATTCACTTTGACATATGGGAACCATCTCCTACACCTTCTCACAAAGGTTATCTCTATTATGTTAGTTTCATCGATGACTTTACTCGCTACACATGGGTGTTTCTTATGTGTCAACGCTCTGAAATACCTGACATTTACCAGTTCTTTACGACCATGGTTCACACTCAATTTGGTGTGCATCTCAAAACCTTTCGCTAAGACGGTGCTTGTGAGTACACTTCCACAGCTATGAGATCAATCCTTCAATCTCATGGTACACTCTTACAGAAATCATGCCCTCATATACATGAACAAAATGGTGTAGCTGAATGCAAGCATCATCACGTCTTTGAGACGGCTCGCGCTCTTCTGCTGTCCTCTTCGGTTCCTCGTTCTTTCTAAGCTGAAGCTATCATGACGTCTGTCAGTTTCATTAACATCACTCCCTTGTCTGTCCTATCTGACACGTCACCTCATGAGGCTCTTCGAAACTCACCGCCGGACTACAGTATGCTCCGTACTTTTGGGTGCACCTGTTATGTCATTCTCTCTCCCACTGAGCACACGAAGCTTATTGCTCGAGCTACTAAGAGTGTCCATCTAGGTCTCAGTCCAGAACATAAAGGATATCGTTGTTTTGATCCTATGGCGGGTCGTGTTCATATTTTTCGACATGTCTCCTTTGTGGAAGCTTTCCCTACTACTTGAATTCTCCCGAAGATGCTAGTTTTCTCGATTCCCATGTAGTTGGACATATCTCCCCGTCCCTACCTTCACGCATTCCATATGATCCACTCCTTTGGCTTCTTTCTCACCTTATACTGACGTTGCACCTATTATTCCTCTTACGGAGACACCACCTGCATCCCCACAACATTTTGCACCGTCACCACTTGCATCCCCACACCTGCATGCCCCCTTCCACCTATCTCACCCCTACACACTGCCCATCCACCATTGGTCCGTCAGTCTACACGTTCTACCTCAGGCATCCCACTGGCCTGTTACACACCTAATGCCACTGGTCCTTCTGGTCAATTTGGTTTTGCCACCCTTGCCTCCTACTTACCACAGTTTCAAGCATATCTTACTGCTATACACTCCACACATGAGCCCAGAACCTATCAGAAAGCTATTCAATTTTCCGAGTGGCGGGAAGTTATTATAGAAGAGTTTCGTGCATTTGATCAGACTGGCACTTTGGAGATTGTTCCACTGCCTGTAGGCGTTCAGCCTGTTAGCTGCAAATAGATCTTCAAGGTCAAATATCGACCTGATGGCTCTATTGAGCGGCACACGGCCCGTCTAGTTGCCCGAGGATTTACTCATGAACATGGCATTGATTATGATGAGACTTTTACCCCAGTTGCATAGATGACTATAGTTCGTACTCTCCTTGTCATTGCCTTCCTTCGTCAGTGGCCGTTATATCAGATGGATGTGAAGAATGCATTTCTTCATTGCACATTATATGAAGCTGTTTACATGCATCCTCCTTCTGGCCTTACCACTCCTCGTCATGTTTGTCATCTTTGTTGTGCTATATATGGCATGAAACAAGCCCCTCGAGCCTGGTTTGAGTATTTTTGTCGTGTCATCACCCATGCTAGTTTCAGTCCGAGTTCACAGGATCACTTTATATTTATGCGGTCATCACCACAGAGGAGGGTACTTCTACTATTATATGTTGATGATATGATTATTGCTGGGGATGACTCAACTGACATTACATCCTTCATCAGCAGTTCCATATGAAAGATCTTGGTAGACTACGCTACTTTCTGGGTCTAGATATTGCCAATGGATAACGGGGAATACTCATTTTTCAATAGAAATATACATCAGATATTATCTCCGCTGCATGTCTCTCTGACAGTCGATCAGCCGGTACTCCCTTAGAGCTTAATGTGAAGCTTTGTTCCACAGATGGTGAGCTCCTTCCAAATCCTACTAGATACAGACAGTTTTTTGGACAACTTGTCTACTTATGCATGACCAAACCCGATGTTGCTTATGCAGTCAGTGTTTTTAGCCAGTTTGTTTCTGCTTCTATATCAGTTCACTACAGTGCTTTTCTTCGGATCCTCAGATATCTTCAAGGCACTATCACTCGCTCATTATTCATGCCTTCTACATGGAAACTAGAGCTCAGTGCATATTCAGACTGGGTGGGTGATCCTACCACCAGACGGTCTACCACAACTTTCTTTCTGTTTCTTGGTGATTTGTTGATCTCACGGCGAAGCAAGAAATAGGTAGTTATTGCATGTTCTTCCACCAAAGCTGAATACAGAGCAATGATAACTACTACTAGAGAGATTGTTCATGTTCGTTGGTTGTTATCAGATATAGGTGTCACTTTCACAGGAGATACTCCTCTTCACTGTGATAACCGGAGTGCGTTGCACATTGCAAGCAACCCAGTTTTTCATGAGCGAACAAAGCACATAGAGATAGATTGCCACCATGTTCGTGAGCGCTTTGAAGTAGGGACCGTTTCCCTTCATTCTGTTACATCTTCACAGTAGACATCAAACTTTTTCATAAAATCCCATACTGTTCAGAGATTTCGTTACTTGGTGGGAAAACTCACACCGTTTGACCCACCGTGAGTTTGAGTGGAGGTGTTAGATATTGTAAAATATATTTAGTCCCATATCGGGTTATGTATCAATTTAGTATTTGGTTCTCTCCTATATATAGGAGTCATTGTACTTAGTTATAATTAATCCAATAATATTTTTCAATATTTCTGTTAACCTTATCACTAAAAAAACAATAGGAGGATTGAGAGAGAGAAAAGCGAAAAACCAAAAAAAAAAAAAATGAGACCAAAAATTAGAACTACAACAAAAATCAAGACAATAGGAGGGTTGTGAAATTTTGATCCTGTACTTCGCATATAATCATATATAGAAATGAGAGAAAATAAAAGTAGAAGTAGACGTAGTCGATTGAGAAATGTAGTAGACGTAGTTACGTAGTCCGGTAGTCATTGAAAGAGAGAGAGAGAAAGAGAGAGAGAGAAAGAGAGAGAGAGAGAGATAGCTTCTTTGTTGGAGGAGTTGAAGTAGACGTAGTTGAGAGTTGAATCAGCACAATTCGATACGATCGAAAATTTTCACTTCTTTGTTGCTTGCTTCTTTGTTGAAAAAAATTGATTGAATTGAAATTGAATTGAGTAGTAGTAGTAGAGAGAAGTAAGATAGTAAGGTGTGAAATTTTTTAGATTGAATTAAGGGGGTATTTATAGGAGAAAAAACAGCCCAAAACAGAGCCGTTGGACTCTTTTTCTGAATTTTGGACCGTTCGACCCGCTGGTCAAATGTTCGGATCAAACGGATTCAAACCCGCGGGTCGAGCGGGTGGGTTTGACCTGGTCAACCCGTTCGTGGGTCGAGATGGGTCGAGCAGATTAGGTTTACGAAATTAACGACCCGGGTCAACCCGGATCGATCTACGGGTTCGACCTACGGGTTCGACCCGGTCCCGAGCCGCCTAATTGTGGGCCGGGTTCGAGTGGGCGGGTCGTGGGTCAACCCGACCCGGTTGCCATCATTAGGTTCTTCCATGTTACTTCACGTAGAACAACAATTTTTTGCTGTATTGAGCAACTTTTTAAAAATATTTGCGTTTTTGGGCCAGTTCCCAAATTATTAGCACTTATAGGTTAGTCGTTGTCACATCAGCAGCGATCGGTATTCCTACTAGCGATCTCCTCCTTTAAGAGATCGCTAATGGAAATAGCAGTTTCTCATTTAATTTTGAAATTTTTATTTGATGTCGTTATTCCCATTAGCGACCACAACATATGTGAAGTCGATAATCAGAATAGCGACCTTATATGAACTGTATCGAGACACTTGGCAAATTCTATAGAGTTTTTGCACTCTTAAAGAAAAAAACAAAAATATTTTTGAAACTGATGTCGCTAGTGGAAATAGTGATCTCAGTAAACTGTGGTCGCTATTCCTGCTAGTGACCACAACCAAGAACCTGCGGTTAGCATGCACAGTCTACATTTGCAATAAATTTTATATTAATTTAACGTACAATAAATCAAACTACTAACTAAAAATTAAGATCTCAATTTGAATTTGATGATGTCCAAGCTAGGCCTGACTAGGGTTGGACCTTGAGCTTGGGTTCTACCCTAGTTTGTACTAGCAGGAGATAGGCAATTTTTTCCCGTACTGACCCACTTTGAAAAGTATTTATCCAACTGACCCACTTTTTGACACGTCAGCATAAAACACTATTGGCAACAACAACATAGGTTATTTTGATGTCGTTGTTTCCAATAGCGGCATGTGTAAATTTTTTTTGTATATGCCGCTCTTTCGAGTATTGACATTAGTACATTTCCTAGTAATTCATGAACTTTCTGACTTGAAAAAAATTGTAAGTGTGGAAACTTCTTATAACTGATGCCGCTATCTCCAGTAACGACATTTGCATACGAGATGTTGTTTGGAGATAAAAACATCAGTATAATATTTTTTTTCACATATATAGTGCCCCCCCCCCCCTTCTCCTTTCCTTTCACTTTATCTCTCTCTCTCTCTTCAGTCCCTCATCCAAAAGCCTAAAACCCTAGAGCACAAAATCCCACACTTGTTTACTTTCAAACTTCATCTCTCCTACCCCCCTATACTCCAACTCCGAAATCCAACTCCCCCAAGCTGATAAATATCCTACGTTGTCTCTAGTCATCTCATACATCATCCACAACATATTATATGTGCTCCAACTTACAGTTTCATTTGATGGTATTCCTATAAACACATGTTGTGTAGTTTGCATATGTTATGCTTGTGAGTAGTTAATGACTCGAATATGTGTCGATTTATGTATAGGTATGGATTACAATATACCTATTTGGTTATATTTTGGGGGCGAAATAATTCAAGATCCCAAGATATGATATTGTTATAACGATGTTTAACCAGTCATTATTTGGGCACCACGTAACTTTATATGCTCTCAACTAGTAGATAAAATATTTGAAGTTACTAATTGAGATAGAGATGAATGAAGTCTCAAAATCAAAGTCCGTTATGCTGTTGGAAAAGGATAAGGACAATTTTTCATGGCGGTGCCCATAGACAATGAAAATGCACTAATGTCCATGATTGTTAGGACACTTAATCCAAATTATAGTTGGACTGCAATGGAGTTATATATTGAGCAAATTAAGCTTCCCAATGCTCAGCCACTTGTTATTCCTAGTCTAAGCCCCGTACGGAGTTTCAAACCAAATGCGGAGTCACATTCAAGAATACCCCATCCACAAGAAGACAATAGCACAACTCCAACAGGATCTGTTACCACAGAAGATGAGCCGGTACATCCTTACACATTGACACGAGATATTGTCGACACCGACAACATTATGCAAGACTTTGATAATGCTGTTGTTAATAACGAATTATTAGAAGAGGAAGAATATGAGGATCACGAGCTTGAACAGGAGGAGGAGGAAGAGGAGGAGGTCGGAGAAGATCAGGCTAATGATGTTAACGTTAATGTATATATTAACAATGTGGTTCCGCCGAATTGTTCCATGAGTGCACATGTACATGAGATTCTATCGGGTGAGTGGATGACCAATGCGACCGTACAAGAACATCCACAGTCTTCCGTTGGCTCATCGAACACGGATGAAATCTATATCGGTTAGAGGTTTCCAACTAAAGATAGTATCCAACATCAAGTTAAGATGTACTCTGTGAAGAACCATCGAGAATTTATGACGGTGAAATCAAACTCAAGTTTATACTGTACATACGCACCGGTCAAACATACACCCGAGGAGACTGTTGAATATCTGGAGCTTGTAAATGAGATGGATTGTCCTTGGTGATTGCATGCAATCGTTCCAAAAGGGCAAACATTTTTAGTGGTGAAGAAAATTCAAGGCCCGCATACATGTGTGAATTCGACGTTGAATCAAGATCATAATAAAGTTGATTCTAAAATTGTGTCAATGTTGATATTGAATGTTGTCACGGAAGAACTATGAGTAACACCAAGAGCCATAATTGAAATAGTGAAGCTTCAATTCAATTACAATATTTCATACCAGAAAGCTTGGAAGGCAAAGCATAAAGCTATTGAGCGGGTGTATGGTTCTTTTCAAGAATCCCAACTAGAGTGTCATCTCTTCTCATAGAAATTCAAGCATCAAATTCAGGAACCGCCGTCCATTGGGCCAAGGTTGTGTCCGGTCCCGCCAAGGAAACATTCAAGATAGTCTTTTAGGCATTCAGGCTCTCGATCGAGGGGTTTAAGATATGCGGACCAGTTATTAGTGTTGATGGAACATATTTGTATGAGAAATACCAAGGTTGTTTGTCGATAGTTTTTTTGCCCGGTGCAAATGGTAGGTTGTTTCCATTTGCGTTTATAATAGTGGATGGAGAGAGAATAGATAGCTGGACATGGTTCATGAGCTGCATTCGATGTTTTGTCACAGATCGTGTAGGGTTATATGGTATTTCTGATTGTCATGCAGACATTTTGTCGGCTATGGACAATGAGTATGGAACATGGAATGAGTCACTTTCAGATCATCGTTATTGTATGTGTCATTTTGCTACTAATTTCCAGTGCAAATTTAGTAGTAATTTTTTTATGGATAAGCTCGAGGTGATCGCATATCAAAATCAGCCGAAGAAGTTTGAGGCAAAGATGACAGAACTTGAAGTAGCTAATGTTGAGGGAATTAATTGTTGAAAGACAAACGAAGTGAGAAGTGGGCACTTTCTGCATATGGAGGTCGTCGATATGGTATACTGACTACAAATCTATCGAAAGTGTTCAATTCAGTTTTAAAAGGTGTTCGTAGCTTGCCCGTCACGACAATTGTGGAGATGATATTCTTTCATTTTAATTTATACTTTCCTGGTCATCGTGAAGCGTCACAGACGCTTATTAGCGAAGGAAAGTTGTGGGCACCACGTGTTCAAGAAATTATCGATATAAAACGTGAAAAAGTAAATTTTCATGAGCCTATAATGTTTCGTAACCATCCCGGCGTGTTTGGATTAAAAAGCAGCATTAGAATGGTTAAATGACAACAAAATGGTACCTAAAGGTAATATTTTAATTTTTTCCCTAAAGGTTGCTTCGGCTCTAGCTTTAGCGACAAGACAGTGTTGCAGACCTTGATCTGCGGGTCACCTGTTTTGACTTTCCTTAGCTTTGATTGCTTTCTCTTGTAGCTTCTTTGCTTTTCGCTCCTGAGCTTCTTTATTTTTCATCTCTTTGCGAGCTTCACGCTCTGCCTTAGCTAAGGGTGCATCCTTTAAGTATAAGAAATTTGCAACCTATCAAGATGCTATTTCCTGATATTTAGATACATATCAAGGTGTAATCAATAATGACGAAATTCTTATTGGCACACTATTGATTTGGGTGGCCGTAATGTACTTGTGGGAAATTTCAGCTCTTCCACATTTCATATTCTCTTGTTTTGGCGGTTTGTGCCTCACGTGCAATTGATTATCAACCTTACATTGATCCATTTTATTCTATGAGTTCATTAGCACTAACATGGGCACAAACTTTCTACCCTATCCAGGATGAATCTTATTGGCTGGCCCGGAGTAGACCAAAACTCATAGTGGATGTGAGTCTTCGAAGGGTGAAAGGTTACCCTAGGAGTACCCGTATTCGCAATGATATGGATGCCCGAGAAGGTTCGAGCACGGGTAAAATTTGTTCTAAATGCGGATTAAGTTGACACAATCTGCGTA
Source organism: Hemerocallis citrina (assembly GCA_017893485.1). Lineage (NCBI taxonomy): Eukaryota > Viridiplantae > Streptophyta > Magnoliopsida > Asparagales > Asphodelaceae > Hemerocallis > Hemerocallis citrina. The sequence continues at coordinate 20,903,154 of CM030364.1, read as the reverse complement.
GCTGTAAGAATAATGACAATATTGGTCCATCTGAAATGACTGAAACTTGAATATGTACAGTTATCATGTTCTTGTAATATTTTGATGTATCACTTGTAATATTTTGATTGGATATTATCAAATCAACAAGTTTGGTTGGATATTTTTTGGATATTATCTGTTGTGAATGTTGGATATATTTGGTATACGATTATGTGCATGTTCTATGTTCAAAGTTTGTAAAGGTCTGATACATAGATTGATGTCATATGGTTTTTTTCATAAAAAAATTCAAATAACTGATGTCGTTACTGGGAATAACGGCAATAAATACTTGTAACATTATTCCCAACAGCAGCATCAGTTCAAAACATGCACACACTCATATGCATTTTTATTATATCTGTTGCCGCTATTTCCACTAACGACAATAGTTATCTTGATGTCGTTATTGAGAATAACATCAACAAGCATTGACAATTTTTGGGCCAAACTTTGACCCTGTGAAACTTTCTGTCTGCATAGTCGTTATTGTCAACAACGGCATCAAAAGTACTGTTTCCATTATTGGGAATAGTGGCAACAGTTCAAATAGATCGATCAAATTTTTATATAATCTACACAAAATTTCTTAGAATCATTCCCAATAACTGCAACAGTATTTTTGATGCTGTTATTGAAAATAACGACTGTGAAGACAGAAAGTTTCACAGAGTCGAAGTCTGGCCCAAAATTGTTTATGCTTGTTGCCGTTGTTTCCTATTACGACATCAAAATAACTGTTGCCGTTGTTGGTTATAGCGGCCATAGTTCTAAAAAAATTGTATAGATTGTATAAGAATTTAATCAGTATATTTGAAATGTTGTCGCTATTCCCAATAACGAAAACAACACTTTTGATGTCGTTGTAGACAATAATGACTGTGCAGACAGAAAGTTTCAGAGTTGAAGTTTGGCCCAAAAATTGTCATTGCTTGTTACTATTATTCCCAACAACGACATCACTACAAAAGAAACTGGCTTTCCCGACGCTTTTTGACGTCTTTACCGGCGTTTATTTACGCCGGTGAAACTTTCACCGGCGTTTATAATAGCGCCGGTCCAAATGCCGCCGAAGCGGGCGTCGCGGAAACGAAGGGGTCTACACCGGCGGTTTTGATGGACGCCGGTAAATGTGAAAACTACACCGGCGGCCATAAAATGCCGGTGTATGTCGGCCTCTGAGTGCCGTTCTTTTGCACCCTATATACATTCACCGGCGGTCTTAAACCGCCGATATTTATTCATTCACCGGCGTTTACGAAAACGCCGGTGTAGAACGAAAGTATACCGGCGGTCAAGGAGCGCCGGTGTATGTGCGTTTCTGAGTGCCTGGTTTTCCCTACTTACAAGCACCGGCGCGACAAAAAAATGCCGGTGTAGTTATATACGTCGGCGTTTATAAAACACCGGTGTACGTCTGTACCGTTACAGCTGACAACATTCACCGGCGTTCGTGAGAACGCCGGTGTATCACACAGTCCAACAATTAGATTAGATAGACCGGCATTTTTTAAAACGCCGGTCTGGCTATGCCCGTTTATTTTCGATACTCCGCTTTTCCGTTCGATTTCAATTCACAGTTTCATTTATAAAACCTGTAAACTAATTCTCACAACTGATTCAATCAATTTCGTTGCATGTTACTGCGCAAATCACAACCAAACACAAGAATAATTAAAGATAATCAAGTTTCACACGTGTCATATCAACGTCCAAATTCATTGATTAATTAACAGTGTCATAATTAACAAATTAATATAGGGACTAACATCCCAAATATCCAAACAAACCAGTCTGACAAATATCCAAAATATCCCAAATTAAAAGTCTGACATAACTCTCATAAAAAAAAACCAGTCTGACATAACAACAGCAAGGAGGAGGACATAAGAACAACAAGGAGGACCGCAGATTCATACCCCTCGAGTAGCTTCGGCTCTGATCATCAGAATTTCCTTCATCTGGACGACCGCTCTGTGAAAAAAAAACAATAGTTTAATTGAACAGTAGACCACAATACAGAATATACATACTTTTTGAACTTGCAAAAAGAACTACCTGTATCTTAAATTATAAGATCAAAGTGCCAACTGCAAATGGAATTGTTAATGATATATACAGAGGTAAAATAATTACATTGCAATGCTAAAAATCTAGTACTTAATTTTGTTTTTAAATATATCTAAAATAACAAAACAAATGAAAATTCAGTATCTAACTTGAAACCTTTATATTCTCCTATGATTGGGAATATCCAATATCTAAAACAGTAAAACAAATGAAAATTCAGTATCTAAGCATGTCCTTCATGGATTGTTCAGACAATCCATGAAACTGTCATCGTGGACGGAAACCAAATATAAGAAAAATAAGAAAAATAAGATAGGGCTTATATCAAGTGTATTTTTAGGGAACTGTCATCGTGGAAGGAAACCAAATATAGAAGCCAGAAATGGAAACAGAAAGAAGAAAGGAAGAGACTTTGGATACACCAGGCTAACATAGCGGCATTTTCCTCATCTCTCTCTCATCCCTTGTTTCCCTTCAGCACACGAACACAAAGAGACATTAGCAACAATAGCAAGAGCGACAAGAACAACAATAATAATAAATTATTATGAACAAGATGTCTCTATATGGGTTTCCAGATCTCCACTCGAGCCCTCTCGTTCTAATCACAGCCCAATTAAGAACATAGACAACATCCACTAAACAATCCAATCATAGCCCAATCAAAATTTGCCATCCTGGATCTTAATGAAATAAGCTTCATTAACAGTGAAAGAAAATGAGGATGCTAGCAGCATACTTAGTTTGGAAGTGAACCCATTTTTTGTTAAAAAATCATGCCAAAGATGGCAATCAGCTTCATTAATAGTATCTGAACAGTGAAAGAAAATGCGCGACCAAAAAAATGCGCGACCAAAAAACATGCCAAGAAGACCATCAGGTGCATGAAATCAGCTTCACTAACAGTGAAAGAAAATGGGGATGCTAGCAGCATACTTAGTTTGGAAGTGAACCCATTTTGTGTTAAAAAACCATGCCAAAGATTGCAATCAGGTTACTTTAACAGTATCTGAAAATGAAAAATTTTCCATTATCTGAGCTTATATGTTGCTCTACTACTTCTTTAGCCCAACTATATCTAAAACCCAATTGTTGTGCATATCCGGCCGGAGGATTTTGGCATACGTACCTATACCATCCTCAGTTCACAGTAAACCCATTTTGGGTTAAAAAAAAACATGCCAAGAAGACAATCAGGTGCATGAAATCAGCTTCACTAACAGTGAAAGAAAATGGGACCAAAAAACATGCCAAGAAGACCATCAGGTGCATGAAATCAGCTTCACTAACAGTGAAAGAAAATGGGGATGCTAGCAGCATACTTAGTTTGGAATTAGTTTGGAAGTGAACCCATTTTGTGTTAAAAAACCATGCCAAAGATTGCAATCAGGTTACTTTAACAGTATCTGAAAATGAAAAATTTTCCATTATCTGAGCTTATATGTTGCTCTACTACTTCTTTAGCCCAACTATATCTAAAACCCAATTGTTGTGCATATCCGGCCGGAGGAGGTTGGCATACAGATATAGCATCCTCAGTTCACAGTGAACCCATTTTGGGTAAAAAAACAAACATGCCAAGAAGACAATCAGGTGCATGAAATCAGCTTCACTAACAGTGACAGAAAATGCGCGACCAAAAAACATGCCATGAAGACCATCAGGTGCATGAAATCAGCTTCACTAACAGTGAAAGAAAATGGGGATGCTAGTAGCATACTTAGTTTGGAAGTGAACCCATTTTGTGTTAAAAAACCATGCCAAAGATTGCAATCAGGTTACTTTAACAGTATCTGAAAATGAAAAATTTTCCATTATCTGAGCTTATATGTTGCTCTACTACTTCTTTAGCCCAACTATATCTAAAACCCAATTGTTGTGCATATCCGGCCGGAGGATTTTGGCATACGTACATATATACCATCCTCAGTTCACAGTGAACCCATTTTGGGTTAAAAAAAAACATGCCAAGAAGACAATCAGGTGCATGAAATCAGCTTCACTAATAGTGAAAGAAAATGGGACCAAAAAACATGCCAAGAAGACCATCAGGTGCATGAAATTAGCTTCACTAACAGTGAAAGAAAATGGGGATGCTAGCAGCATACTTAGTTTGGAATTAGTTTGGAAGTGAACCCATTTTGTGTTAAAAAACCATGCCAAAGATTGCAATCAGGTTACTTTAACAGTATCTGAAAATGAAAAATTTTCCATTATCTGAGCTTATATGTTGCTCTACTACTTCTTTAACCCAACTATATCTAAAACCCAATTGTTGTGCATATCCGGCCGGAGGAGGTTGGCATACAGATATAGCATTCTCAGTTCACAGTGAACCCATTTTGGGTAAAAAAACAAACATGCTAAGAAGACAATTAGGTGCATGAAATCAGCTTCACTAACAGTGAAAGAAAATGCGCGACCAAAAAACATGCCAAGAAGACCATCAGGTGCATGAAATCAGCTTCACTAACAGTGAAAGAAAATGGGGATGCTAGCAGCATACTTAGTTTGGAAGTGAACCCATTTTGTGTTAAAAAACCATGCCAAAGATTGCAATCAGGTTACTTTAACAGTATCTGAAAATGAAAAATTTTCCATTATCTGAGCTTATATGTTGCTCTACTACTTCTTTAGCCCAACTATATCTAAAACCCAATTGTTGTGCATATCCGGCCGGAGGATTTTGGCATACGTACCTATATACCATCCTCAGTTCACAGTGAACCCATTTTGGGTTAAAAAAAACATGCCAAGAAGACAATCAGGTGCATGAAATCAGCTTCACTAACAGTGAAAGAAAATGGGGATGCTAGCAGCATACTTAGTTTGGAATTAGTTTGGAAGTGAACCCATTTTGTGTTAAAAAACCATGCCAACGATTGCAATCAGGTTACTTTAACAGTATCTGAAAATGAAAAATTTTCCATTATCTGAGCTTATATGTTGCTCTACTACTTCTTTAGCCCAACTATATCTAAAACCCAATTATTGTGCATATCCGGCCGGAGGAGGTTGGCATACAGATATAGCATCCTCAGTACACAGTGAACCCATTTTGGGTAAAAAAACAAACATGCCAAGAAGACAATCAGGTGCATGAAATCAGCTTCACTAACAGTGAAAGAAAATGCGCGACCAAAAAACATGCCAAGAAGACCATCAGGTGCATGAAATCAGCTTCACTAACAGTGAAAGAAAATGGGGATGCTAGCAGCATACTTAGTTTGGAAGTGAACCCATTTTGTGTTAAAAAACCATGCCAAAGATTGCAATCAGGTTACTTTAACAGTATCTGAAAATGAAAAATTTTCCATTATCTGAGCTTATATGTTGCTCTACTACTTCTTTAGCCCAACTATATCTAAAACCCAATTGTTGTGCATATCCGGCCGGAGGATTTTGGCATACGTACCTATATACCATCCTCAGTTCACAGTGAACCCATTTTGGTCAAAAAAAATGCCAAGATGAGAATCAGATGCATGAAAATAAGCTTCACTAACAATAAAAGAAGACGAGACATCAGCAACAACAGCAACAACAGCCAAGAGGGAACCAAATATAGAACAATTGGGTTTTGAATGGAGATTGTAGTCATAGATCAATTCTTCGTTGAAGAAAAATACGAATAGGGCTCATAGCAAGTGTAGTTTTAAGGAATTGTCATCGTGGAAGGAAACCAAATATAGAAGCCAGAAAGAGGAATGGTAGAGAATGAGGATACACCAGGCTAACATAGCGGCATTTTCCTCATCTCTCTCCCATCCCTTCTTTCCCTTCAGCACACGAACACATAGAGACATCAGCAACAACAGCAAGAGCGACAAGAACAACAATAATAATAAATTATTATGAACAAGATGTCTCTATATGGGTTTCCAGATCTCCACTTCAACTCGTCTCTTTCTAATCACAGCCCAATTAAGAACAATTGTTCACAGTCACTGTTAAAGAAACATATATGCTCAGATTATGGAAATTTTCATTTTCAGATACTGTTAAAGAAGCTGATTTCATGCATTTGATTGTTATCTTTGGCATGATTTTTTAGCCAAAATGGGTTCACTTCCAAACTACGTATGCTGCTAGCATACCAAAATCCTCCAAATCAGTACAACAACACGGCTGAACAAACCTTGTTTGCAGGTCATACAATGTCATCTATACCATGTTATGTGCCAAAGTGGGGTTGGTCATACAATGCAAGGCCGACACGTATTAGTTGTTTGTGAGTATGCAATATGGTGCAGCTATGAACAGGGCTCATATCAAGTGTAGTATTACGGACTGTCATCGTGGAAGGAAACCAATTTAATATAGAAGCCATATATGGAGCCAGAAAGAGGGATGGTAGAGAATGAGGATACACCAGGCTAACATAGCGGCATTTTCCTCAACTCTCTCTCATCCCTTCATTCTCTTCAACACACGCACACAAAGAGACATCAGCAACAACAGCAAGAGGGGGTTGGTCCAACAATAAGTGTAGATTATAATAAACGAGATGTCTCTATTTGGGTTTCCAGATCTCCACTCCAGCCCTTTCTTTCTAATCACAGCCCACTTAAGAAACATAGACGAAATGCTTATAGACGACAGCCACAATGCAGACTCACAAACACTAGTACGTGTCTTTCATGCATTCAAGACCATAATCTCTTTAAAAATACCAATTTAAAGACTTACCGATGTTTTTTGACAGTGGGCGGCGTGCTACTCTCACTCTCATATGTTTGACTGCCACTATTATTTAGTGGCTGCTCATCCCCATGGCTCTCGTTGCCATCATTCATATTTACCCTCTTTCTATGCCTCGGCATGTTGTACCTGTCAAGGATTCGATAACTTCCTTAGAGATGCAAATTTAATTAATAACATGTTTATAATAACTATCATAAAATTTGTACTTTAGTAGGATTAACAAACCAACATAATTGTAAAAAAATTTAAAAAATGAGATTTGTAACAGATTAAATTACAACGATAGGGTGGTTCAAATGACACTAAGCATAGTTTAACGTAAATAATACCAAGCAGTAGAAAATAGAAAGATAATTAAACCAGTGTATTAAATTCACAATGAACATATTCGAAATTACAGACATAATATTACAACAAGATTTAAGGCATAAAATTACAGACATATAATAAACCCAATTGAAAATCATGTAAACTACAATACGACATCTTCCAGTACATCGCCCTCTTCTCCATCCTTGCGGAGCCAAGTCCCGCAAATTCCAACATCGGTTGTGTTTACATCAAACACAGGAAACTCAGAAGCAATGTAACTGTTCATGTCTTCACCGTCTTCATCGTCTGAAGTATCGCCCAGTTGGAATACATCTCTTGGTTGCATAGGGAGAGCCACATACGATTTTGGCAGGGTTGGATCTTCAATGTAGAACACTTGTTGCACTTGGGATGGAAACACAAATGGCTCATGGCTAATGTGTGTACCGATGTGAATCAATTTTGAGAAGTTTACAACTGTGAAGCCAAGCTTGTCCTTGTTGTTAGCAAAATTCCTATCAAACTCAGCCCAATCCCCACGAAATAAGACAACACGGAAATGACCAAAATAATTCAACTCAATGATATCCGTGAGCACTCCATAGTAGTCGAGATCTCCATCTACAGGCCTCGTGTCCGACTTGGAAGCATAACTTCTAGTCTTAGACGTCACTACCATTCCACTATTTTGAGACTTCAAATTACATTCACGATCCTTAGTACGAAATCTAAAACCATTGAATATGTATCCTCCGTATCTTTTGACCATCTGATAGGGGCCTTTGGCAAGTACTTGTATTTCAGATGACGCACCTTCAGGACCCAAAGAATGTACCTATTAATTTTGCGCAAATCGTATCAACACCATAGAAAATGTAGATATAATAAAGATTAACTTGCATAACTGTAATTCACCTACATGAGATTCAAACCACTTATGAAATTTTTCATTCATCAACTTGTTTTGTTCAGGTGGTGGTAGTCTTCTTGGTCTGGCCCTTCGTTTGATGTCCCTGACAAATTCGCTAAAAAACAAGCAATTGAAATTAGGAATAACAAAAATATCAAAAATATCGAACTCCGCGGTTTTCACTGTTGTGACAGTGTAAAAATGGCCTGAGGCCCATCCAAGGCCCAATACAATTCCTACTCAGAAAAGCAAGAATACCGACCTGGTTCGGCTCCGGACCCCTTCAGGGTCGGCGCCGAACCTCGTGTTTGCCCCCACAGTGCCGGCTTCCCCGTACTGACGAGCCTCAGTATCCCCCGGAGTCCGATCCGGAGCAGTCCCTCATGCCGTCCCCCCTCTCTGGCGGGGCGGAGGAATGACCTGGCGCAGCCTAGGCCCTCCGATTCCCCCAGAGGCACAGAGGACTCACGATGGGCCACGTCAGCTCCAAATACCGCCAAGGGTTTCGCCACGTCAGCCCTATACCACTCCTGGTATCACAGCAACCGCCCTAAACCCCCTGGGCCTTCTGCCACGTCAGGCCCATGGGCTTTCGGATCCAAACCCGGCCCCCAAGCGGAACCAAACCCGGTTGGGATTTTCTATAAATACTAGACCCTCACCCACCTTTTGGAGGTAATCAATCTTTTGCCACTTAAATATACCTAGTTATTGCTACTCTCTCACAGAGACTGACTAGAGCGTCGGAGGGTCCGCCACCGGGACAAACCCCGGTGTTTCAGGACCGTCTGCAGGTACACAAGACCTCGGATCCGACCCTTCCGATCCGAGCCCAACCTTCAACGCCTTTCCGAGCTCATCGTAGCCCCCAGAAGGTCAACCGAAGGTCGGCAGACGAGCGGCAATCTCCTTCAATACAAATTGAGTTCGAACTCACACCTGGTGCTTCCACACGTGCCTCAGAAATAAACAGCATCAACTGTATTCGATTTAAATTCAAAAGCAACTTACTTTCGAAATGGTTCCACCGATGCATGATGGTCTAGCACATATCGATGTGCCTATTCCCACGCTAAGCTATCGAGCTCAAATGCATCAACTTTACCAACAGTAGTGCCAGCGGTATCAAAAAGATATTGAGCACCATCAAGGTTGGAAATGTCTGGATTTCTACGTGGTCTACTGGAAGATGTCTCCACACCAGGCAAATACCTGGAAAAAAAATGTGAGCACTTCTCTGATAGATATCCCTGGGCTATTGACCCTTCAGGATATGCTCTATTTTTCACATAGCCCTTTAGCCGGTATAGGTACCTGAACATGTACAATTAATCAGATAGAGCGGATTAGGGGATTAAAAGAAATGAGCTTTTGAAAATTCAATTTCGTAAGATGAATGAATTATTTTACCTCTCAATAGGGTACATCCACCGATAGTGAACAGGACCGCCGATTCTGGCTTCACTAGCAAGGTAGATTATCAAGTGAATCATTATGGTGAAGAACGATGGAGGAAATATCATCTCCATTTTACTAAGTGTCAATGCCGCCTGCTGCTCCAATTGGTCCAGATCTTCAACACGAAGCATTCTTGAGCAAATACCTTTATATATGCTACAAAGATCTTTCAGGACAGTAGTGACTTGCTCACACATTGAAGACCTTAGGGCCACAGGAAGGAGATCCTGCATTAGGATGTGGTAGTCGTGTGACTTTAGATCCTGAAGCCTCTTCTCTTTAAAGTTGACACATCTTGCCATGTTAGAAGAATAGCCATCAGGGACTTTAAGTTCAAGTAGTACTTTGAAAAACAATTCCAACTCCGATTTTGACATTGAATAGATTGCAGGAGGTAGGAGTACTTTCCCGTTCGGCAATTCTTCTGGGTGCAACTCATGTTGGATGCCCATTGACTTCAAATCAAGTCGGCTCTTGAGATTGTCCTTTGTCTTCCGATCATCTCCCATAACTGTTCCTATACAATTCTCACCAATATTTTTTCCGATATGCATCACATCTAAATTATGTCGCAGTAAGTTGAATTCCCAATACGGCAACTTGAAGAAAATACTCTTCTTCTTCCATGCACCTAAACTCGTCATGTTTTGATCCTCATCTTCGCCATATAGATTGGTCTCCTCACCTTGCTCCGGCCTTGCCTTTTTCTTGCCCTTTGTCCTGACTTCTGGTTCTTTTCCATATTTGAATTGATGACCATCTACCCGCCTCAAAATATCTGAACTAGAAGAAGACCCAGGAGCATGTTCCCACTCGTCGGTACCATCAAATGTCGCTGCCTCTGCCCGAAATATATGTGTGTCAGGCAACCATCTCCTATGACCCATATAGCAAAACTTTCTGCCATTATACAACCACCTTGAACTAGTTTGGTCAGCACAACATGGACATGCATAACGTCCTTTAGTACTATATCCAGATAAATTTGCATATGCTGAAAAATCATTGATTGTCCAAGACAACACGGCACGAAGAGAAAATGTTTCTTTAGCCACAGCATCATAGGTTGGAACACCCACCCACAACTTCTGAAGTTAATCTATTAACGGTTGTAGGTACACATCTATATCATTTCCAGGACCTTTCGGTCCAGGAACTATCATGGACAAAATAAATGAAGACTGCTTCATGCATTTCCAAGGCGGCAAATTGTATGGTATCAACACAACCGGCCATATGCTGTATGTACTACTCATTTGCCTGAAAGGGTTGAAACCATCACTAGCTAGTCCAAGTCTCACATTTCGAGGATCTTCCGCAAAATCAGGATATCTTTCATCAAATTTTTTCCAAGATTGAGAATCAGCAGGATGTCTAAGAATCCCATCATTAGTGCGACCTTCAGCATGCCATTTCATATCAGAAGAAATTTTCGTAGACATAAACAACCTTTGTAGCCTAGGAATCAGAGAAAAGTAACGTAGTATTTTGGCAGGCTTCTTTTTCCTACTTCTCTTAGTAGATCCACTGGCTCCCTCGTCTTGATTTGGTCTTTCTTTTCATTTCGAAGAACCACACACACTTCGCAATTCTCCAGACTTTCCTTATCACTCGTGAAAAGCATACAGTCATTTGGACATGCTGCTATCTTCTCATATCCTAGATCGAAAGAACTTAGGAATTTTTTGATTTTATAGGCTGAGTTTGGAATACAGATTTCAAGAAATGCTTCATTCAACAATTCAAGTAGCATAGTGAAGGACTTAGCAGACCACCCGTTTAAACATTTAATCTGAAATAGTCTGACAATGAATGAGAACTTAGAAAATTTGGTGCAATCGCGGTACAACGGAGTACTAGCATCTTCAAGTAACTTAGCGAAGGATTCTTGCTGCTTATTATTTTCAGGGGTGGGGCCAGACATTTCCTCGTCCACCCCACCACCAATCTGGTTTGTTTCTGTTGACTCATTGTGAACTTCATTTGTTGGGTTATTGGTGTGGAAAGGAACATTATGAATCCCCATGGCATCTTGTAACAAAGCATGCATCTCATCGGAAACGCTTAAGTCTTCGTTCACTAAGGGCTTAGCTTCATTTTCTAATACAACCGGACAAACAGGAGCTGACGTATGATCCTCTCCATGACAAAATCACCTTGTGTACCTTTGAAGAAAACCGTTGACAGCCAAGTGTGTATGTACTACGTCACATGTCCTCAGCATACAATTTGTACACCGGAGGCATGGACAAAGGATTAGGTTGGGATCACGGGAATGTCGTTTGGCAAAGATAATAAAATCTTTAATACCATCACGGTACTCCTTGGATAATCGTGGTTTACTAATCCAACTTCTATCCATTATATCAATAGCACACAATCTGAAATTAAAATTTGATATATTAAATAGTAATAACAGTAAAAGGCATTTTGTATATTAAATTTCACCTATTTGAAAACTATCCCTAGCTGCGAATAAATAAACGATATAATCTTTAACTGTAAAATAAAGAAATTGTGGTTCCAAAAAATGTACAAAAAAAACTACATCTTAACACAATCTACTCTATTCACATAACCCTAAACTACCTTTTGTGGAAATTATCACAACCACCTTAGTGGTATTTTATCGCACACGCTGTGTTCGAGCATAAAAAAAAATCGACTATAGTCTCCCCTGTATTTGGCTTTCCGTTCAAGGAGATGATGATGGTAAAGGGTATTTTGCTGATGAAGAGGAATCGGCCGAATAATGAGCGCGTCGTGCTGTAACTACGGTAACAAGAAGATCTGATGACTCATGAACTATTCTGTTCATGACTACTAATAATCACTTATCTCATAATAATAATAATAATAATAATAATAATAATAATAATAATAATAATAATAATAATAATAATAATAAACAAAAGAAACTAATATGGCTACTAATAAGTTTTTCTAAAATAATTCTTCATCCCAACTAAATCATTGATGCTTGTAGCGCCAAAAGAAACCTGCACGAGGGTTGTTCAGCCCAAATCTTGTACAGATTTGGAGGATTTTGGTAAAAAACATGCCAAGATGCCAATCAGATGCATGAAATCAGCTTCATTAACAGTAAAAGAAAAATGATAATGTCCAGTATGTAAGCATATATTTTTCAGAGTGAACCAATTGTTGTACATATCCGGAGGATTTTGGCATACAGCTATAGCATCCTCAGTTCACAGTGAACCCATTTTGGTCAAAAAAAATGCCAAAATGACAATCAGATGCATGGGATAAGCTTCATTAACAGTAAAAGAAAATGAGGATGCTAGCAGCATACTTAGTTAGGAAGTGAACCCATTTTGTTAAAAAATCATGCCTAAGATGGCAATCAGCTTCTCTAACAGTATCTGAAAATGAAAATTTCCATTATCTGAGCATATATGTTGCTCTACTACTTCTTTAGCCCAACTAAATCTAAAACCCAATTGTTGTGCATATCCGGAGGATTTTGGCATACGTACCTATAGCATCCTCAGTTCACAGTGAACCCGTTTTGGTAAAAAAACATGCCAAGATCACAATCAGATGCATGAAAATAAGCTTCACTAACAACAAAAGAAGAAACTGAGGATGCTAGCAGCATACTTAGTTTGGAAGTGTACCCATTTTTGGGGGAAAAAACATGCCTAAGATGGCAATCAGATTACTTTAACAGTATCTGAAAATGAAAATTTCCATTATCTGAGCTTATATGTTGCTCTACAACTTCTTTAGCCCAACTAAACCTAAAACCCAATTGTTGTGCATACCCGGAGGATTTTGGCATACGTACCTATAGCATCCTCAGTTCACAGCGAACCCATTTTGGTCAAAAAAACATGCCAAGATGACAATCAGATGCATGAAAATAAGCTTCACTAACAGTAAAAGAAACTGGGGATGCTAGCAGCATACTTAGTTTGGAAGTGTACCCATTTTTGGGGGAAAAAACATGCCAAAGATGGAAATCAGGTTACTTTAACAGTATCTGAAAATGAAAATTTCCATTATCTGAGCTTATATGTCGCTCTACTACTTCTTTAGCCCAACTAAATCTAAAATCCAATTGTTGTGCATATCCGGCCGGAGGATTTTGGCATACATACCTATAGCATACTTAGTTCACAGTGAACCCATTTTGGGTAAAAAAACATGCATGCCAAGAAGACAATCAGATGCATGAAATCAGCTTCATTAACAGTGAAAGAAAATGGACATGCTAGCAGCATACTAAGTTTGGAAGTGAACCCATTTTGTGTTAAAAAACCATGCCAAAGATTGCAATCAGGTTACTTTAACAGTATCTGAAAATGAAAAATTTTCCATTATCTGAGCTTATATGTTGCTCTACTACTTCTTTAGCCCAACTATATCTAAAACCCAATTGTTGTGCATATCCGGCCGGAGGATTTTGGCATACGTACCTATACCATCCTCAGTTCACAGTGAACCCATTTTGGGTAAAAAAACAAACATGCCAAGAAGACAATCAGATGCATGAAATCAGCTTCATTAACAGTGAAAGAAAATGGGTAAGCTAGCAGCATACTTAGTTTGGAAGTGAACCCATTTTTTGTTAAAAAACCATGCCAAAGATTGCAATCAGGTTACTTTAACAGTATCTGAAAATGAAAAATTTCCATTATCTGAGCTTACATGTTGCTCTACTAATTCACTGTGCCCAACTAAATCTAAAATCCAATTGTTGTGCATATCCAGCCGGAGGTTTTTGGCATACGTACCTAGACCATCCTCAGTTCACAATGAACCCATTTTGGGTAAAAAAACAAACATGCCATGAAGACAATCAGATGCATGAAATCAGCTTCATTAACAGTAAAAGAAGATGAAAATTTCCAGTATCTAAGCATATATTATTCTATTAATTCTTCATCTTAACTAAACCATTCATGTTAAGGAAATCAAGATGAATAATCTGAAAAAAGCTGCTTTTTTTAAAAATAAGGGAAATCAAGAGATCATACCGAAGAGAGAGAGAGAGAGCAGGGCGACGAGGGCGGGGGCGTAGGAGAGAGAGAGAGAGCGGGGCGATCGCCGATTCACCTCCAAATAGAGAGAGGGAAGAGGGAAATCGAAAATGACGAAGGGAAGAAGGGACGATTTCGAAAGGTCGAAGCGGCGGAGGCAAACGCGCGGGAAGTAGAGCGAGGAAGGAGGGAAACGAAGCGCCCCTTTCTTTTTTTTTTTTGGGGGGGGGGGGGGGTTTGGGAAAATGGCGAGCGAAAGATTAGGGTTTGCGGGTTTTATCGCAGTTATTCACCGGCGTTTCAATTAGACACGCTGGTGAATGTGTCCGTATATTCGCCGGCGTTTATAATAAAAACGCCGGTGAATAATACACTTCACCGGCATTTTTAAGTAAAATGCCGGTGAATACGAACATACACCGGCATTTTAAATCGGCCGCCGGTGTATAACCATCCCATCTGGCGCCCAATTCCTATTCGCTCCCTACCCCGGTGCTACTAGTAAAACGCCGGGGAACTTTCGCCGGTAAAACCAGTATCTTTTGTAGTGCATCAAGATAACTGCTTCTGTTGTTAGAAATAGTGGCAACGGATACAATAAAAAGCACATATGAGTGGGTGCATGTTTTGAATTGATGCTGCTGTTGGGAATAACGTTACAGGTAATTATTGCCGTTATTCCTAGTAGCGGCATTTATTTAAAATTTTTTATAAAATAGAGGACATCAATCTATGTATCTGACTTTTCTTCATCAATCCATGTTTTGAATTGATGCCGCTGTTAGGAATAACGTTACACAAATTTCACAAGAATCAACCTCAACCATATATATCAAAATTTCATAATCATGAATAATCAACAACAACAAAGTTCATAACACAAAATGAGATAGGAATCATGCATAATCAACAACAATAAAGATCATAATTATCTAAAAATATATACATGCACATAAAAGTCCATAATTATCCAAAGTTCACAATTATCTAAAGTTCACAAAGTTCATGAAGTTCACAGTTATAGGATTCATACATAACCATACATAGACTAACTAGGCGTGTAGTGTTGTGACTTGCTCTTCTTCCGAACTGGGACTCTTCGTGCACGTTCTAAAATCTCGTGTCACGGGTCTATGGGGGGCAACGTCCTCTTCATGCTCGACTTCCTCTTCCACAATCACTTCTGTTTGTGCAAGTTCTTGCGCTTGAAGTTGGGCACCCTCCCATGGCCGATTAACGCTCTTTCGCCGCTGCCCATGTGATGGTGATAGTTGAGTTTGTCATGAGGGAGAAGCTTGATCTTGTCTTGGTGGTGGTGACAAAGATTGAGCTTGTGCTTGTGGTGGAGCTAGAAATTATGGTCCGTCTTCAACCTCTCCAAGCGAAAACCGATAAGGATGTAGGATTTCTTGCGGTAATTCTTTACAAGCCTTCAAAGCATTACTTTTCAACACACGAGCGCAATTCCACACAATATCCTATGAATTGTCAATCTACAACAACATTTAAATATAATCATGCATAAACAGAATTATGTGATGCAAGTATAAGTAAAATATGTACGGAATTTGTTAATTCATAATTACAAACAAACGAGTTACTAACCAAGAGTCACTACGACGAAGCCTTGGGTTGATACATCGGTTGAGAAATAGAATGTGTCGGTTGTGGTTCGACCTGGTGCTTCGGGATCGATATTTGGATCCTCGTCGATATAGTGGTTTGCGAAGATATATACAAATGCGTAATATGACGGTACCATGCCATGTAAGCTTCTTGCTCCGAACCATCGTATGGTACGAGACCTTCAAAGACCAAATCATATTTTATCTTGTTCCACATTACCACATGAAAGCGATGATGATCGACACAATCAATATTCAGCAATCGACCGTGATCGGTGATGTTGTGTAGTCGTCGGTTGTTCATCCGGATTTATGAGATTCTTTGTTGCGCACCGAACTGTTGGAGGAATCGACCAGGGTAGTAGAACTCCACGATATTGAAGTTCACAAGTGGGGCTCATGTCATCCACAATTGCATGTTGGTCGTCCACGAGTGAGGTAGTCTTTCAAGCCTATATGGGGTGTACAGATCTCAGCTAACGTATTATTCTCTCAATTGATTCAGCTAATCTCTATATTATGTCAACTCTCCACGTGGTTTATCTCTCCGCGTGTGGCCACCGGTCCAGTAAACCCCTACAGGAGTCCTCAACATGGGGTTCTCATCAACATCCTTCCATGCCTTCGAAAGAATCATTATTCGAGAACGACCGAGGTGTATACATTCCCAACACCAATTATGTAATATCCTCATCGGTCCTGTCATTTGTATCGAACCCATCACACAGTTACATAATGCACGATAGAATGAAGCCAACGCCACACTTCCCCAACTATAACGGGTTGCTCTATGTAGATCCGCTATCAAGGGTAGATACATTATATGGACGACATCATGGAAGAGTTTGGGAAGATAACACCTCCAATCATACTCACTATGTACGCCTGAGTGTAGCATTGAAGTTCGAAGTCTCGGTCGGTTCCTCCAGAGTCGACCCTGAGTTTACGTGGGTTGAAGCGAACTCTCGAAATGGGGCCCCCATATAATTTTTTTTTATAAAAAAAAGTTGTTAATTTTTTTTTTTGAAGATTTTTATTTTTTTGCTACAATTTTTTAAAACCGATATATATGAAGTAATAGATGGAGATTTAAGGATTTGAGAAAAAAATCTCCACACAACTCTAAGCCCAACTAAAATAAGCCGATCCAAGTACTAACTTCAAAAACAAAAGTTAAAAAAATAAAATTTGGGGGCCCCTAAAAACATTACGCACAAAATACGTATATGTAAATACAAGAAAAATATTTTTTTGGGGCCCCGAAAATTGCAAAAAAATGGGGGGCCGAGGCGCCAACCTCCCTGGCCTCCATTGGGGGGGGGGGGGGGGGGGCGACCCTGGGTTCCAATCTCAAACTATTGTTGAACTCTGCATAGAGCGACGAATGTCGGATTGATTCGTCGAACACACCTTTGTCGTCATAATCAACCTCTCTCCCAAGATATTCTTTTACCAATACAACTTTGTTGAACATGAGGTAACCGGTCACGGCAACCCCATATATTGGAATTCCAAATATAATCGCTACATCCTGTATTGTCACCGTCATCTCACCAACCGATACGTGGAACGTGTGTGTATTCAGCCTCCATCGCTCCACAAGAGCTGTAAATAATGAATAATCACATTTTACTTTGGCCAACATCGACATTCCATGGAAACCGGAATTCACCAAATAGTTCTGTATATGTGGGTGCACCGGCAATGTCGTGTGTGCTGATAACTCATAATCTTCGTATCTCTCTTCCACACCGCCTCAGACCTATGCTCTTCTTGTAGGTAGAGTAGGGTTGGGTCTAATGGACCTGGACCTCCTTATGCGGCAGAAGATGACGCACATACTACATGCGCAGAATATGGTTGGTCGGCATCCTACACAAAGGTATAAATTCTTATTATTATAGAAAGCATAACAGACATGAAGATTAGGGGCTAAAAATAATAGCTTCTTACCTGTGATGGTGGTTGGCCTCTACCACTACCCGATTAATGTGACGATCCATTCAATCGCATCATTTCTTTGTCAACATTAATAAAGAATTTCTTATGAACCAAATTCGAGTAATGGGATTAAACTACTCATTTCAATACACTACTTATATCGATATCAACAACTTCTAAACACACAGCGTATATCCATTCATACATACACAAATCTTCAACATTTTGAAAAATACACAAATTCTCATATATTAAAAATTCGACGATTGAGTCCTCATACCAATACACTACTCATATGAATATCCGACTCATATCAATATCCAAAGCATGTATCAATACTCGTATCATACTACTACTCACAACAATCTCTACACCATCTCAATACACTACATATTTATAACCATACATACATATAAATCTCATATCAATATCCATTCATATATACACATAAATCTTCTTAACTTTCAAAAATATAGCAATTCAAGTTTATACAAAATTTCCACAACATCTCATATACTACATTGTCAATTCTAGTATAAAAAAAATTCCACTTCCATTCATACTGTTACTCATATCAATCTTCGCAACATCTCATATACTACATTGTCAATATAAATCTCAATACACAAAGTGAATATTATTAAAGAAATTAAGGATTTTTAAATATCTACCACAATTTCGGATTCAAGGTGAGTTGTGGAAGAATTGGCGCCGAGATCCAAGTGAACAGAGAGATGAGGGAATCGGAGAGAATGAGAATTAGGGATTATGGATGAGTATTTTGTGAATTATTTGGGGATATGAAAGATGACATATTGAAGGAGAATAAGTGGGATCTAGGGTTTTAGGGCTTTAAGGTTTTTGGGTTCGGGAGTCGAGGGAGATAGAGATAAAGTGAAAGGGGAAAGAGAAGAGGGGGCCATTTTATATATGTAAGAAATCTTATAACTTGTAACACCTTGCAAAATTGGATAATGAGAATTTTGCCTTCGTATGTTATACACGTGTATTTTGTACCGTTACGAGTATTATTCGTAACATATTTTTATATAAATGTCATACGTATCTTATATTCTGATTATTTATATGTTTTCTGTTTTCTCAAAACTCATTTCAATCCTATTTTTAGCCAACTCAAATATTTATTTTAATCTTTGTGTTTTACGTACATTGCACGTGTTTTCAATACATGTGTCGATTACATATATTTTCCGTTACGTGAAATATCCGTAACATTATTACATATAAAAGTTTTGTATTTTGACTATTTCATTCTCCCAAATTAATTTTATTATTTTTATGTGCATTGCACATAAATTTTTAGTGCATTTTATTTCTAAAATTTTCTAAGATGTTATGCACATTTCTTTCTCATTTTATTTCACATTTTGTTATTTTTATCTTATTAAAAACTCATGGGCCTAAAATCCATTTTAAAGCTCATCAGAAAATTTATTTAAAAGAAAAAGCCCATAATTTTATTCTACATTTTAAATGTAAACTTTTTAAACATATACACTTGTCATGTAACAAATATATACATTTAGGCTATAAACAAATGAATGAAAGAGTTTGCACATGTGGGAAACCCAAGGTTGTCCAATTCATGAAGGAATGAGAAGGGGTGGAGGTTTGTGGTTTTGGTTGATGAGTGGATATTTATTCATGATAATGAGCATTTATATTTTGGAGAATGGGTGTCTCTTCATTCACCCATTTAAGCCTATAAATACCACCCCCCTTTCTTCATGAAATCTTGCACAAAAAAGAATCAAAAGAAACAAATGATAAGAAAGAGAAGAAGAGAAAAAGAGAGTTGTTTGAGTTCTTGTTTGGAAAACTTGCTAGGAGGAGAAGGAAGTCCCATTCTTGGAGCTAGGAGAAAATTCTAGGAGTTTTCTTCTACATTAGAATCTTCATTGAGGTGGGTGTCTTCTTGAACTTTCTAAAATTTTAGTATCATGCATGTGTAGAAAAATTAATATTTAAAATTGTTTATACATATGAGTAGTGGCTAATTTGTGATGATGATATTTAAATGAAATGCATGCTAATTGAAAGATTGTCATGTAAAGAAGTTGAAATGATGTTTTTTGATTTCATGGTATTACATCATGATCAGATTAAATTATATGGATATAGATTTGTACACAAAGTTACAAATTCATGCCAAGAAAAGTTACTATTTTGAGTTTTGTTTGCCCATCAGAAAATTGTATTTAATAAAATAGTTAGAATCTAGAACTAAAACTTTTTTGGAAGCATCTTGTATGTGTCAGGAACATCCCTTTAGAATTTCATAGGATTTGGAGGTCGTTTAAATAAAATCTAAACTCAGAATTGGTTAGTAGTTGATTGATTACTGAAAATCTGTACACATTTCAGTTTTTGATCAATTCAGCATTGTATAATTTAAGAAAAGTCAGAACTAAGAAGTTGTAGTTGTAACACCCCGAATTCCAAATACAACTGAATTCGAGATTCCACGGATCTTTACACTTCGTTCAGTACAATTTTACAAGGAAAATAAAAAATTTTCACTTTACATCAGAGTTACATGAGATATTTACACTTTACATTTTACAGCGGAACCATATATCACAATAATTTACATGACAGCGGAAGCAAATTACATCATTATACAAAGATATAACCATGAATTATCTATAAGCATCAGTTCTCCTTTACTCTTTATCAAGCCATTTATCCTGCATACAAAACTGTGGGTACGTCAGTTTATTCAACCGAAGAAAATTATACATGGCCATCCTCTCTATGCTAGAAACAGTATAACGATTCTCATTTCTTATTAAATCACAAACTTGTTCACAAATCAAACTAAAATGGTCTATCCTGTTGATGTCGTGTTGTGATTGTGCACTTAGTCCTTAATGCAGTTATTATATTATATGACACTAATGCGAACTTGTTCGGATCCTATGCATCCCATACTACATAGGTCCGAGGGCAAGCCCTTAATCGTACTTCATTTTATAGGGTTAAGTCCCTCGCCATGACTTAATCTACTACGGTAACTACAGTAAGTATCTTAGATGTTCTATGATCTACAGGCCCATGTCCAGACAGCCTGGAGGGGAATCCCACGCACTGACACGACGCATCGAGCAGGCAACCTATGGACAATTCAGCCTCTGCCATGGAACAATGGCACCACTCATAGCCACTCAAACACCCCACAAGCATCGCCACCGGGACGATAATTCTGGAGTAGTGCCCACGCCATGTCTTGACGCATCAAGCAGGCAGCCTGTGGATCACTCTCACACCGCCAATTCGATGGCCCTCATACTCGTGTTTTTCTCTTACTTTCATCACATTTCCACTATGTATCTAGTCCTTAGTTTATTAGAATCATGAACAAAATCAAATCTCTAGAGTTAGCCTCTTCACTGTAGCGGACTTAATCATTCATTCATCACGACCCAAACCTTGGTCTTTCATTTCAACAATTCATTTCAATTCATTTCTTTTTCACTGCCAGCGTGAGACTTAGCTACCCTCTAGTTTCAATTTCAATTCACAATTACTAAGAATTGAGCATTTTCAGCTTATGAGTTCATTTTTTATAATCACAATAGATTTTCCTTTGCATGATCATAGCTTTCTCAATCATAAAACTTTCATAAATTCAATAAAATGGTTTACTTCATTTCATGTATAAATTCATGCGAAAACAAATAGAATTTACTTCTTCTAAATTGTCACAACAAATATTCATTCAACAACAGTAGATTCATAATCTTTATCATATGGCAAATCTTAGAATTCCGAAATGTCAAAAAAGATCTGGACAGTCGACTTAGAGCATACTCAGTCGACTTGTTCAGCCGAGGGGAATTATCGAGAACCTGCTCGGAAGAGTCGACTGCTGCACATGGCCAGTTGCTGTTCCGCAGCGTTCGAAATTAAAATATATTTTGCAGGGCAGTCGACTGTTACCCAAACCAGTCGGCTGTTCTGCAGGGTTTTGATTCGACAACTTTTAATGTTCTGAACGGTCGACTACTACATTTATTCGGTCGACTGAATAGAGTTAGATTTCGAATTTAAGGAAATATCTCTCCCTTCCGTTTTTCGATTGACACACAACAATTTACAATACGTTCAATAACAACATGAACATGCGATTCTTATCCATTTACCATCATCGTAACACAGTTTACGATTAAATGTAGGTTTCACATGACTAGTATTTTCTTTCACCCAAATACAATTTCTAACCGTACATTTGTCCTTTACTCATTATTTGTCTACGGAGATAAATATTAATTACGAATTAACATACCAGGATAGTCAAAATAACGACACAGATTAAATACATCATCTCATGGAATTTCGAACTGTACATATTTTATTTCATCGTACCAGTCGACTTTCAACATGATCGGTCGACTGTACAGGTAATCTCTAGTTTCTCTAAATGTCTTTAGTTCTTTACCGTTCATTCACATTTTCCACCTTATGTATAGCATAGAGGATTTCAATATGACCATCATTTTATCAATCAAATTTTTACACGCATGATAACAAAACAATCTCAATCCTAACATGATTTCTATTCTAGAAGTCATGAGAAATACCCACCTTTTTGAAGAATTTTAACGAAATTCCGTAAAGCTTCCTAGTTCGATAGTATGACTCCTCCTCCTTGCTCCTTGCCAAACCGAGAATTCTCTTCGTACTGATGACCGGCCTCTAAAGGAACACTCACTCTCAACTCTCTTAAAAAATATTCTCTTCTTTCAATAAATTTTTAGTGTAGAAGACAATTGAGTGAGAGGGGTATTTATACTCAGTTTTTGGGTGAATTGGAGGGTTAGGATTTAGTGGATGGTTATAGGATCAAGGGTTAGGATGAGAGTAGGAGTTATAGCAACCACCCACACACTCAAATAACTACCCACACCCTCTAATGCACAAATCGGCTTCCTCTCTTGTGTTCATGCACGTGTACGTGCAATGCACGTGCATGCATTGTTCTCATTTAAAAAAAATTGTACATTACATTTTCTATAAAAATAATCTTTAAAAGATGTTCTACTTTACGAGTTGTAATTAAAATAGAATTAACTCATGAGCTTTAATTAATGAGCCAAAATAATAGTTTTATAAAAAAATAAATAAATTAGATTTGAGCTAGAAAGAAGGACTTATGTTTATTTGAAGAAAATGGGCCTTTATAAAATAATTAAAGAACATACATATATACATATACATATACTCATCATCCATAATGAAAAATTGCACGTGTACCCTACGAGCAAAATAAATAAAAATTTTCATAAATAAAAATCAGGGCATTACAGTAGTAGAATCTCTAACCATTCTGAAAAGTCTAAGAAATCAAATTTTCACAAAGAATTGAATTTTATATGAATTTTACAAGACTATACAGTGGCAGTATTTCAGTATTTCGACCATACTGTATATTTCGAAGAATTCAGGGTTATAGATACAGCATTTTGAGGAAACGTATAACTAAGAAATTGTATTAGACTTGTAAACCTTTATTTTGATATAAATAATGCAAAGTTTAGTGAAGTATATGATTTTCTATGATTTTTACAAATAGCATGAAATGCAGTTTTTAACTTTGAATTTACTGTTTTGCAAATGATATTTAAACAAGGTGATTGAAAATATATTCTAGCTATTTTAAGTTATATTTTGGGAAAATAAAGATCATATTCATGCTTAAATGAGATGTGAACTTAAGAAAAATATATATATGGTTAATGATATTAGGAATTGGTTTAAAATAAATCAAAGGAAAATAATGAGATGAGCTTTCAATGATGGATTTTAAGATATTAGATTTTATTCTTAATTAACTTGTACTGAGAAGGTTTTGATGAATATGAAATGTGTATTGTGAAAATGAATAGGTTTAGATTGTACTTATTGATGAATAAATAAGGATGAATGAGAGAATTTGAATGAATTGTGAATAAATGAACATGAGTTATAAGGGTATGAGTACCCAAGTTGTTGAATATGGAAAGATGTTGATTCTAGAGGCTTAGTGATACCCAGGTACCGGCAAAAGTAATGGAAATGAATAATTGATTTTTGAGAAGTGGCCAACATGGGCTGTCGTTCTCAGTATTTTTGTGTAAGATCGGTAGGAGGATAAACTAGCTCTGGATAGTATAATTTATTCATGTTCAAACTTAAGAATTAGGCACTTAGTGAATATGTAGTAAACTTGGGCAAACATGAGTGGAGGGTCTCTATATAGTCGGGCGGTGGATTCCGGGGTTGTGGTTGCTTGCAATGGAGGCGATCCTTAATTAAATCCGAAATTATGATTGATCGGGTGGTGAATTCCGGGATCATGATTAGTCGAGCGGATAGTAGGCTGTACTCCAATGTATGTGTATGCGTATACCGGGGCTAGAGGGACACTTGCGGATGTTCACACGACAAGGATTTTGTATAGTCGGGAGGTGGATCTCCGGGACTGGAATCTGTACTCGTGGAATGTCTAAACTTTATTTTATTACTTGGTAGTTATCATGGTGAGGGATAAAATCCTTTAATGTGGAGTACGTAGGTGCTTGCTCTCGGACCTATGTAGTATGAGATACATAGAATCCAAACAAGTATGCATTAGTGTCATTGTAGTATAATATCTGCATTAGGCATTAAGTCATATCATACACTGACATGTTTAGGATAGTCACTCTTTACGCTTTTATATGCATTCAAGTTTGTGTTAGTTAAAGTAACAGATTTCGTTATAATACAGCATAGAAAGGATTGATGTTTATAACATTGCGTCGGTTGTAAGCAACTGACGTGCCCACAGATTTTCAGTGCATAGCTTGATTGGATTGGCAAGAACGTAAAGACGGTTGATGATAAAGATTATATTTAAACTGCTGATATTAGAGTTGTATTTTTTGTTGTATTTTATTCTGCTGTGTAACTCTGTAATAAACATTGTTGTGTACTAAAAGAAAAGTTTTAAATTCCTTATAAAATTGTACGAATTGAAGCAAAAGATCATGTTGTACTACAAATTACATGTAAATGGAATTCGGGGTGTTACATAACTGATGCTGCTATTCCGTATAACGGCATCTCGCATGCGATTGCTGTTATTAGAGATAGCGGCATCAGTTATAAGATGTTTTCATACTCACTTTTTTTTAGTTCACGGTTGAAAGTGAAATGTACTAATGTCGTTACTATAAACAGCGGCATGTAATTTTTTTTACAGATTCCGCTATTAGCAACAACGACATCAAAATAACCTATGACGTTGTTGTCAACAGCGTTTCATGCTGATGCGTTCAGTTGCGTGTTTTTTTTTGAAACTGGGTCAGTTTGGTAAATATTTTCAAAAAGTAGGTCAGTACGAAAAAATCCGAAAAAAATTCGAGATAGGCACAAAATTCAAAGCATTTGAGAACATAAAAAAATACTGCAGTATCATTGATTGCCTAAGCACCTTTCCACCCAAAACCAGAAGATCATATATACAATATGATCTCATAAAGGAAGGAATTGGTGTAGATTATCTTGGGGGGTGTGTGTGTGTTTAAATAGGGTGATTGTACGGAAATTGAAAATTAAAAATAGTGCGTAAAGTAAAGAGACAGGGTAAGAGAAAGAAAACAGAGCAATGAGCAAGACATAACGATATAACGTGATTCGACCTCGAGATTTACGTCCATACCACCTACTTGTAGCAATTCTCCGCTACAAGCGTTCCACTATACTTTAAACCCTTGTACAATGATTCTCGAAATTCAGGCCGAGAGACCTATTACACCCGCAGGGCTTTGACAACAAGTCCCGCAATACTCACCGAAGTGGAAAAGAAAGAAAAACTCTCAAGATCTAGAAAAGACCTTGACTAAAGAAAATAAAAATCTCTCAAACTTGGAGTATTGATTGAATGATTTGTTCAGAAGAGTTATGACAACAAGGGATGAAGAAAACACTGTGAATTCGACACAATTTATAGAGAAGAGAAATGTATCTTTCGGAAAAAGAAAAGATATTTCCGAAATCGGCAAATCTGCACTTAGACGGTCGACCGCAATGATGGAAAGTCGAACGTTCATTTTTTAACTCGTAAGTCGAGTGATGACCGGGCGTCTGACTCATCTTCCAATATAGATGAGCGGTCAACTGTTGTTACGATCGACTGTGCGGTCGACTGCAGTCGTGCAGATTCGACTCTCAATTGACGATTTCACTTTGTATTCTTTCCAAAACTAATTTATCAATCAATACTTCTTAACATATATGTTCCTCTCATAAACAGAAATAAATCTTTTGATTTGCTGGCTTTGAAGCACATGTTTCTTGAGGAGCACTCTTCCTTGATTTTTCAATCTTTTCTTATTCATGCCTTTTTTGTTTGTTTTTGAATCTTTTGAATCTTTTATATTAATTTTCCTTTTCTTGTTTTTCCCACAAATCTTAACTGAAGATATTAGTAGTAAGTGACACGTTTTTTGCACCAAACCTAGGTCAACAATCTTCCATTTTTGGTGTAGACAACACATATCTTAGAATTTACAAAAATGTAGAACAAAAATGTATTAGAAGAGATTTAATTACTCCCCCTAAATTCATGCATGGAAGATGTTAATAAATGAGAGTACATAATATAACACATATGTAATGATCAAAACTTGTATGAAGAACATGCATGAGAAATAAAATAAATTTGGGGAATATTACATTTGTTTGAAAATCAAACAGAAAAATCTACTTACATGGTACCGTTGATCGCAAAACTCTTTGATATACAATGAGAGCTCTACATGGTATCATATATTTGAGATTTTCCTAATACATACGAGAAATATAGATTAAAAGATTAAAAAAACTTCAAATCAAGAAAAATATTTTTTTCTAAGTGCTAAAAACATAGATGAAAAATTCTAAGACTTCTCCCCCTTTTTGGAACACACCAAAAGAAAAAATACAACAGCCAGAAAAAGAAAAAAAAAATAGAGGCGAGACCGGTCGACCGCAAAGAAATTTAAAACCCAGTTGTCGACTGTAAAAAAAACAGTAAAGGAACCGGTCGACCGCAAAGCCAATTAAAACACTTTTGGCGACTGAAAGAAAACAGAGAAGAGATCGGTTGACTGCCCGGTCGACTGTACACCTTTGTAGGCTAACAGTCGACCGTCCAGTAGACTGAAAATGCAATTTAAGCAGAAATATCAATAACATTTAATTCACCTTTCAAAAAATGAAATCGTTTTTCATCCAAAAGGTTTAGTCAAAATATCAGCAAGTTGAGAATCAGTGGACACATACTCAAGAATAATATTCCCCTTTTGAAAATGATCTTTAATAAAGTGATACCAAATTTCTATGTGCTTTGTATGACTATGTTGATTAGAATTTTCTGCCATGTGAACAATGCTAGTATTATCACATTTAATCGGAATATGATCAAAAAATACCTTGTAGTCTTCTAAAGTGTGTTTCAACCATAATACCTGCGCACAACAAAACCCGACTGCGATATATTCTGCTTTGATAGTAGAGAGAGTTACAGAATTATGTTTCTTGGATGCCCATAAGACAAGGCAGTCCCCCAAGAAGTGACATGTACTGCTAGTACTTATTCTGTCAGTTAAACTCCCGGCATAGTCTGAATCGGAGTACCCTACAAGAGAAAAGTTTCTATTTTTCGGGTACCAAAGTCCGGTATTAGGTGTGCCTTCAAGATATCAAATAATACGCTTAATGTCAACCAAATGCGATTCTTTGGGACACGATTGAAAACACGCACATAAATGAACACTAAGCATGATATCCGGACGAGATGCAGTAATGTAAAGCAAACTACCAATCATACCATAATAGGTAGAAATATCAACATTGTTACGAGATTCATCCATGGATAGCTTAATGGTAGTTGCCATAGGTGTTTTGTAGGCATTTGCATTCTCAAGGCCGAAATTTTTGACTATCTCTTTTGCATATTTGGTTTGATTTATGAAGATGTCATCCTTTCGTTTTGTATTTGAAACCTAAAAAAGTAGGTTAGTTCACCCATCATACTCATTTCAAATTCACCCCGCATTTGCTTAGAGAATTCATTGCAAAGATTTTCATTAGTAGATCCAAATATAATATCATCAACATAAATTTGAACAATTAAAATATCTTTAGAAACATGTTTAATAAATAGTATAGTGTCTACTTTCCCTTCAGAGAAATCTATGTGAATTAGAAACGAACTTAGTCATTCACACCAAGCGCAAGGAGCTTGCTTCAACCCATACAAAACTTTATCAAGACGGAATACATGGTTTGGGTGTATGGGGTCAGGTGGTTGTGCAACATAAACTTCTTCCGAGATAAAATCATTTTAAAAAGCACTTTTGACATCTATTTGAAAAAAAGTGAAATCCATGTAAGAAGAAAAAGCAAGTAAAATATGAATGACTTCAAGCCGTACAACAGGTGCAAAAGTTTCATTAAAATCAACACCTTCTTGTCGGTTACAACCTTACGCAACAAGACAGGCCTTATTTCTAATAATATACCCGATTCGTCCAACTTGTTCCTAAACACCCACTTAGTTCCAAGTATAGTTCTATTGTGAGGTTTAGGAACAAGTCTCCATACTTGATTCCTTTCGAATTGATTAAGTTCTTCTTGCATTGTAATGATCCAATCATTATCTTGCAAGGCCTCCTTAATATTCTTGGGTTCAAGTATAGAGACGAATGCGAAGAAACACATGAAATTTTGAGCTTTTGTTCGAGTAGTTACCCCTTTTGATATATCACTTCGTATGAGATTTGGTGGATGGCTAGACATGATTTTCCAAGCGGGGCGCCTTTTGTTGGTGGAAGGTTGATTTTGTATGTGATCATCTTCCATGGAATCAATTTGTTGTGTATGCATCTCTTCTATTTGGGATTTGTTATGATTTATGGATGCGTCTTCATCTTGAGGAGACTCATAATTTTGAGGATCCACAATTGTTCCTTGTACAATATGTACCTGTTTCTTTTCAATACGAACACCTATCTCATCATCATCAACAACATGCAATATTTCTTTTGTGAAAGGATTAGTTCCATCAATGGATTCTTGAATTGTGTATCTTCTTTATTAAATATACGAATTGCCTTGCTACTTACGGAATATCCTAAGAATATGTCTTTGTCACTTTTACGATCAAATTTCCCCAAGTTATCTAGAGTATTTAAAATGAACACTTTGCATCCAAATACACGAAAATAACTCATGTTAGGAATTTTTCCATAATATAGTTCAAAAGGCGTTTCCTCAAGATATTTCCTAATGATTACTTGGTTAATGGTATAACACGATGTATTGACAGCTTCGACCCAAAATGACTTTGGTAAATTATTTTCACTAAGCATGGTTCTGGCCATTTCTTGAAAAGATCTATTTTTCCTTTCAACAACCCCATTTTGTTGAGTAGTGCGAGGACAAGCGAACTCATGTCTTATTCTTTTTTTTTCACAAAATGATGTAAAGAGTTTGTTTTGAAATTCTCCACCATGATCACTACGAACAGTAACAATGGTGAGCCTATCTCATTTTCTACTCTACAACAAAATTTTGAAAAATATATGATGAGTCATCCTTTTGCGACAAAAAGCAACCCAAGTGAATTTGCTATAGTCATCTACAATTACAAAGGCATATCATGCACCTCCATTACTACGTGTTCGTAATGGTCCAAACAAATCCATGTGCAAGAGTTCAAGGGGTCTAGAAGTTGATACCATTTTCTGGGCTTGTGAGAACTTTTAGTTTGCTTACCGAACTGACACGACTCACACGGTATATCTTTCTCAAAATTGATTTTGGGAATCCCCCTTACAAGCTCCTTAGCGACGAATTTGTTGAGATTATCCATGGTTGTGTGTCCAAGTCGCCGATGCCATAACCAACCATCATCGTTTCTAGCAACGAAACATCTCATATTTTTCTGTACTAATTCTTTAGAATTTATAACATATACATTATTACATCTGTTAGCGATGAGTAAACATGATTTATTGCTATCTAGTAAATTACATACATTTTTATCAAAAGTAACAGTGTAACCTTTATCACATAATTGGTTGACGCTAAGTAAATTGTGTTTTAAACCTCTTACCAATAGAACATCCTCAATGGATCATGAAGAACCAAAGTTTATTTTACCTTTACCGATGGTCTGACCAGTGCTGTTGTCTCCAAAGATGATATCCTTCCCTCTTTTCCTTGATAATGATGCAAAGTATTTATTGTCACCTGTCATATAGTTTGAGCATCCACTATCAAGGTACCACCGATCTTTAGTCTTGATCTATTGATGTACCTACATCAAGATTAGTAGGTATAATTTTGGGTGCCCAAGTTTGTATTGGGCCTGCATTTACATTTTTTTCTCACCCAAACGAAATTAGTATTCCTCTTTAATGAACAATTATAAGAAATATGTCCTAATTTACAGTAGTAGTGACATGTAATACGATTATGCTTTGGATCATGCACATGTGCATAGTTTTGTGTTGATTTGTAGTTATTTTGATGACTATGCATATGTGTATGACATGATTGCTTAGATTTTTAATGTTGTATTGGCTCATCGTAACCAATTCCTCGATTATCATGATAAGATCTCTTGAGTTCTTTGTAATAAGATAACTGAGCCCTTCATATTTTTCAACAATTTTTTCAAGCTCAGTTATTCTATTACAAAATCTTTTCCTAGTCTTCTCATCGTCTTTTGTATTCCAATGAAGAGTGTCTAGGGTAACATCAAGTATTCTATTTTGTTCGAGAGCCTCTTTACAACCTTCCACTACCTCATCAAGTTTTCTTTTGCATTCATTTAAATCATCAGTGAGTTTAGCAATATAAACAGATTTTTCATGAATTTCTTTTAGGTTATCATCATGTGTTGCTAAGAATTCTTGAATTTGTTGTTTTAAGTACTCATTTTACTCTATCAACACATCATGGTCTTTTCTAAATGACTCGCATTTTTCCATAATCAAAGAATTTTTATTTTTCAGCTTTTGATTTTTATCAATGCAAGAGTCATGTGATTCATTTGATATTTGTTTATATTGTCTCAATTCACGGCTTAATTTCTTAGCATAATCTTTTAATCCATTACACATGTCTAATAAATCATTATAGGTGGGTTCTTCGATTACCTCTTCTTGAGATAATGATTGCACCTCACCATTTCCAAGAGCCATGAATCCAAAGTTGTTGTGATCATGCTCTTCCTCGCTGGAGTTTGAATATAGCCATGTTGCCTTAAACGCCTTCATTCTCAATTCTGGATTGGAGTGGTAGTAGTCTTTGTTTCTGTCCTGTGAGATGGGATGTAGTTTGCGCGAATATGTCCCGGCTTCTTGCATTTGTAGCATACGCCGTCTTTGTCCTTTTCTCTTTCTCCTTTAAACCTGCCATACTTTATGTGTTTAAGATACTTACAAAATTGCTTGGTCAACAATGCGATGTCTTTATATGATTCTTCACGATCTGCCTCTGTTTTTTATGGTCGAGATTTTTCTGCTTTCAAAGCGATGGTCTTCTCTTTGGTTTTAGATTCAATCCCGATGTTCTGTCGGTATCTGTTGGTTTCGGTCATATCCATCTCATACGTCTTTAGTTTCCCTTGGAAAGTGTAGTAGTCAAACCTCTTTTCTTCAAGTGTCTCCCTCATTGCGGCGGCTTTTACAACCCATTCAGGCATTAGATAGCTTATGAGTTTTCTGACCTTTCGGTCATCATTCAACCCCTTACCTAAGCTCTCAAGCTCATGTGCGATAATGTCGAAGCATGCAAGCATCTGATCTACGTTTTCTCCTGGCAACATACGAAAAACATCAAACTTATAAAAACATAAATTAATTTTTGCTTTTACCTCAGATGCTGTTTACTCATGCCGTTTCAGCATGTTGTTCCAAATTTCATACGTCGTCTTACAATTCCGCCCACATCACATTAATTCTTCATTGTTCAATCCTGCATAAAGAGCTGTCATAGCTTTGGAGTTTGTGGTTTTTAGTGCTAGCTAGGCTTTTGAGAAAACCCTCTTTTCATCGCTGGCAGGAATATCTGTTTTGTTTATGCGCACAATCCGAACTTCTTCTCCAAGCATCTGCAAAAAGTGAGACATACGAACTTTCCAAACATCATAGTATTTTCCATCAAAATAAGGTGAACGTGTTAGACTTGTTCCATTGGAAATGAATGGCTCCGATGAGTACAAGTTCTCGGGAGGAGGGATTTTGTCCATTGGACCTTTTGCTTATGCTTTTAAGCTCTTATTAAGCACCTTGCTCTGGTACCACTGTAAATCACCCTAGGGGCGGTGAATAGGGTGATTATGCGAATATTAAAAATTAAAGTAGTGCGTAAAGTAAAGAGACAGAGTAAGAGAAAGAAAATAGAGCAACGAGCACGACACAAGGACATAACGTGGTTCGACCCCCAGGTATACGTCTACACCACCTACTTGTAGCAATTCTCCGACACAAGCATCCCACTTTAAACTCTTGTACAATGATTCTCGGAATTCAGGTCGAGAGACCTATTACACCCGCAGGGCTTCTACTACAAGTTCCGCAATACTCACCAAAGTGGAAAAGAAAGAAAAACTCTCAAGATCTAGAAAAGGCCTTGACTGAATAAAATAAAAATCTCTCACACTTGGAGTATTGATTGAATGATTTGTTCAGAAGAGTTATGATAGCAATGGATGAAGAATACATTGTGAATTCACCATAATTTATAGAGAAGAGAAATGTATCTTTCTGAAAAAGAAAAGGTATTTCCGAAATCGTCAAATCTGCACTTGGACGGCCGACCACAATGATGGACAGTCGATCGTTCATCTTTTAACTCGTAAGTCGAGCAATGACCGGTCGAGTGACTCATCTTTCCAACATAAATGAGCGGTCGACTGTTGTTGAGGTCGACTGCAGTCGTGCAGATTCGACTTTCAATTGGCGAATTCACTTTGTATTCTTTCCAAAACTAATTCATCAATCAATACTACTTTACATAGATGTTCCTCTCATAAACAAAAATAAATCTTTTGATTTGCTGGCTTTGAAGCACATGTTTCTTGAGGAGCACTCTTCCTTGATTTTTCAATTTTTTTTTATTCATGTCTCTTTTGTTTGTTTTTGAATCTTTTGAATCTTTTATATTAATTTTTTTTTCTGTTTTTCCTGCAAATCTTAACTAAAGATATTAGTAGTAAGTTACACGTTTTGTGCACACCAAACTTAAGTCAACTATTGGGACTGTTAGTATTAAACTATTAGTATGTATCAAAATCTGGGGGTGTGATGGAGTGAGCCTGTCTTGTGGAGCGACCACAATTTATTGAGGTCGTTATTCCCAGTAGCGACCATAGTTTCAACAAAAAAAAAATTCCAGAGAGCAACCTAGTAGCAACCAGAGTTCAACAATTTTTTTTCCAGAGAGCAAAAGCTCTATAGAATTTGCTAAGTGTCTCAGTACAGTTCATTTAATATCACTATTTTGATTAACGACTTCATCTATGTTTTGTTCGTTAATAGGAATAGCGATAAAAAATAAAAATTTCAAAAAAAATTAAAAGAGAGACCATTATTCCCAATAGCGATCTCCTAAAGAAAGATGCCGCTAATAGAAATAGTAGGCGTTGTTGATGTGGCAGTGACTCGCCTACAAGTTTTAAAAGTAGCCTAGTATGGTCGAAAAATTCTAGAACAACAGGCCTTTGCATTAAAAGAGAGAGAGAGAGGGGGGGGGGGGGGGGGGGGGGGGGGGGGGGGGAAGCAGGCCTAATCAAAATTTTGAAGGTTAGATTAATTACCACCAAAGCAACATTGCATTTTAGGCTGTCTTTTTCTTAGAAAGAAGTACTTAGGCTGTCTTTTTCTTGAAAAGAAGTACTATTATATAGAGAACATGCACAGGAATCACTCTTTTGTGCTGGATAATCACAGGATTATCTCAAAACTTTTTGGCATCTTATCTAAGTGCTGTTCTGGACATTCATATAATAGGCAATTGTCTGCTGACCTTTTTTTTTTTTTTGATCAAATTGTCTGCTGACTTTTGTTGTTTACAATTAGCTTTATACCTGCTTGTAATGCTTGCTATGAATGATTACAGTTGTAAGAGATGAATGCTAATCCTAATTGCTCCATGTATATTTTGCACATATCCAAGCATTATGAGCTACCCTCACTGCCTATTTGTTTTGTGCATGTGTCTCGCTGATAATTCGATATTGTTGGAGTTATGATGGTAAAGATATTATTGTTATCCATGTTCATTAGATTAATTATTAAAATTCTATCCTAGGTTATAACTCAAGAAATGTATTCTACAAACAAAGTACAACGCTTGTTAGGAAACAAGAGAATGATAGAAGCAAGTACATACTCTGATTGCTTAAGATTTAGTATTATATAGATGGATGAATTGTTTATGTTAACTTACCCTTGTATGTTTTAATCATATCATAATCAACATTTTGATTGCTAAAAAAATATTTATCAATCATAAATT
This sequence comes from Hemerocallis citrina, assembly GCA_017893485.1. NCBI lineage: Eukaryota > Viridiplantae > Streptophyta > Magnoliopsida > Asparagales > Asphodelaceae > Hemerocallis > Hemerocallis citrina. The sequence continues at coordinate 20,868,556 of CM030364.1, read as the reverse complement.
ATTATTCTGATGTCAAGTTGTTATAATCTTTTTATAGGTTGACAAGTTGTGTAAAAGGTGAGTATATTCTATGATAACAAGTCATTGGATTCTCTTCTCAATTTGTCTTTAAATACTTTTTAGTAATAAACAAAATCTGGCCCTTTGATTACTAAATCAGTAGAATTTTTTCCCAAACTGACCTACTTTTTGAAAGTTTTTCCTAAAGTGACCTATTTTTTTAAAAAAATCACAAACTGACCTACTCGCTATCTCAAAAAGCGAGTTTGGTAAAAGTTTCATCGCTTAGCGAGTGCGAGGTTTGGGTTTTTTTTTATTTCTCCCTGATCAAGACTCGCTGTCTCAAAAAGCGAGTGAGTTTATACCAAACTCGCTTTTTGAGACAGCGAGTATCGTTTGGGGGTTTTTAATACCCAAACACGCTGTTTCGACCTCACTATCTATTTCAACTCTTTATCTTCCTCTTCATCTTCTAACCCCGAAACCCTAACCCATTTTGGCGATCTCCTCTCGTCGATTAACCCAAAAATTCTCACCTACGATCTTCCACATCTCTCACCTACGATCTCTCCTCACACTCTCAACTCCCTCTATTCACACTCTGAAAACCCTAAACCCCAATATCCAAGAAAATCGTCGAATCGGGAATTTGGGGAAAAAGAGTGCGGTTGAAGGAGATACTTCGACCTCGTATTGACTATCTACCTCTTCAATCACCCACCTTTAGCTGGTCTCTGAAAATTTCTCAACTCCACAGTCGCTTTCTTAGAAAACGATGTGGTTTTGCTTACACTCACTTTTTCAGAAAACGACTGTAGGAAAAATCCAATCGCTTTCTGAGAAAGCGACTGTCGAGTTGAGAAATTTCCAGATCTGTCAACTCTAAACTCGCTTTCTCAGAAAACGAGGAGGTTTAAACAAGACTCGCTTTCTGAGAAAATGAGTTTAGGAAAAAAAATCCAATTCAAGCTGCATATGCAAATTCATTCACAATCTCTAAACTTCATATCTACTCCAACATCTATGAATCCAAATTCATTCACATTCTCTAAACATCCCATGATTTTGAAACAAATAGAAATTATCATAGTTCAAAATTAAACGCATACAAATTAGTAGAAAGTCCACATTACATAATACAACAATTACAAACTACTGCAAAGTTGACAAAACAAACACAAACATATTGAAATTTGACATGGTTTAAATATTTCGAGATCTTCTATTAGAATGGAGATAAGGAGAGGAAACAAAACGAGCCTGGAGTATCAAAAACTCCCAAAAAGCGAGTTTGGTAAAAACCCACTCGCTTTTTGAGACAGCGAGTCATGGTCTAGAGAAGAAAAAAACCCAAACCTCACACTCGCTGTATCAAAAGGTGATGAGATTTTTACCAAACTCGCTTTTTGAGACAGCGAGTAGGTCAGTTTGGAATTTTTAAAAAAAAAGTTAGGTCAGTTTGAGAAAAACTTTCAAAAAGTAGCTCAGTTTGAGAAAAAATTCTAAACCGGTAACACTGACACAATTGTGATTCTAACAATGTAGTGCCACCTGATAATGTTGGAATTGTAAGTAGATAATTCATCCAAAGTTGAAGCTCAGTCATCAAATCTTCTTATGAAAACAAGATCCAAGTAATTGATGTGAGATGGATGTAGAAAAAAGAGGCTTCCACTTAGAATTCAGAATTCTCAAGTATATATTTCACAAAAACGTGAAATCAAATTAGGTGATAATGTAGCTGGAAGACATGACAATAGGGATCACTTTAAAAATTGTCCACGACAATATATGCCCTACTTGCAAGATTGAACACTTGTTGATATGGTCCTCAAGACATCAACCCATTAGGAGTACCCTCAGAAGTGAATGCGTGGGACAGATATTTGAATATGTCTAAACCAAATACAGGAACTTCACCAAGCTGAAAATGCCCAGAATTGCTTTTGCCTACAAACATGTCTGTACTTCAATGCATAACAAGATACTAAGTGATGTTAATTGATTTTCAGGATAAAACTTAATTACCTCAATTTTCAACCTGCATAAGAGCCTGAAAATGACTTGGGAACTTTTATATTAGTTTGTGCCAAGTCTAAGTAGATAGTTTCACAGATGGTTGTGTACTAGGTTACATAGTTCTACAGAGAAGTGCAGCAAGAAAAGCTATAAAGAAAACTGATTACTGCCAATAAACAACATAAAATTGGAAGTCGAGATTAGATAATCAATAGTACAATGATTCATTCAATATAAGCAAATATAATCCGAAATTTATGAATACCCGGCAACATGTCATTTAACTTAGTGTATTATACAATACGCTTAGTATAATCGATATCATAGAATAAACTGAAATCACTTGGATTTATAACTTTGGATAAACACCACCTTCCATCTCACAATTGCAAATTTTAACAGTGTTTCGTACAAACTGAAACATGTCCAAATTGAAAATTTAAGCAGAAGCATACGAGAATTACTAGAAAAAAGAATCGACCTTTGTCAAATTTTTACTGAGGTATTTGCCTCCTTATCGCCCTCTCGGATATACAAGCTGAGAAAACACCGCACTGGTGGATTCCTCTGCATCGTCATCTGTGCCTGAATGCCCTACTTCTACCATACTCACACTATTATCAAGAGGTTCATTTCGAGGAAATAGAATGTGAGGAATACTTTTCACACTGTTGTCATCAGGATCAGCTAAAGCCGAGGTTTCATCAAGTTGAAGAGCATACTCAAGGTTCCACAAAACATCTCCCATCGATGGCCTATCAACCCCGTACTCTGCCAAACACTTCTCCGCTGTATCCCCATACTTTTTGAGCAATGCGGGATTAATCTTTCCAGCCAAAGCAGGATCCATAATTTGATCTAACATCCCCTTCTTCTGCCAAGTCATTGCCCATTCTGCTATATTCACTTGATCTCTGGGTAATACTGGGTTGAGCGCGGGTCTAGCACACAGAACTTCCATTAGCACAACCCCAAAAGAGTAAACATCGGATTTTTCAGTGAGTTGTTGCCTTCTAAAGTACTCGGGGTCAAGGTATCCGAAGCTCCCCTTGACAGCCGTGCTCACATGTGTTTGATCTAGAGAAGGGCCTGTTTTTGATAGGCCAAAATCAGCGACTTTTGCAACCAAACTTTCATTGAGAAGAATGTTGGTGGTCTTGACATCGCGATGAATTATACTCTGTGCAGCGCCTGTGTGGAGATAATGCAGCCCTCTTGCTGCTCCGATACAGATTTCTAATCGCTGTCTCCATGAGAGTGACAGGAGGCTAGCTCCATAAAGGTGGCTTCTTAATGGGCCATTCGCCATGTATTCGTAGACCAAGACCATTTCGGATTTTTCATCACAGTAGCCAATGAGGGACACTAAGTGTCTATGTCGAAGCTTGGATAGCATCTCGATTTCAGTATGGAACTCCGCTAGACCTTGCTCGGATCTAGGATTACCTCTCTTGACTGCAACTTTAGTACCATCTTCTAATGTCCCATTGTAGACTTTCCCAAATCCCCCAACACCAAGAACCAAGCCTTCATCAAACTTATTTGTCACGTCTAAAATCTCTTGGAATGTGAAGATTCGGCCAAGGTTCGTAGAAGCCAGAGAGATGCAACTCGCAGTTCCACTCCTTTGAGAAATAGTAGAAACTTTGCTAATGGTCTGAGAATTGCCATGAATGGGAAGAGGTAGCCAGGTGTGCGTATGGGTGCTTGTCTTAGAATGCCGCACCACAAAACAGCAGTAACACAGACCTATCAGTACGATGAGACCTGCAGCTCCAAAAACTGATCCAAGTATAACCCCGAGCTTCTTCCCCTTTGACGATGACTTCGGAAGAAGATCACTTACAGAATTCAATCCATCAAAGCTCTTTACTCCATTGCTAATCTTCATGATCTCAAGCCCGTTCAGAATCGCATTGCTGAGGTCCGCCATCGGGTCAGGCCCCACACTCACCGTCATTGTTGTCGACCCATTCGACGAGTTCGACACGAAATCCTTGTAGTATGGCACAGACAAGTCGCCTTTAAGAGATGAAAGATCCAAACTTGCAATTGCCATATCGGTATTCACATACACATTGAAGACTAGTGTATTGAGAGACTTACTGACTATATCACAAAAGTGGAGCCTAACCAAGTATGGAAAGCTCGGATCAACGGAGAAAACCCAAGTCATGTTGAAGTTGGTATCAGACACGTTTGCATCCTGCATTGTATCGGCAGTTCCATACACCCACTTCGGAGCAGTCTCCTCACTGACTCCATCAGGGTACTTTATAGTAACAGGATCAACCGTTACATTAATAGCCGAGCTATTGACATGTAGGTACTTGTGATCATTCTCCCAAACCCTCCCAAGTGTATCATTTCCGGCAGTAAGCAAAGGCCCACCCATGTTCAACCTATACATGGTTTCAAGCCCTAGCTCCGTAAGGCCAGAAAACGGAGCACTAGGCACTTCCATGGCTTGATCAACGATCAACCCATCGGGTACCGAGACAACTTCAATCCCATTAACGAATGACACCGATCCATTTGAGGGTACAAAGCTTATGGTTAATACATCAGTGGTGATATTGACAGAGTACTCTTTAAACAGGTAAGTATAGTTGGTATCCTTGAATGTGAAGTTATTCAAGAGAACAAAATCATCGGTGACAACGGTCAACGGAGATGACAAAAGATCATGGTTGGAATTGGGAAGAGGGTAGAAGTAAAGGCGAACCCAATGGCGCCCCAGTTGTTGGATATCAAAATTATACTTTGCTACTTGGGAGAAAATTCTCAGGGATTGGTAGATTGGCGAAGGGACAGAAGAAAGGTTTGGAGCTGAAAATGAGTTGTCACCCGAAGTTTTGAGAGCAAATGAGGATTCTTGTGAGTCAGGGATGAACACTCTCCCTTGAACTGAGAGGTTTTGAGGTGAACCACAGGCAATGAGATAGTTATCAACCGGGGTGAATACAGCATAACAGAATGATACCGAAATGAAGAGTATTGACAATCTAAGAACCCTCATATTCCCCATTTTGAGAGGCCAAGCTACACAAAGCTAAAGAACCAACCGATAGAATCAAATGCTACTAGTAATCAAAATTTCAACAATGCCTACAAAAACCCATGATCCATAAATCCAAAATTCTCTACTATATCAACATCCACCAACTTTTCAGGAAAATAATGAACAACTCACTCACTGTCACACTCAACACTAAAATATGTTATACATGAAACAAATTATAAGAAAAAACAAGAAGAAACAAATTGAGGTATGAGATGAAGTCAAGATGGGAACTTTACTACAAATTCTAGCTCAGTCTGGAAAACCCAAATGAGATCTGAGGGCAAGTTGGCAATATAGATCAAGAACAAGATCTTTACAGGCTAGTTTTGATTAGCCTGGCAAATTACAGAGAGGGAAGGGAGAGGGGCCCACAATGGGGTATATATAATATATTTTTGGGAAGATAAAGGGGAAGAAGAAGAAGAAGATGGGATGAGTATGGGATGAGATCAAATTGGGTACCTTTTGTCGGAACAGCTGTGAACTTAAATGGTAGTAACAGCCATGAAAGCACTGGAAATGAGCGGTTTAAGTCGAAAATTTTGCCGTACTATCCCACTTTTTGAAAATATTTAAGCGCTCTGCCCCACTTTCCAAAACAATTAGCGATATGCCCTTGTTTAGAACACGTCAGCAAGAAATGTTGTTGAGAAAAACGGCATAGGTTATTTCGATGCCGTTCTTCCCAATAACGACATCTATTTGAAAAAAAAGTGTCATGCCGTTATTTGGAATAACGGCATAGGTTGTTTTGTTTTTCGACAGCTTGTAGTCTCCGCTTAGAGAAAAAATTGCAAGTGTGAAAACCTTATAACAGATGCCGTTATTTCAAATAACGGCATTCTCAATACTGATGCCGTGAATAACGGCATCAGTTATAAATTTTTTTTATAAAAAAGTAACTTATTATTCATTCTCTTTGACGAATAAGTTAAAAAAAAAAAATTATAACTGATGCCGATATTCCAAATAACGACATCAGTTATAATTTTTTTTTTTATACTTTTTATTCATTTTCTCTGTTTCCAAACAACGGAATGCCGTTATTCAGGATAACGACATTATTTATACTTTTTTTCACACTTAAAACTTTTTAAAGTTAGAAGATTCATACCTGTAAGAGAAATATACTGATGTTGTTATTCCAAATAACGGCATGAAAAAAAATGTAAAATAGATGTCGTTATTAAAAATAACGGCACGTAAATAAACTATGCCGTTATTTCCAATAACAGCTTATGCTGACGTGTCCTAAACAAGGACAAATCGCTAATTGTTTTGAGAAGCAGGGCAGAGCGCTAAATATTTTCAAAAAGTGGGGCAGGGCAAAATTTTCGTTTAAGTCTTTCTCCTTGTCCTTGAATCTTGATGGGTTTTTTTCTGGATTGGTCCCTCAAATTTTTGTATTTGAACATTTATCCATTACAGTGGTTATTATTCATGTATAACTGTTACTTAATTAGCGTATGCAATACATGTAATTAGTCGATCTTCTAACTCGCTGATCAATAATAGTAGATAACTAGAGATAAGGTTTTTTTTAATAAACTTATTGTCTAATTTACCTTATATATCATAATTTTTTGCACATTTATCTTTAATTATCTTCATGTAACAAATTTTGCCTTTTAACAATTTAGTATATTATTGGCTAGATCTTTTCCGGCTGAACGTCTCTCCCTTCTTATTTGCCCCCTCTTTAAGAGCATGCTTCATTCATGCCTTGCGAGGAAGAATAGTCGAGAGCCTGGAAAAGAGTTGGGCGCCTCTGTAGTGGTGCCTTATCCACCTACTATCCCCACTCCTTCCTTCGCTGCTCATGATGCTCTTCTTGCGACTCGTCAGTTTCCTAATTTTGCGTCCCTGTATTTAGATCGTTCGGAGTTCACGAAGCTTGTTTCCCTTCCTCGGTCAGGTAGTTTTCAGCTTCGCCCCCATTTTAGTGCTGTGAGGCATTCGATGCGTTTGCATCGGGTTAAGAAGTCTGATGTTCGTACTCCATCTAGGGCTTGCCATTATTGGTTTCATTGTTCGATTGGGTTAGTACACCAATCGACTCGTGGAGTATCCTTCATTTCTCGTCATTCTTTTCAAATTAATTTCAGACCTTTATTTTTGACTGTATCGACCAGTCTCTGTTCCCCCTCTAAGAGCCTTAACGAAATCGACTCTACCGGGCCTGTCCATGGCAGGACCTCGCTCCCACTGGTGGAAGTCGACCCTCCCCCCGCTAAGAGATCTTTTAAGAAGAAACTTTCTTCTAACTTGCCTATTCGCGTGAGTGCGCGATTATTAGCTAAAAAAGTATCTTCAGGGTCGGCGCTTCCTCATGCGCGCATCTGAGTTTTGGCATTTTTCTTTCGCCTCGGATTTGGCTATCCGGTTTTTCTTTGCAGGTTGGGCCTTGTACAGATGCGTGAGGCTGTTTGATCTCCTGAGTTTTTGCCCGCCTGTTGGCTATCTTCTTCTATTTTCACTCCCATCATCAAGCTTAGTGGTGACCCTGGCTTCTTGTTCGCTGGCGGTTCCTTAGGTCCTGCGGGTGCTAGCCTTTGTGGGTGTAGCTCCCCATCTTGGAGCGGCAGGATGTCTTCCGCCCTATAGCGTCGTTATTGTTGGGGTTTTTCGAGCACGACGGACTGCCTTTTGTCTCCATCTCGTTGCTCGCTTTTCAGGACCGTTTGCCCCGCTCTCGGATAACGGCGTGGTGTTTCTTGCTGTGGTTCCACCCTCTGCTTTGCTGACGTTGAGTCTGTTATTGTATTTCTTAATTGCTCGTTTATTGTATTTCTTACTTGCTCGTTTATTTCTGTTTTACATATTGTAAAACCTTTGACTATTTGTATTGTTTATTACTGTTTTATTGATTAATATATAGTTTTTGATGGTTGGAGCTGATGCGGTTTGTTTCTGGGAGACGTGTGGATGCACCAGGTGTGAGTTCTTACTCAATTTGTATTGAAGGAGAAAGCTTCTTCAGAGGCGACCGTCGGCTGGCCGAGCGGTACCTGCGACAGGCTGGAGTGAGGTGGATGTCTGGGCTCGGATCAGGTGGCTCGGATCCGAGGTCTGGTGTACCTGCAGACGGTCTCGAAACACCGGGGTTGGTCCCGGTGGCAGACCCTCCGACGATCTAGTCAGTTACTTTAAGATAAGAGCAACAGTAACTAGGGTTTAAAGGAGAAAAGATTGATTACCTCTTTAAGAAAGGAGAGGGCCTGGTATTTATAGAAGTTTCCAATCGGGTCTAGACCCGTTTGGGGCTGGGCCGGACCCGGTTACCCGATTGGCTGAAGCGGTGGAAAGTCGGGCGGTATAGGGCTGACGTGGCAGGTGCCGGAGTGGTTTCCGGGCTGACGTGGCAGATCTCCGGGCGGTTTTCCAGTGCTGACGTGGCTGATCTGGAGGATCAGGAAGGACGCGTATCCTGAGGAGATCTGGTGGCTCAGGGTGAGCCACGCTTTATTCCTGACCCATATCAGGAGCCGTTTGGCTCTATCCGATTCATCAAAAAAAAAAAAAAATTAGTATATTGTTTTCATCAAAAAAATAATTTAGTATATTGTTTTAATTTTTTTGGGTCAATTGCTAGTGTCTGTAACTGAAAAAGTTGAAAACACACTTGACACCCATATAATTAAACTCTTTTGCATCCTCATTCATTTCTGAAGCTTCAAATATCCCTCAATTAAGTTTGGCATGATTTGTATTTCGGTGGCTTTCCACAAACATTAAGTGAATCTTTCACATTCTAAGAAATTTTAGACACGACCAATAAATTTGATGAAAGCTTGTTTCTTGGAGTAGGGGAATTTGGAGAACTCTACAAGGGGACATTAGAAGTTGGTTCTAAGTTTGTAGTTAAGAGATAAACCCCAAATAGGAACCGAGTTCCATACTGAAATGAGATGTTATTCAAGTGTCAAACATAGACACATAGTGTCCCTGGTTGCAGGGCAGGCCCTGCGCCCGTGCGACATGTGCAACCGCACAGATTTGTCCGTGGGCACGTGCCTACGTCACGTATTCAGAACGATACAGCATATGAAAAGCCTTATAAACAGTAAATAAACAATTATATAGCTCAAGTTTGAATAGTATGACAATAATTAGTTGTAAATAAAAGTCCATATTTTCATTAGTATATGTTGAAAAATAATTATAAATTGGAGTATAAAAGTCCTTGTTCCATATATATATACTAGGTTTGCCTGTTGACACGTGCCTACAGCACGTCTTCAGAACAGTACATCTTGTTTGATAATATAAAATAGTTTTGGAGGTCGAGCAAATTAATTGAAGTAGCAAACATATTATATGATAAATTTTTGGGGGTCCAGCAAAAAACATATTATATGATTTTTTTTGATTTTTTTGAACTATTTTTAAATTTTTATTTTTTTTAGATTTTAAAAAAAATTTAAATTTAAAATTTTTTTTATTTTCTTAATAGAAGAGGGAGAGAGAGAGAAATAAATAAATAAATAAATAAATATAGGAGTTGTTTTGGGTGGGGGATTTGAATTCGAGTTTTGGAGGGAAACTTTTGGGGGGAAAATATGTTTTGTGAGGTTGAGATCTGGGCCTTTAATTTTTTGGGGATTGAAGGAGAACCACTTGATAGCTTTCTTTGTGTTTTATTATATATATATATATATATATATATATATATATATATATATAGAGAGAGAGAGAGAGAGAGAGAGAGAGAGAGAGAGAGAGTTAAATAAATAAAGGAGTTGTTTTGGGGGGAATTTGAATTTGGGTTTTGGGGAGAAACTTTGGGGGGGGGGGGGGGGGATTTGTTTTGTAAGGTTAGATATGTCGGAGGAATCTACCACACAACTCGTAGTGCTAATAGCGGAAACACACCACAAGCAATAGAAACTTTCAAGACTTAGATGAACCAACAACAAGCCACCATAATATATGCAAGATCTCACAAGAACACAATCAATATGCAGAAATAACCAATACTTCTTATTCCCCAAGAAATACAAAGATTACAAAGAGATTACAACTCTCAATCTCTCTCTCTCACCTTTGAAACACTCGGCACAATCCCCTCTTGAAGTTGAACAATGATAACGGCTCACCTCTTGATTACACAAATTGATTCTAACCCTAGAGTTTACAGCCATATATATAGTCCACAAATAAACCCTAAAAGATAAACAGAAATCTAGCAATTAGGCCTTAAACTCGTAAGCCCAAAAACAATCAGATGCCGAAGTCGGTCGACCGCACTCCCAAGGTCGGTCGACCGCAACGTGTAAGTTCAGACCCGAGAGCTGACCGGTCGACTGCACCCCCAAGGTCGGTCGACCGTCCTCTCCTCTGTTAAACCTGTACACTCGAAGAACTCTCAGCAGATAGGGTCGGTCGACCGCACCCCCAGGTCGGTCGACCGCAACTCTCCAGGCTGCATTCTTTTACTTGGTGTTTGTCTTCTCTTGCTTCATTGTCTCCTCCTTTTCTTCTCCAACTTCAAGTACTCCGTGCCTACGTGTATTTGAGGCCAAACCCTAACAATCTCCCACTTGGACCAAATACACCACGGTTCAAAGTTATTACAATCTTTTCCTCGCATTATCTCTGCCAATCTCCCACTTTCATTAAAGACTCAAGTACTCCTCACTCTCATGAAGAGCACCTCCGCCACTCCATCACGTGGAGTGCACCAACCACCCCTCAACACCTCATGAAGGATGTGCTCCACCAATCGCATAGAGCACAAATACCGAAGAAACAACCTTCGTGTCGGATTCCGTGTTACAAGACTCCCCAACTCGCAGAATCTCCATCAACACCGGACATGGTTCAAAACCTCTCAATGCACCCTCTACATTAGAAGTCTCCGTCGACGACACCTCCACAATTTTTGCAGACTGTTCAACCCCTACAGTCCCAATTCAGTTATCCTCATCAACATCACCCCGCATATCGATACCAGTACTCTCTATCACACAAGAGTGACTTGAAGCTTCAACTGCCAATTCGCAAAGTACCCTCACCGCAGCAACGTCTTGCCCTCTAGGATCACTTCCATGGTCAGCAACTCCCACTAAATTAGTAACCTCCCCTCCACAGCTGAAAGAACTCGGTTGCACCCCACACAACCTACTACTCGATTCTGGCTGAGAGTCAATTACAGGAAAAACGCCCCTCACGTCTCTAAGCAAATACAGCATTTCCTCACGCTTCCCTTTTGCAATCACCCTTGAATCTGTAGCTGTACACCACTCCCCACCAACTATAGTAGACAACCCCTCTTTGTCTAGCCTTCCAATCGAGATAAGATTTTCCTTCAAGTCTGGAACATGCATTGTCTTCCGCAAGACAAATTGATCATCATTGGTGTTCACGCGAACAGTACCAACCCCACGTACAGGACACCGGTGACCATTCCCCACGTTCACATCTCCAAAGGAACCCTCCTCGTAGTCATCAAATACATCTGTCCTCGAAGTGCAATGAAAAGAAGCTTCCAAATCAATACACCAATTTTGAGTGCTCAACTCCTCCCGAGCTGATAAGCATAAATCCTCAACAAGCCCCACTTGAGCTTCCATTGGGGTATCTTTCTTCGGTTTCTCCTGCTTTTTCTTCATACAAGCCTTGCAACTGCGCATCATGTGATCCTTCTTGTGACAATACCAACACTCAGGCCCATATCCCCCATCGCTGTCATCAGGCCCACTCTCAGATGAACTACTATGATTCTTTCTTCTTCGACTGCTCTTAGATCTCTCACATCTCATCTTAACGTACATTGTGGAATCTCTAAAAGATGATGATGGATATCCCTCGTTTCTCACCCTTTCACATCCTCGTTCAGAATGCTACTCACCACATCTTGTAGAGTCGTCGAATCTGTCATAGTGTCTGTAATAGTCTGTTCCACCGTACCATAACTATCGGGTAGAGTAGATAGAAGTAACAATGACTGCCCCCTCTCTGAAAATTTCAAACCTGCAGCTTCCATCTGCTTGTAAACCATAGAGTAATTGTTTACATGCTCTGTTACTGAACCCCCTTCCCTCAACTTCATATTAACCAATTTCTTCTGATAAAGAATTTGATTAGATGCCGACATTTTTTCATACATATCCGTGAGAATCTCCATAGCCTCCTTTGTGGTCTTTGCCTTCGAGATATGAAATAACGCCTTTCTACTCAGCCCCAACTGAATCTGCCCCAGCGCCTTCCGATCCAAACGATTCCAATCTGTCAAAACCTGCACATCCTTGTCTGCACCTACCGGCTTCTCATCAAACAACGGACCATCAAGATCTTTCTGACGAAGATACGCTATCATCTGAATCTTCCACATCGCGAAGTTCCTCCCATCGAATCTCTTGATCTTCATCTTGTTATCAGCCATCTCGAACCAACTGCTCTGATACCACTTGTCGGAGGAATCTACCACACAACTCATAGTGCTAATAGCGGAAACACACCACAAGCAATAGAAACTCTCAAGACTTAAATGAACCAACAACAAGCGACCACAATATATGCAAGATCTCACAAGAACACAATCAATATGCAGAGATAACCAATACTTCTTATTCCTCAAGAAATACAAAGATTATAAAGAGATTACAACTCTCAATTTCTCTCTCTCACCTTTGAAACACTCGGCACAATCCCCTCTTGAAGTTGAACAATGATAACAGCTCACTTCTTGATTACATAAATTGATTCTAACCCTAGAGTTTATGGCCATATATATAGCCACCAAGTAAACCCTAAAGCACAAATCTAGAAATTGAGCCTTAAACTCGTAAGTCCAAAAATAATCAGTCGACGAAGTCAGTCGACCGCACCCCCAAGGTCGGTCGACTGCAACGTGTAAGTCCAGACCCGAGAGCTGACTGGTCGACTGCACCCGTAAGGTCGGTCTACCGTCCTCTCCTCTGTTAAACCTGTACGCTCGAATAACTCTCAGCAGCTATGGTCGGTCGACCACACCTCCAGGTCGGTCGACCGCAACTCTCCAGGCTGCATTCTTCTACTTGTTGTTTGTCTTTTCTTGCTTCATTGTCTCCTCCTTTTCTTCTCCAACTTCAAGTACTCCGTGCTTACGTGTATTTGAAGCCAAACCCTAACAAGATCTGGGCCTTTGATTTTGGGGGAATTGAAGGAGAGCCCCTTGATAGATTTCTTTGTGTTTTATTATATAGATATATGACGTAGAAACTAAAATAAAGTAAAATTAGTATCAGAATATGTAGAGAAAGCTCAGTTTTTTCATTCCGCAAAAGCTCTATAAATCTTAGGAAATCTCAGGACTGGTCATGCCTAGTTGGTTACTATGATGAAAAATCCAAAATGATCCTGGCATATGAATACACGGCAAATGGTCAAGCAACATTTATGGAGCTAACCGACCATCACTTTGACGAAGACAACACAGTGCATCGGCGCAGTAAGAGGGTTGCGTTATGTCCACACAGGTGTTGCACAAAGTATAAATATTCATCTCGTTGTAAAAGGAGCTTCAGATATTTTGTTCCCCAGTACTTCAGAAGCCAACAACTAACTCAAAAATCCTGCGTTTACGCGTTTGGATTTTTTTTAATACGCCACTTTTCGAAACTATTTACAGAAAAAAAAGACAGTTACCAAAATATTTACATTCATAGACTCAACAACTAAACTTGCCGTTCCCAACGGCGAGTTTAGTTGTTTAATGTCGCCGTTAGAACACGGCGAGTGTAGCTTTTTTTTTCTTTTTGAGAAACTCGTCGTACCCAATGGCGAGTTTAGTTCAAAATTTTCAATGAAGATTTGCCGTTCCAAATGACGATGACATTTATATTAAACTCGTTGTTGGGAACGGCAAGTTTAGCTCAAAATTTTCAAAGAAAATTCACCGTTCCCAACGGGGATGACATTTACACTAGACTCACTGTTGGGAACGACGAGTTTAGTTCAAAAAAAATTATATACAATTTTTGTTTCGAAAATTCACTAAGTCCAACAGAATATTTCACTCTCTGTGAAATTTCTTACATCCTCGCCGTTCCCAATAATAAGTCTAGTATAAATGTCCTCGTCATTGGGAACGGCGAATCTTTCTTGAAAATTTTGAACTAAACTCGCTGTTTCCAACATCGAGTCCAGTATAAATGTCATCGTTGTTAGGAACGGCAAGTCTTCATTGACATTTTTGAACTAAACTTGCCACTGGGTACGGCGAGTTTTTCAAAAAGTTGGCACTAAACTCGTTGTGTACCAACGGCGAGTTTAGTTGTTGAGTCCACGAGCATAAATACTTTGACAATTGTCCTCTTTCTGCAAATAGTTTCAAAATTTTGCATATATAAAAAATTATACTCGTTTGGGGGTTTTATTAATGGAAGTACTGTAATGTAGTAGACTCGTGCTCATCTCAGCAAGAACAAGTCAAAATATAGGAAAATTACGGCCGTTGCGGCTGGAATGATTAATCCCTTAATAAGAGCATCCACAATCGTTTGCTATATTTGCCAATTTCTCATATTTTGAGAAATGAAGTGCTGCAGTCGTTTGCTATTTTGCCATTTTATGGCAAAGTAGCTACAATCGCTTCTCGTTTTTTAGAAACCAAATTGCGATTCTCTAATTATAAGAGACGAGACAACATGTTCCGTCCCTTATTTTTTTCAATTTTTTTAATGGGATCAGACGAGACAATATATTCCGTCTGACAATTTTTTTTTATTTTTTTAATTGATCGAATGATCTGGATGAAGAGAAAAAAAACTCAAAAATATGCTCGGACGAGACATGTTGTCTCGTCTCAAGCAAAAATGCTTGGGATGGGACAACATGTCCCGTCCATGAATTGTGGGCAATTAGATTAGGGCCAAAACTTAGTTTAGGTAGGTACTAATTAGCTGTGTTTGATTTTATTGTTTCTTCTCATTCTGATGTCATTGCTATCCAGGAAACGAAACTTTCTTCTCCTTCTCCTTCTCTGTTTAGATCTTTAGGTGGATCTATTATGACTGAATGGATCACTCTTAATTCTGAGGGAGCCTCAGGGGGTATGATTATTGGCTTTAAAGACCATTTATTTAAATGTTTGAAGGTTATTAGAAAGAGATTTTTTCTTGCGGTAGAGCTATTTTGTTTTACTTTTAATTGTTCTCTACTCTTTAATTCGGTATATGGCCCTTGTACCCAAACTCACAAGAATGAGTTTTGGGAGGAATTTGAACAATGGCATTCGGATATGAATGGTTGGGTCATTTTTGGTGGAGATTTTAATGCTGTTAGATTTGTGTCTGAAAGAAACGGTTGCTCTTATTATAGAGTTGATTCTGATAACTTTAATAATGCTATTAATCTCCTTCACCTTGTGGATTATCCTATTCTTGGGAGACAATACACTTGGTCTAATAATAGATTGGACCCTAGTTTTGCGAAGCTGGATAGATTTTTAGTCTCTTGTGATTGGAATTCTGACTTCCCTTTATCTTTTGTTCAAGCTTCTCCTAATATTGTATCTGATCATGTTCCTCTTATTCTTTCTTCTTCTTCTCCTTCTCCTAAAGCTTTTTCTTTCAAATTTGAGAAATTTTGGCTGGAAGATCCTCCTTTTAAGGAGATGATTTTGCTTTGTTTAACTTCTGTTAATGACTACAACTTTGCTGGTCTTAGAAGTTTACTTGCGAAAATTAAGAGTATTAAATCTGGTTGTAAGCTTTGGATTAAAGATAGATTTGGTTCTTTGAAAGAAAAGAAAGCTTTCTTAAAGAATGAAATTCATAATTTGAATGTTTTGGAGGAACAGAATCCTCTGTCTCTGAATGATAGAAATTTAAGATGTGAGCTTAAAAAAGAATATCTTCACCTTTTAGAGCTTGATAAAATTAAATGGTTCCAAAGAGCTAAAGTCAGATGGCTCACTTTGGGTGATGGTAACACTAGATTTTTTCACAATTTTGCCTCTCACAGGAAAAGACTGAATCATATTATTTCCATTCAATCTGATGGACTTTCTACTTCTGATCCAGCTATGATTCATCAGGAATTTTTTAATTTCTACAAGAATCTTATGGGTGATCCTGGGGATACTTTCTTGGATATTGATTGGAATCAATTATATCCCCCTTCTCAACGCATTAATTTGGACTGCTTAGAAGCACCTTTTTTAGAAGATGAAATTTTTCAAGCAATTTGTGACCTTCCTATGGATTCTGCCCCTGGCCCTGATGGGATGCCTACTTTCTGTTACAAATTATTCTGGAATGATTTTAAAGATGATATTGTGGGTATGTTCCAAGAACTTTATGATAATTCTCTTAACTTTTCTAGAATTAATTATGCTCATATTATTCTTATTCCTAAATGCCCTGGGGCCAATAAGGTTTCCCAATTCAGACCTATCAGCCTTCTCAATGTTATTTTCAAAATTATCATGAAAGTTTTGGCAAATAGACTTGCTACTGTGATTGGTTCTTTGGTTGGCTTTTCACAATCTGGTTTCATTAAAGATAGATATATTTTGGATAGTGTAGCTGTGGTTCAGGAAACTATTCACTCCATTCACAAAGAACATTCTGAAGGCATTCTTTTGAAACTTGATTTTGAAAAAGCATATGATAGAGTAAATTGGAATTTTTTGAAAAATATTTTTATTGCTAGAGGCTTTGGGCCAAAATGAATTGATTGGATTTTTAGTAGCCTTCAGTCAGGTATATCCTCTGTTATTATTAATAATTCTGAGGGTAGGAAATTTGTTTGCAAAAGAGGTCTTCGACAGGGTGACCCTATCTCCCCTTTACTTTTTGTTCTGGTGGCTGATGTTTTCAATTGTATGTTGTCTAAAGCCTGGGAAAATGGTTTTATTCAAGGACTTGGTGGTTTTTCTTCTTTCAGAGGTATTCTTAATTTACAATATGCTGATGATACTATTCTTTTCTCCTCTTGTGATGGAATTATGCTGAGAAATCTTAAATTCCTTCTTTACTGTTTTGAAAGTGTTTCGGGTATGAAAATTAATTTCTCTAAATCTTCTTGTATGTGGATTGGAGGGGATGACAATAGACAAGTTGAAATCTCTGCTTTCTTTAACTGTCCTATTGGTACTTTTCCTCTCATTTATCTAGGGATTCCCCTTAGGATTGGTAGTCTGCACAAATCAGATTGGTATCCTGTGATTGATAAAATTGAAAAGAGACTTAATGGTTGGGCTGGTAGAACTCTTTCTAGAGCTGGTCGACTTATTCTCATTAATTCTATTATTTCCAGTATTCCTTTATACCTTATGTCTTTCTTTTATATTCCTGGATGGGTTATTAAGAAGATAGATCTTCTTCGTAGGAGATTTTTGTGGGTTGGATCTTCTCTGAAGTCTGATCAAGGTAAATGTCTTATGAGTTGGGCAAGAGTTTGCAAGCAAAAGTCGGAGGGTGGTTTAGGTGTTATTAACCTTAGACATCAAAACCTTGCACTTCTTGGTAAATGGCTTTGGAATTGCCTTATCTCAGATGATAAGGTCTGGATTAGAGTGATTAAAAGGAAATATTTTCGTAGAAGAATTCTTAGTGCTTTTCCTGATAATCCTTCTTTTATGGGTTCTTCTTTTTGGAAAGGAATTTGGAAAGCAGCTGCCCCTTTTAAATGTGGTATTCGGAAGATTTGTGGTGATGGTAAAAATGTTAGGTTTTGGACTGACATTTGGATAGGTGACTGTAGTCTATCTTCGAGATTTCCTGCGCTTTTTAAGATAGCTTGCTCTCCTAATGCTACTGTTTTTTCTCTTTATACTACCAATCGGTTTGGTAAAGTTTGGAATATTGAATTTCGTAGGAATCTTTCTCTTCAACAAACCCATGATTTGAATGAACTTATTCATCTCATTAGTCATTATGATTGGAAACCTCAGGACAAGAATATTTGGAGGTGGTCTAGTTCAGGCTTATTCACTGTAAAATCTTTTTATAATTTTCTGAATGCTGGAGGTATGATTTGTCCTTTTTATAAATTCATTTGGCAAAATGTTGCGCCTCTTAAAGTTAGGATTCTTGTTTGGCTTACTATTCATAATCGTCTTCTCACTGTTGATAATCTTAATAAGAGGCATTTAGCTTTAGGGCAGAAATGTGTTCTTTGTGGCTTTGGTGATGAATCTGCTTGCCATCTTTTTTTGAAATGCCCTTTTGTTAAACAAATTTGGCTTATCTTCAAAGTTGCCTTCAAATTTAGAGGATTTCCTCCTTCTATTAAAACTTGGTGGGGGTATTTGGAGGAAGAAGAGAGTTAGAAAGAAATATCGTCTGCTTTGGGACATGTCGATGATGGCCTTGATTTGGGTCATTTGGTTAGAGCGTAATAATCGTATTTTTGTTAAGAAGTCTGTTGACATTGTTAAAATTCTGGATTCCATTTGTTACTTTGTTTCAATTTGGACAGATATTCTGTTGTGCGCGGTACAAACTAACCAATGCGGAATACAAAGAGAGAACCAGCGAGAAAAACAGAAAATTAAGCAACACAAGAACACAAGATTTACGTGGTTCGGCAGAACAAGTGGTATCAGAGCTGTTGGTTCGACCTAGAGGGAGATGGCGGGTGATGCAGATGTAACCAAGGATGTTGTGGGATCAAGTTCGTCCAGAACAACGATTCACAACGCAAAATTTGAAGTTGAAAAATTTGATGGGACAAACAATTTTGGGATGTGGCAATGTGAGGTGTTGGATGTTCTTGTTCAACAAGAACAAGATGTTGCTTTGGAGGTAGAAAAACCAAAAGATATGTCCGAAGCAGATTGGAAGAAGTTGAATCGAGTTGCGTGTGGGACTATTCGGCTCTTTATTGAGAAGGCTCAGAAGTACGATTTGATGAGGGATACCATTGCTGCGGTGTTGTGGAAGAAGCTCGAAGACAAATACATGAGGAAAAGTTTGGAGAATCGGCTGTATTTGAAGAAGAGACTTTTTCGCTTCACCTATACGGAAGGTATGTCTATGAATGCTCATGTTGAATCATTTAATAAATTATTGGCTGATTTGTTAAATTTGGATGAGCAAATTAAGGATGAAGATAAAGCCCTAATTCTGTTGAATTCATTACCTGAAAGTTATGATCATTTAGCAACTACTTTATTATATGGAAAAGATACTGTGAAATATGAAGATGTTGCAAATACTTTGTTGAATAATGAAACTAGGAGAAGGGATAAAATGGTTGATAGAGAAACTTCTGAAGCTTTGATTGTAAGGGGCAGGACTGAGACCAGATCTGAGTCCAAATCTGGGAAAAAGGGAAACAAATCTCGTTCCAAATCGAGAGGAGTTTCGAAGGACAGGAAAATACCGGCCAAAGATGAATGTGCTTTCTGTCATGAAAGGGGGCATTGGAAAAAGGATTGTCCAAAGCTACGAAATAAGGGAAATTCGACTGCAAATGTGACTGTTGATAATTTAGAAAGTGGCGAGGATTTTTCTTTTGCACTTGCTTCTAGTCCCTCACTTTATCAAGAAGTATGGTTTCTTGATACAGCAGCCTCCTATCATATGTCTTGGAAAAAGGAGTGGTTTACTTCTTTGGAGTATATGGATGGTGGTGTAGTTTTGATGGGAAATGATGCGCCTTGTAAGAAGGTAGGAATCGGGAAGATTGAATTGCTAATGCACGATGGTCTTATTAGGGAGCTTTCAGATGTATGGTATGTTCCAGATTTGAAGAAGAATTTGATTTCACTTGGTGCTTTGGAGGCCAGTGGATTGAAATTTGCTAGTGAATGTGGCGTTCTGAAAGTGACTAGTGGATCACTTGTGGTGATGAAAGGGCAAAGAAAAAGGAACTTGTTTTTCTTGCAGGGAAAAACATATTTGGGTGAGGCTGCCAGTGTAACTGAAAGGCCTAAACAGGTTGTTCCCGACTCTACTAGGTTGTGGCATATGCGACTCGGGCATGCAGGAGAAAAGGCCTTGCAGGGGCTTGTGAAGCAAGGGTTGCTTAAAGATGCTAAAGGGTGCAAGTTGGAATTTTGTGAACATTGTGTTTTGGGTAAGCAAACTAGGGTGAAATTTGGTACAGCTGTACATCAGACAAAGGGTATCCTCGATTATGTGCACACAGATGTTTGGGGCCCTACTCAGACACCTTCTATGAGTGGTAGACACTGGTTTGTTACTTTTGTTGATGATTACTCCAGACGAGTTTGGGTATATACCATGAAGCATAAAGATGAAGTTTTGACATTGTTCACAAGTTGGAAGAAGAAAGTTGAAAATCAGACTGGTAGGAAGATTAAGGTTCTGAGGTCAGATAATGGAGGGGAATACAAGAACGATCCGTTTCTGAAATTGTGTGAAGATGAAGGGATCCAGAGGCACTTCACAGTTAGGAAGACTCCACAACAAAATGGGGTTGCAGAAAGGATGAACAGAACCTTACTTGAGAAGGTGAGATGTATGTTAGCACAGTCTGGATTGAAGAAGACATTTTGGGCAGAAGCTGTTATATATGCAAGCCACATTGTCAACCGTTTACCATCAGCAGCACTTGAAGGCAAGACGCCTATTGAGGTATGGAGTGGTAAACCTGCATCTGATTATAGTTTTTTGCATATATTTGGTTGTTCTGCTTATTTTCATGTAACTGAAACTAAACTTGATGCAAGAGTCAAAAAGGCTATATTTGTTGGTTTTAGTACTGGTGTCAAAGGTTACAGGTTGTGGTGTCCAGAACAGAAGAAGTTAGTAATCAGCAGGGATGTGACTTTTGATGAGACCAGCATGATTAGCTCGGGACAGTCGACTGGTGGTATAGGACAGTCGACTGGTGAGCAGCAGAAGAGTGGGACAGTTCTCCAACAGGTGAGTAGCAGAATCTCGGGACAGTCGACTGATGTACAGGAGCAGTCGACTGGTGGTCTAGAACAGCAGAAGAGTTGGAGCTCGGGACAGTCGACTGGTAGGAGAGTTCTCCAACAGGTGGAGTTAGAAAAGTTGTCAGTTGAAAATCCTGTTCCTGTCCAAGATGAAGATGATGTGGTTGATACTGAGAATGATGAAGAAGTTCTTATCCAGCAGGAAGAATCAATTGCAGTAAGAAGGCAAAGAAGAGATATCAAACGACCGTCTCGCTTTACAGATACAGTTGCATTTGCTCTTCCCATTGTGGATGATGAAGTTCCCTCCAACTTCAAAGAAGCCACTAGAAGTTCAGAAAATGCAGATTGGAAAGTTGCTATGGATGAAGAGATGAACTCTCTTCATAAGAATAAGACTTGGGATCTAGTGCAACTACCAAAGGGGAAGAAGGCAATCGGTTGCAAGTGGGTGTATACGAAGAAAGAAGGTCCAAAAGGCAGTGTTCGGTTCAAGGCTAGACTAGTTGCAAAGGGGTATGCTCAACAGGAAGGTATTGACTATAATGAAGTGTTCTCTCCAGTTGTGAAGCATCCTTCTATTCGGATTTTGTTAGCTTTGGTAGCACAGTTTGATCTTGAATTGACACAGATGGATGTGAAGACTGCGTTCTTACATGGGGATCTAGATGAAGAAATTTATATGTCGCAGCCAGATGGGTTCAAAATTGCTGGGAAGGAAAGTTGTGTTTGCAGGTTGAAGAAGTCTCTCTATGGGTTGAAGCAATCTCCAAGGCAGTGGTATTTGAGGTTTGACCAGTTTATGAAGGTGCAGAGATATTCCAGAAGTGAGTTTGATCATTGTGTCTACTTCAGGAAATTGCAGGATGGTTCTTTTATATATCTGTTATTATATGTGGATGACATGTTGATTGCCTCTAAAAATGCTAAGGAGATTCAAAATTTGAAAAATCAGCTGAGTGCTGAGTTCGAGATGAAGGATCTTGGTGAAGCCAAGAAGATACTTGGGATGGAGATAGCTAGAGACAGAGCAAAGGGCGTAGTGAGTTTGACACAGAAGCAATATCTTTTGAAGGTGCTGAAACGGTTCGGTATAGATGAGAAAACTAAACCAGTTAGCACACCCTTAGCCAGTCATTTCAGAATTAGTGCTTCTCAGTCTCCAAGTACAGATGAAGAGAGACAGTATATGGCGAATGTACCTTACACTAGTGTGGTTGGAAGTTTGATGTATGCTATGGTTTGTACTCGACCAGACATCTCTCAGGCGGTGAGTATGGTTAGTCGATATATGCATGATCCAGGCAAAGAGCATTGACAAGCAGCTAAATGGATTTTGAGGTACATAAGTGGCACCACAGATGTGGGTTTGAAATTTGAAAGGGATGACAATATTAGCAGGTTATTGGTTGGTTATGTTGATTCAGACTATGCAGGTGATCTAGATAAGAGGCGGTCTACTACAGGCTATTTGTTTACTATGGCTAGAGCACCTATAAGTTGGAGGTCCAATTTGCAGTCCACTGTAGCGTTGTCTACTACTGAGGCTGAATACATGGCGGTTGCTGAGGCCATGAAGGAAGCTATTTGGATTCATGGACTTTTGAAGAGCTTGGGAATTCATCGAGAGAAGGTGGAGGTACACTGTGACAGTCAGAGTGCTATTCATTTAGCGAAGAACCAAGTTCATCATTCGAGGACCAAACATATTGATGTCCGTTATCATTTTGTGCGTGATTTGATAAAGGATGGTGATATTCATTTGGTGAAAATTGGAACAGCTGATAATCCTGCTGATATGTTGACCAAAGTTGTTGGGGCAGCCAAGTTCAAGCATTGCATGAACCTGGCTAATATTTTGCATGTTTGATAATTTGGCATGGGCGATTGGGATAGTGCTTTGCTATTGGTTTGTTTAGTATGTGATATCATACTAAGGTGGAGTTTGGGTTCGTTTGTTGCATTTGGTGATGAGCATTTGTTTTTGGAGTATTTGTGGAGATTGCTTGGGCTACTTGGAAGATCTCGTCAAGGTGGAGATTGTAGGATAATGGCTCGATTCTGGTATTTAGTATCTGCAGTGTTCGAAAGTTTCAGATCTTCAGTCGACTGGGTGGAGGAGCAGTCGACTGTCCAGAGAGAAGTTTCAAAGACTAAAGATACAGCAGCAGCAGTCGACTGATCAGTCGACTGTCCCGAAGGAATTATCAGTCGACTGGTATGAAGGCCAGTCGACTGTCGGCGGGTTTTGGATCCAGATTCGGCCTAATTCGAAAGGCCCAATAGTTTCCCTATAAATACACCCGTTAGGGTTTTGTAAATTGTAACACCTTATTCGGATTTTGTAGCCGTCATCTCTTGTAAAGGCTTTGTTTGCCCATTGGAGAACATAGTAAAGAAACCCCAACCGCCCCTTGTGGATGTAGGCATCGTTTTGCCGAACCACGTAAATCTTGTGTTCTTGTGTTGCTTGCTTTTCTGTTTTTCTCTCGCTGGTTCTCTCTTTGTTTCCGCGTTGGTTTGATTGTTGGTTTGATTTGTATTCCGCACAACATATTCTTCCCCCTGCAAAAAAGTTGAAGACTGAGGTGAATATTCTCCTGGATGCCTGCAAAAGTTTCACTCCTACGTCTGCTTCTTCTGCTGGTCATATAATCCCTGGTGCATCCCTGAGTTCAGCTATCCCTATTGATGATGATGATGATGCTCCAGCTGACATTCATGCTCATACTGACTTCCCTGCTCAAGATGATCAAGATGATGAAGATGTTTTAGTCTCCAACACTCTGGCCACAATCTCTAATATGTCCAGTTTTCACCAAGAGCTGGTGACGGGAATTCTGCTGGTTCATAATCTCCAATCTGCTGCGGATCAAGAGTCGTCGAGCTCGGCGTCTACTGATATAGTCTAATTTCTGATGTTTTCTGTTCTGTTTCTCTTTTGTCTGCTACTATATGTCCTCTATTTTGGGTTATCTGGTGGTTGAGGTGGTGGTTTGTTCCTCTTGTAGAGGATTATTTTGGGGACTGATTTTGGATGCGTCTGTATGAACGTTGTTACTTTTTAATGTTAGTTTTTTGGCTGAAGTCGTATGACTTCATCCCTTTTATCAAAAAAAAAGATAATATTTTATTATTTAATTTATTTAATTAAACTAGTTTAATACCTAATCACTAATTAAATAAAAAAAAATTTTAAAAACGGACGAAACAGCATGTATCGTCTAGTTCAAATTTTAGCAAAATTATAGCTAACTACCGTTACAGGCAAATTACCTATTTGCTATTAATGTAGCTGTCATTTTCTAAAAAATTAGAAACACCACTGTGGTGCTCTAATAAATTGATAAAGCTCTTTTCTATTTTGTTTTAATTCATTTTAATATATTTTAATTTATTTTAACTTAAGTTTACCCACATTTATCTTTAATTATTTCCATGTTAAATAAATTTGCTTCTTTTAGTTTAGCATTTTTCTTCTTTTGAAAAAAAAAGAAGAAGAAAATGAGCATTTTTTTCTTCCATTTTTGGTCTAATGCTAACGTCTGTAACTGAAAAAACGAAAAGACACTTGACACTCTTATAATTGAACACTTTTGCGTCCAACTTCATTTGTGAAGCTTCAAATACTCCTCAATGGAGTTTGGCATGATCTATACGGATCTTTGTATATCAACAAATTTTAGACACCACAAAAAAATTTGATGAAACGGTGTTGCCCCCCCCCCCCCCCCCCCCCCCCCGAAGTGGAGGCAGGGAAAAAAATTCGTTGTATTTGTATATATTGCATATATGTATTTTGTGCATAATATTTTTTAAGGTGTTCCCAAATTTGATTTTTTTGATCTTTTATTTTTAAAATTAGTACTTGAGCAGGTTTATTTTAGTTGGACTTTGATTTGTATGAAATATTTTTTCTCAAATTTCTAAATCTTCATCTATTTCTTTATATATATATATATCAATTTTAATAGTTGTAGCACCAAAAAATTATGAAAAAAAAAAGATTTTTTAAAAATAAATTTTGTATTGGCAAAGTTAAGTGAGTTGTACGGAACCACTATCTCCCTAACACTCTGGGCGATTACCCTCTCCCCCCTCTCGATCATCTTCTCCACCTAGATCCGCTCGATCGGTGCTTTTTTCCCCCCTACCCCTTTCAGCAAAGTTGTAGCCCCCTGAGCCCTCTACAAACCCTCTTCATCTTTTCTCCTTCTTGGCCCTCCTCCGTTTTCCCCTTTTTTCCCTCCTCTAGTCAATTTCGCTGCTTCCCTTTCGCTTTTGCACCTCTCCCGGCTTTCCTCCTTCCCTCCTTTCGGCGTGCTCCGCTTGCTGTTCCCCGCGGTCGTGCCTGGTGGCTCGGAGCCCAACGCATCCGGCCTGCCACCCCCCAGTAGCTGTACTCCGTGATCGCTAGCGTTCCTATCGTCCCAGCTTCACCTTCCTAGGGCGTTCTGTTGCCCATATCGGTTTAGGCCCAGGTGTGGTGGTCTTTTCGTTTCTCCTGCCATTGTAAGTACTCATCCCTCTGTCGTCTTTGTGTTTTGCTTGATTATTGTTTATATTGTTAGTGATTGTGTGGGAAGTTAGCTTCTGCTGTATTGTTGGTTTACAGTCTATTGTTTGTATTGTTCCAACTGAGGATTTTGTTCGGTTTTTACTTGAGTTTCCACTACTGTGAGAAGCAACTGGGCTCTAGTCCTCTGATCCTGGACTACTATCGTCTTTTCCCGTCTGCCATTTCTATATTCTCCGCATTCCTCTCCTCTCTTCTTCTTGGGTTCTCTCTCTGATTCCTCCTTGTTTGGAGTGTTTCACCGTAACTCTACTTTTGCATTTCTGGTATTCTCTTGCTGAGCCCATGGATCTAACCTGGGTCGAGGTTGTAAAAAAGAAAAAAAAGAAAACTGTGGAAGTATTGCCTTCGGGCTTGGTTGGGCTTAGGAAATCTGACCTTTCTTGGCCCTCTCGCACGAAGCTTCGTGACTCTTTCTCTTCTGCCTCTTCCCGCTCTTCTATCCCATCACTCTCACCTCATCCTCCTCACCCCGCCTCCTCTTCTCTTCGACTTAGGTCGACTTGTTTCCGCTGTCTCCAAATTGGTCACCTCAAACTCGACTGCCCTAACAAAATGAAATGCTTCTTCTGCCTTAAAGATGGGCACGCGAAGCACCGTTGCTTCGCGCTTCAAAAAGTCTTACGGCTTCCCCGTGGAACGCCGATTTCTGATCAGGTCATTTCAGCGGTGGACCTCGATTCTCTTCGTAGTAAACTCCCGCCTCCCAAACTCTCTCTTCCTGTGAAGACCCCTGCTCTGTCCTCTACTCCTCTTCTTCCCACTCCATCGCTGGAACAGCGTTTGAGCGAGAAACCGATCTCCCCCCCTTCTTTCTCCCCTGTGACTCCCGCTCTGCCCTCCAAGCTTGCTGTGACTCAGGTTTTCATCCCTAAATCCGAGCTGACGGATCGTCTGATAAACTTCAGTTCCTACGGAGCTATCTCCTTTGTCGGAGACTCGGTCCCCTTTTTCACTCTTAATTCCTTTCTTTGCAACTTTTGTAATATCAAGGACTGGGATTGGGTCTTATACAACTGTTCGAATGGTGATATGGTCATTCGCTGTCCAATGCCTCAGATGTTGGACGATTTGATTTCTAATTCCTCGCTTGCCATTGGTGGTATTGCCCTGGATGTCAGGCGTTGGTTTCAATCCCCTTCCTCTTCCTCCGTTCCAGTCTCTGCTGATTTTCAGGTGTCTTTGGTGGGTATGCCCCCGTTTTGCGATACTCTCCGAGTTGCTGGTGACTTGACCAAGTGTATTGGGGACATTGTTAGCATTTTCTCCATAACTAGATTAGCCTCCGGTTGCCTTCAAGTAGAGGCTGTCTTTCGATGCTTTGATCGTTCCAACCGCACTGAAAGCTTTTTGCCTTACTGATGGAATCTCTTCATTCCCGGTATCGGTTCACTACCACGACCCAGTCTCTTCTTCTCAATCTTCTTCTCTTCCCCTCTCCGGGACTGCGGCGAAATCTTTTGGGTCTGATCTCGCTGGCGCTTTTCTTCCTGGGGAGGTTTCTTCACCTAAAGCTATGACGGCTATTACCAAGCCTAACTCTCTGACTTCTTCCCGCATCAAAACTCCCCTCGCTCGTAAGCCGAATGAGCTCTCTTCTCGTCTGAAGATTTATCCAACCAAGGCTCCTAACCTGGTTGGTTCTTCTAATATGACGGCTGTTACCCTTTCTTCCCCTGCCAAGTGTCAGGCTTTTTCTTCTGGGTGGCCTGAGTGGGAGGTTAACAAGAACTTTGCCTCCGACTGGGAGGTATTTCAGCAACTTGCGCATTTTCCCACTCCTTCGATATCAGATCTTGCTTTCTTTCCCTCGAAAGCTATCCTGTATGCCCCCTCCATTAGCTCAGACTGGACTGAACTAGACCCCCTTCTCTTAGAAGAGGAAGCTGATCTGGAACGGGGACCCCCTCCCAAACAGGTATTCCCTTTCTCCGAGTTTTTCTCAGTTTATCACGATTTTCATTTTTTGGCTGTCTGGAGTTTCCAACTCATTATTTCTAATTGCTCTCCCCTTGCTCATTCTGCATCATTTTATCGATTTCACAATATTACAATTTATCCTTTCGGGTCTTTGTTACGAGGATGGATGTCTCCATCTCTTGTGGCGAAGGTCCGGGAGGTCTTGGGTTTGCTACCCTCTTTCTCGCCTAATCTTCCCATCCTCTCTACCTGCTCTTCTCGGGATTCGACTCTTAGTCAGGTTGTTCCCATCTATCCCGCCCCAGCTGTTAGTTCACCCATCCCCAGCCCTCCTTCACAGAGGAGTGGGTCCCCCTCTCCTACTCTGGAGCTACCTTCTTTGGCCCCTCATCGGATGATCCGTTCTAGTGCGCGGCTTCTGGCTAAAAATAGTCTGAGCCGGGGTGTGCCCCTCTCTCCTGACTCGTGTAGGGCTAGTCAGTCCTGTGACGTGAAGCCTACTTCTCCACTTTCTCCTCCTAACCTATTTTCTACCCCTCTATTAGGTTCCCTTTACTATCCATCTTTTGTCTCGCTTCCCAATTCCGAACTTGCTTCATTAGCGCAAGGCTTAGGATTCATTATTGATCCTTCCAATTCTCCTTGTTTTCATTCTCTTCGTAAGAAGGAGCGTCGTAGAGTTCTGGAGCATCGTTACGCCCATGATTAGTGTTTCTTGGAACATCAGAGGTCTCCATTGCCCGTCCAAACAAAGGGCGGTCAATGCTTTAATCACTTCTTCTCGGTGTGATATTATTTCGCTCCAAGAGTCCAAACTGGAATCCACCTCTCCCTCTATCTTGCGTTCCCTAGGCGGCAACGCGATTTCCAAATGGATTTCTCTGGACTCGGTAGGTACTAGGGGAGGTATCCTGTTTGGCTACAAACAATCCACCTTTTCGCTTATCTCCGTTCACCGCCTTAACTTCTTTCTTATTGTTCAATTACACTGGATCTCCCTCAATTGCCCTCTCACGATCATCTCTGTCTATGGCCCCTCATCCTCAGAAAGGAGATCCGACTTTTGGAGAGAATTTCTTTCGTTACAAAGTTGGTGTTCCGATCTTTGTTTTCTCTGTGGTGATTTCAACGTCACCCGTTTTGCGACTGAAAGATCTAACCTATCCATATCCTACTCCCAGTCTTGTGCCTTCAATAACTGTATTCGTTCATTGCAACTTACTGACATCCCGATTGCTGGTAGATCGTTTACTTGGTCCAACCAGCGTGATCCTCCGATCCTTGCTAAGCTTGACCGTTTCTTGGTCTCCCAAACCTGGATCGCCCGATTCCAGCAATCTTTCTCTCAGGCGCTTCCCAATCCATCTTCGGATCATGTGCCCATCATTCTGTTCGCCGATTTTCCTTTCAATCGGTCACACAAATTTCGCTTTGAAAAATTCTGGCTTCAGGATCAGCACTTTGTTGGCCTTGTCAAGGAATGTCTTGCTTCCATCTCTGGCTCCTCCGGCTTGGGCAATATCCTTCTTAAACTTCATGCCATCAAGTTTGGCTGTAAAATCTGGCGCTCTGAACGTCTATACAACACCAATTTTCTCAAGTCTTTTCTCCTTCACTCCATCGACGCTATTGATAAGATGGAGGAGCTGGGACCTTTGCCCAATTCTTATAGAATAGAGCGTTTGTCCTGCAAGAAAGATTACGCCGATATCCTCCACCTTGATCACATCAAATGGGCTCAAAGAGCTAGAATTAGATGGATGAAGGAGGGGGATGCCAATACGGCCTTTTTTCATAACTTTGCTTCTCATAGACAGCGTCTCAACCGAATATCGTCCATTTCGAGTAGTGGGGGGGATCTGAGCAGTGATGTTGACATACATCGGGAATTCCACTCCTTTTACAAGAATCTCTTAGGGCTCCCCAAACACCGATCAATCTCTCTTGATTGGCCCAATCTTTACGGTTCTCCCTCCCATGATCTTTCTATTCTAGAGGCTCCTTTCTCTTTGGAAGAAATTAAAACCGCTGTTTTTGCACTGAAAAGCGATTCCGCTCCAGGGCCAGACGGTTTCCCGGCCTTTTTCTTTCAAACTTTTTGGGAATTTCTTAAGGATGACCTTTTTACTATGTTCCAAGATCTTCACTCTGGTAACTTCTCTTTTGATCGTATTAACTACGCGCATAATGTGCTTATCCCCAAGATGATGGGTGCGCACCTTACGTCTCAATTCAGACCCATTAGTCTTATCAATACCACTTTCAAAATTGCGATGAAAGTCCTTTCTACGAGACTAGGGGAATGCATCCCTCCTTTGATTGACTCTGCTCAATCAGGTTTCATTAAGGACCGATTCATTCTTGATAGCGTGGCATCGGCGCAAGAGATCATCTCGCATTGTCATAGAACTAATTCCGAGGGTATCCTCCTTAAACTCGACTTTCAAAAAGCGTATGACAATGTGAGTTGGGATTTCCTTCTAGACATTCTTTCTTTCCGTGGATTCGGCCCCAAATGGATTTCTTGGGTTAAATCTAGTTTGTTCTCCGGAACATCTTCTTTATTTATTAACGGCTCAGAAGGCCACAAATTCAAAATTAGATGTGGGCTTCGTCAGGGTGACCCCCTTTCTTCCATTCTTTTTGCCCTTGTAGCCGATGTTTTTAGTAGGCTTCTTAATCACGCTAGGGGCGCGCAGATGATTGAAGGTCTGGGCCGCTCCCCCCATTTTGAAGGGGTTCTTAATTTACAGTATGCCGATGACACCATCATATTCATTAAGCCGAACGCCCATTCTCTTAGGAACCTCAAACTTCTCCTTTACTGTTTTGAATCCGCTTCGGGTTTGTCGATCAATTTTCAAAAATCATCCGTCCTCTGGTTGGGTGGTTCACCCAACCGCCAGGAAGAAATTGGTTCCTTTTTTAATTGCCCGGCTGCGACTTTCCCGATCACTTATTTGGGCATTCCCCTTAGATGGGGTAAATTACATAGAGCCGACTGGTTCCCTTTGATTGATAAAGTGGAATCCAGACTTAGTGTGTGGTCTGGCAATCGGCTACCTAGAGGTGGTAGATTAATACTTGTTAATTCGGTTTTATCTGCCATGCCTCTGTATTATATGTCGTTCTTCTACCTTCCTGCTTGGGTGATTAAAAGGATTGATCAAATTAGAAGCAATTTTTTTTGGTCAGGCTCTTCTTCCTTTAAACCTGGCTCCCATCTTTGTAATTGGAAGATGATTTGTACATCCAAGGCGGAAGGGGGGCTAGGTGTTCTGAATCTCAGAGATCACAACATCGCTCTCTTGGGCAAATGGATTTGGAATTTCCACCATCGTGATCATCTCCCCTGGTCTCATTGCATCAAAGATTATTGCTATCGTGATCGTCGATGGTGGGATTTTGAGGTCCCTGCTCCCCGTCTCGCCTCTCCTTTTTGGAAAAGTATATGGAAAGCCTCAGCTCCGTTCCATTGTAGTATCTTTCGCTCCTGTGCAGATGGATCGAGAGTTAAATTTTGGTCTGATCTGTGGATTGGCAACATTAAACTATCGTCTAGTTTTCCCTCCTTATTCCATTTAGCCTCCGACCCTTTGGCGACGGTAGCAGAGTCTTTTACTCTTGTTAACGGTTCGCGTAATTGGTGTATAAATTTCATTTCCGTCTTACCCCCTCCTTTATTACAATCCCTTTCCGAACTCATCTCTCTACTCGACGACTTCGTTTGGTCTCCTTTAGAGGGGATTGTTTGGCGTTGGACCGCCTCGGGTACCTTTTCTGTCAAATCATTCTACAACTTTCTCAATTTCAAGGGGTCTATATCTCCTATTGCGCACCGCATTTGGGATACTGCAGCTCCGCTTAAAGTGAAAATCAACTTTTGGTTGGCTTTCCATGGCAAACTACTTACTGTCGATGTCCTTAACAGAAGGCACTTAGCTTTGGGTCAACTTTGTCCGCTCTGTACTGCTCACCCAGAGGACGCTAATCACCTCTTTGTACATTGCCCTATATCTCTTCTATTGTGGAAGATTTGCACTCTCGCGTGGACCACATCTTCTACACCCTTATCTCTTGATGAGGTTTGGTCTTTTCCTCCCTCGAACCCTAAGCTCATTCATGCTTGGCTATTATCTATCCAAATTATTATTTGGATTATTTGGAAAGAAAGGAATCAGCGTTTGTTTGAGCATCGCTGTTCCTCTTCTTCGACTATTATTGACAGTTTTTTAACTTTATTCAATCTTTGGAGCTCTGGCTCTTCGTATAAAGGCAGTATACCTTTGGATCAACTAACTTTGTCTGAAGCTCTCCGATGTCTTAATAATTTAAATGCTTTAACGCCTTAGTTTGCATTATTTTATTGTCCACTCTTTCTTCCTATTTTCTCTTTTGTGTTAATGCGATGCTTCTTTTCTTTGTCTATCTTGCAGGCTTGCCTCGGCTTATCTGCTTTCTTGCCTAAACTCTTACATGGTTACTTCTGTTTGGCATTTTCAGGGTTGCAGCCCTGTTTGTTTTTTGCTTTATGCTTTAGCACTGTGCTGCTCTATTATCTCCTGTATTTCTGGGAAGTGGTGAACTTTCTTTCCCCTCTGGTCTGATGAACTAGAGGTATTTTGTAGCCTGTCATCAGGCTGGCTGTATTGGTTGGATTATGTCTGTTTGCTATGGTTGCATATTGGCATGGCATGTTCTCGCTCTTTTGCACATTGTAGCGGCTGCTCATGTTGCATCTTACAGCTTTCCCTTTCTTTGCTGTATCGGTCGCATGCTTTTCTACTATTGCTAATTAGTATGGCTTCGTCGTCTGTTCTGCGGTTTTGGTTTCAGCGATGTGTTTCTCGCTGTGGTTCCAGCGTTCGATGAGTGTGGCCTCACGCAGGTGGTTGCCATTTATCTTGGTGGCTTGATTGTTTTTGGCCACCTTTTGTTCCCTATTTGCCTGGGGTTGCGGCTCTTGTGCTTCGTCCTGGGCGCGCCTGTTCTGGAGATGTTGTTTCTTCGCTGTGGTTGCACCAGATCTGTTTCTCCTGTGTTGGCTCGGAGAGAGACTTTGGTGTTCGTCGTTCTGTGAGCGATCTCTTCTGGAGCTTTTCCACTTCCAGCAGCCATCCTGGAGTAGCCAAGCGCGGGCATCTCCCTCCTTAAGAGCTTCAGTCCGTCTCTCATTTTCGCGCAGCTGATGGTTCTGCGCCAGGCTGCTCTTTTCTTTTTCTGTTGAATGTGCGTTTGTACTTTATTCTATTTCCGCGATGTCTTATTTCTTTTAGCGCTTTGATTGGGTTTTACCTCTTGTAAAATCTTTCTCTGTACATTACGTTTATTATTTTTATATATATTATCTCTGATGTGGCTGGAGTCGAAAGACTCTATCCGTTTCCATCAAAAAAAAATAAATTTTGTATTGGAGCTTCATTTCGGGAGTTCGCATCAGCCCCCATAAACTTAGGACCGGCCCCGGTTGGGTGATTTGGAGAACTCTACACGATGACTTTAGATGATGGTGCTAAAGTTGCAGAGTAGAGCCAACCCTAGATGCAAATCGAGATGTAGACACATTAGGACAAAGGTTATGGTTAATACATCATGGGTGACATTGACAGAGTACTCTATTTTTTTTTATCTATATAATAAAACACAAAGAAAGCTATCAAGTTGCTCTTCTTCATTCTCTTCAAAATCAAATGGTCAGATCTAACATCACAAAACACAATTTTTTTTCAAAAGTTTCTTCCCAAAACTCAAATTCAAATCCCTCCCAAAGCAACTCATTTATTTATTTAATTATTTCTCTTTCTCTCTCTCTCTATATATATATTAGGTTTGTCCATTGACACGTGCCTACGGCATGTCTTCGAAACGGTGCACCTTATTTGATTATATAAAATAGTTTTGGAGGTCCAGCAAATTAATTGAAGTAGCAAATATCATAAGAAACTTTTGGGGGTCCAGCAAAAAACACATTATAAGATTTTTTGATTTTTTTGAATTATTTTTAAAGTTTTTAAATTTTTTATTTTTTAAAAGATTTTAAAAATTTTATTTTCTTAATTTTTTGAATAGAAGAAGGAGGGAGGGAGAGAAAAAGAGAGAAATGATTAAATAAATATAGGAGTTGTTTTGGATGGGGGATTTGAATTTGAGTTTTGGGGGAAAAATATGTTTTGTGAGATTAGATCTGGGCCTTTGATTTTTGAGGGAATTGAAGGAGAGCCACTTGATAGCTTTCTTTGTATTTTATTATATAGATAGATACATATGGAAACATGGACTTTTATACCCCAATTTATAATTATTTTTCATCGTATACTAATGGAAACATGGACTTTTATTTACAGCTAATTATTGTCATACTATTCAAACATCAGCTACATAATTGTTAATTTACTGTTTACAAGATTTTTCATATGCTGTATCGTTCTAAAGACGTGTCGTAGGCACGTGGCCACGGACAGATCTAGTATATAAATAAAAGGACAAAGTCAAACGACTTCATATCTACTATTTTAATGGGAGAGTTGGGATTTGTAACAAACAAACCCTAACTTTGTAACTATATAAACACATATAATACACGTACAAACTATATCCAATAAATATAAATGTTCACCGCACGTGTAGCTCAATTCAAAACATTCAAATATAAACTATTTTTTTCTTATTAGATATATATTCATTTAATTTGATAGTTTTGAATTTTTTAGACATGCATCGCACGTACATTATGTAAATTTAAATTGAAAGCTATAAGCATCAGACAAGTTTAGAAGAGGTAAAACTAAATGAAACGGCTCCTTTTACATGTAAGTATAGTTGGCATCTTTAAATGTATTTTATTTTATTTTAAGTCGTAACCCATATTGTTACAAATACCACCCATCCATTGTAAATTAGTCCCTTGCTAACATCTAGTTAATTTCTTATTATGGTTGCTAAGTATCCTAACTAAGTAATAATACATTTCAATAATCACCTCCTCTTACTAATGCAAATAATAATAAAAAAGCTAAATATAAAAAAAGACACAAAGTTTTGGGCCAGTTTAAAAAAAGTACACAAATTTTTTTTTATCTAAAAAAAGGACACAATATTTAAATTAATTCCACTGGGTTAGTTAGAATTAGGGTTAGGGTTAGGATTGAGCTAGGATAGCGTTTAAAAAAACCACTTTCATCTTTCATTTGTGTTTTAAAAAATCACATTCATCTTTTATTTGTGTTTAAAAAAACTTCACTTAACTATTAAGATGTTTAAATAAACTCCCCCGAACTAACGCTAACCCTAACCCTAACTCTAACCCTAATCTTAACTAACCCAGTGGAGTTAATTTAAATATTGTGTCATTTAAAAAAAAAATTATGTATTTTTTTAAACTTGCCCAAAACTTTATGTACTTTTTTTAAAGAGAAATCTTCGGTTGCACACTACTTTGGTAAGCACTCCGTGAGCACTCACGAACTAGAGACCCTATGAAAAATCTGAACCGCTCATATCGTTCTATATGCTTTAGATAGTCTAACAATAAAAAATCAAGTAATTTGAAGTTCATTTGCCCATGATTTATATCATCATAAAATTGTATGGCTGAAAATTCTAACAGCTTGATGGATGGGCAAATGAACTTCAAATTACTTGATTTTTTATTGTTAGGCTATCTAAGGCATATTATAGAACAATATGAGCGGTTCGGATTTTTCATAGGATCTCTAGTTCGTGAGTGCTCATGGAGTGCTCACCAAAAGTAGTGTGCAACCGAAGGGAGCTCTTTTTTAAATATTGCCTAATAAAAAACATACTCAACTATAATAGTTAACTTAAAATTTCAATTAAGATGTCGTATCTTCAACACAGCGCCGTCTCCAGCAATTATTCAATTAATAAATCAATCATTCATTCTTTCATTCTATCTCAATTTAATTTATATTTTTTTTGCTAATGTTTTGCATAAATTAATGGTATTTTAATTATACAGCCTTGATCTTTACAGTTTGCTGCCTCAAGCCAGCTGAAGTATGGTTCAGCATATAAAGACAACTTCAACATACGGACACATGCTCGAGTATAAAATTTAAAAATATTAACCATCACATGATGGCCTAGTGGTAAAGAGCGATGGGATTTGGAGTGTGCTCCTCCAAAGATCCTGGGTTCGAGCCCTATGGTTAACATTGTGTGATGGCCAGTGGCCGTGGGTCCAAGAGATGGGCCCCGCAAAACCTAGCTCACGGGACTGGGATTAGTCTGAACCGGAGAGGAGGATTCATCCCATCCAGAGAGGGTGAGGGATACCCAGTTAAATCAAAAAAAAAAAAAAAATTTAAAAATATTTTGATTTTCTGAAAGGAATTTTTTTTCCTGAATATTATATATACAATTTCCTTCTCCGTTCTAATACCACCAGTCAAAATATTACTCCCTCTGTTTTAAATACAAGTCATTCTATATTTTTACATGTTTATTAAGAATAAATTTAGGATTAACAAAAAGTACTAATATTTTTGATATTTGAAGCTTATAAATAACTTATCAATTGTAAAATGTTCAATTTGTCATCCTCTATACTTTTAGCATTACTTTTTTTATAAAAAAGAGGGTGAAATTGAAAATTTCATAAAAAGTATTTTATGAATATGTAAAAATGATAAGATATCTACCTCTAAAATTTAAAGTGACTTGTATTTTGGAAAAAAATAAATAAATTAGAATGACATATATTTTAAGGGAGAATGACCTATTGGCATCTAAAGTTAGTATTAATGCCCTAAACATACTCAAAGTTTCTATAATACCCTAAACACACCCAAACTCTTATAAATTGGACCTACAGACCCCCGCCGTTAATTTCTCAGTTAACTTAGTGGAATATTCTGGGAATATTCCTCTTAACAGGTTTAAACCCGTTAAGAGACATGTGAAATTACAAAAATACCCCTCTCAAAAAAAAACTGATTTGTGAGTGGCAGGTGCCTATAAGTCCAATTTCCAAAACTTTTGGTGTCATTGAGGTATATTACTGTAACTTCAGGTGTTTATAAGGTATTATTATTAACTTCAGGTGTTTATAGGGTATTATTCTCATACTTGCTTTTAAGCTTCTTGTTCAATTTCTTGCGATTTATTTTGGTTGTGTGTAGGCAATGTTGATTCACAGTTGGACATAAGTTGGTTCTTGCAATCTTTAAACTGGAATTTCATTAAGTTGGTTCTTGCAATTTCAGACTTTACAAATAGGTCTAACATCTCCAAATAAGAGATTTGAATATTATGTTACCTGTTTAATTTAAAGGGAAAAAACATCTTATATGCCAGTTACTTATATGCTATGCTATGCTGACTTATATGCCAGTTACTTATATGCTATGCTATGCTTATATGCATTGTCGCTCTTAAACAGTCTAGTACATATCTTCTGTTTTTGTTTTATTAAACCTGTTAACAGAAAACTATGCTTTATCAAATTCTGTTGTAGGTTGAATGGTTCATGAGTAGATTAAGTCAATCATTCATGTTACTCAATTGTGAATTTCATATTTGTCATGGAACTTGGACTTGATACTTCCTGTTAGTCAATTGTAAATTTCAATATGAGGGAGAGTTATTTTTGCATTTGAACTAGTTGGCATGGCATTTCAATGCAACCGTAGTGACACAATTTTTTATCTCTTTGTTACACTGATGCTTGAATATTTGGCAAATTTGATAAATCCTTGCTGAAAGTTGTGTTCTGAGGCTACTAGTAATTATTTCATGTATTGTTTAGTTTCATGTACATACAAATACATGATTATTTTTGATTTTTTTTTTTTGGTTGGCAGCAGCAGCAGCTTGCTTCGTTATGTAATATTGATTGTGTAATTGTTTCATGTCATGTAATTGTTGTTTCATGTTATGTAATTGTTTCATATTATGTAATATTGATTGTGTATTTCAAGAATACAAAATAGTTATGCATTTAGGATTATATCTATATTATTTAGTTCTTTCTTTGCTATCTGTTGGATACTAATGATCTAGAGATGAAAATATATCTCAATAAACTTTGTGCTCTATGTTGGTTCTGAATAATTTGTTTGTTCTTGATGTTATAATATATTGATATATGATGATTAAATTTTTTGGTTCTGAACAAACTATGGCCTCTGTTAAGGATTTAGAGAACAATTTTTAAAAGGAATTTTGAAGGATTTTTGGTTTAGTTGGCACTCTCAGTTGCAGAAACTCTCAATTTTGAAGGACTTTTTGTTCTATTTTAAAATTATCTGTAAAGAAATTTTAGATAAAATTTTAGAGAAATTTTTAGAAAATTTTAAATAAATTTTAAAGAAATTTTAAAGGAAATTTAAAGAAATTTTAAAGGAAATTTAAAGAAATTTAATAGGAATTTTAAAGGAATTTTAAAAGTAAGTTTAAAGGAAATTATAAGGAATTTAAAAGGAAATATTAAGGAATTTTAAGGAATTCAAAAGAAAATTTTAAGAAAATTAAAGGGAAAATTTAAGGAATTTAAAGGAATTTTTTAGGAATTTAAAGAAATTTTTATGAATTTTAACGAATTTTAAAGAAATTATTAAAGCATGGGGATAAAAAAGTCATTTTACCTCTAAATTGTTAGAAAATTAACGGAAATTAACGGTGGTAATCTATAGATCCAATTTATAAGAGTTTGGGTGTGTTTAGGGTATTATAGAAACTTTAGGTGTGTTTAGGGTATTAATACTAACTTTAGGTACCAATAGGTCATTCTCTCATATTTTAAATATGAGGGAGTACTTGACAGTAATTTTTAAGGTATTAGAGTAATTCGGATTCGAATCATACAGGCTAAATAAAAGTTATCTGTTTCGGTGCATGGACAGGATAACTTGCAGTCAGTGTTGACTCCCGTCCCTTGTTCTACATGATAGTTAGAGCATATGTAGTCGTTAAAGCAAAATTTTGGATATTTGACATATAGCAAATACCAAAAATAGCTTTGGTCTGCAGTCATTGTTAGCCAAAATTTGGCTTTTCGAAATTCAAATAAGACGGACGGACGGTAAATTATTTTCCGTCCAACGTTAAAAAAAATCCTAAAAATATAATTAAAATGTCTGAAAGTGACATTTAAACCCCCCCCCCCCCCCCCCCCCCTCCCAAAAAAAAAAAATCAAAAAACTTACCTGGTGGAGGTGGATCTTAGGCCGGAATATGAAGCTTCATTTGAGGCTTTTTTTTTTTAATTGGAACGGATGGGAAATCATTTCCCATCCGACCGTTTTTAAAAATAAAAAATAAAAAATTAAAGGGACGGGGAATAATCTCTCGTCCGATGAGTACGCGTGAAAAAAAACCTCTCCGACGTAAAATAATATTTTGTCCGATCTCTCCGACGAAAAATTATCTTTCATTAACTATATTTTGGCAATTGCCTTTTCGCCTGCTAAATATAGTCGATTACTGTAGCTTCGAAATACAAATTTTGAATATTTGGCCAATCACTACATCTTTTTTGTCAAAATTTGTAAAATTTGGCAAAATGGCCAATGACTACATTTTATATATATATATATCTTAAGCAAATAGGCCTACCCCATCTCTCCTTT
Organism: Hemerocallis citrina; assembly: GCA_017893485.1. Classification (NCBI taxonomy): domain Eukaryota; kingdom Viridiplantae; phylum Streptophyta; class Magnoliopsida; order Asparagales; family Asphodelaceae; genus Hemerocallis; species Hemerocallis citrina. The sequence goes on along the minus strand of CM030364.1, from coordinate 20,829,554 downwards.
CTCTATTTTGAAATAGAGAAAGGAGAGCAAAAGTAGCAATTGACACGTGCATGCCACATTCTTTAATTAGCATAATTAAATTCAAAAAAACACCCAAAAAAAACCCATGTCCCCCCCCCCCAAAAAAACAAAAAAAAAACCCGCTAACCCTCCCCCCAAAAACCTACACCCGATCGCGATCGCGATCGCCGCCCCTCCTGATCGTCGTTTGCAAGCGTTGCCCGTGTTCGCCGCTCCAGATCACCACTCCCGAACGCCGTCGTTCCCGATCGCCACTTGGGAACGCTGCTTGCGAAGCCGCCCCTCCCGATCGTCGTTCGCGAGCGTCGCCTGTGCTCGCCGCTCCAGATCACCACTCGCGAACGCCGTCGCTCCCGATCACCACTTGGGAACGCTGCTTGCGAACGCCGTCCGTGCTCGCAGCCCATTCTCGCCGCCTCCACCTCTGCTCCCCCCCGCCACCTCTCACCTCCATACCAAAAATGGTGAGATCTGTTACTTTGCTCTTAATGATCATGTCACTTTGCTCTTAATTATCTGATTTGAAGTTATCACTCTTTGAGATTTTGTTATGGTTGTGATTTATGGATGAATGGTTTTGCTAAATGGGTGTTGAGGAGGGAATTTGGAGCAGATAAGATTTTTAATGGGAGAGATATGGCGGGGTGAGAAGTGGTACAGAGAGTTCAACTTGGGGTTGCTTTCTGTTGCGAGTTTGTGAGGAATGGGATGCAGATTGTTGTCTTTTTTTTTGGGTTCTATTTTGTTTTATGTTATTGTCTTTCTTTTCATCTTGATCGTTATGTTGTAGTCCTTCTTTTCTCAATCGTGATCTTGATCTTGGTGGTTGTAGTCATTCTTTTCTCAATCTCAATCTTGATCTGGGTTTGGATTGGTCCTAAACCTGACACGAATCCTGAAACCAATAATTGGTGATAGGCTGTAATTGGCTATGTCCATGACTTTTAGTTGAAAGAAATTGCTAATTGTATTACACAACTTACACTGTTTTTTGCCTTCATGATTATACATGTGTACGCTCCTAGCTAGGGTCACCCATTCAATTGCAGGGTAAGTTTGTTGATTACACAATTGCAGTAGAAGTTCTTATGATATGATTGATATACATTAACCGGCAGTTAAAATACCATTCAATTGCAGGGTAAGTTTTTTTATTAAACAATTGCAGTAGAAGTTCTTCTGATGTGATTGATATACATTAACCGGCAGTTAAAATACAGAAAATGCTTGCTATATTATATCGTAAAGTACATAGCATATTGAGTAGGGGTAGGGTTTAAAATCCCAATTTAATAGGTTAATTTTATTTTGGGTTGATTGGTTAAATAGTAGGACAGTGGGAAAATGCAGGCTGTCATCTTTTTTGAAATAAGAGATTTCGAATAGGATTTGGGGTTTATGTATGTATATGAATGTTCTCTGTTTATATGAGGGTTAGGGTTTTAGAAGTGTTAAATTTTCAACCCTCTTTTGGGTATTTACACATCGCCTGTCGATGAATTTCCGTATAGAAGAATTAAAAGCTTGGTGTTATTGACAAATTTTTAACTATTTTGTTTGTAACAGGTGTGAAGAATCAAAGATATAGGGAGATTTCCATTTATTTTGGGACAAGTCAGTAGCTTTTTCATTGTATCAAGTGTGTTCTTCTCACATATTATACATTTTCCTAAGTTTATCTCTATAGTTATTGTTCTCAGTATGTAATGTTTCTTTCTATTTTTCTTCACTATATTGAATTTACTATAAAAGTAATGTGACTATTTATATTTAAACTAGATTTACCCATGGCCACGTGCATACAACACGTCTTTATAACGATCCAACATATGAAAAGTCTTGCAATTATGTTTTAGTGAAAAAGAATATTGCAATTATGTTGGTTTTAAAATTTAGTAGTAGGATTAATGATTAGGGGAGAACTGCGACAATGACAGGAAAAAAGTATTTATTTGGTATAGGATAAATCTTCTTTATCAGAGTCTTCTCGCCTTTGCTAACTATACGAGTCCGATGAATTTTATGTGTCAATCTTTACTACTATAACGTTATTCAAATGCTCTGGTTGACATCATTATATGGCACTTGACTTTCGACCTTCTCCATTTCTTGGTATCTCATGTAAATGTCAGTACCGTCACTCATGTACATTTCATCAATTAGGTTCATATTAACATGTACCGCAATTTATTTATTTGAAAGTTGTTCTTATTAGGTTAATTTAATTTGTTCTTTATGTTATAGTGGTGAAATTTGTTCGGTTCTTTCCTATATTATATTGTTCAATTTTTTTACATGTAGTTGGTGTCAGTTTACCTAAAATTGCCAAATTTCATGGTCGGGTTTAATTTACACAATCTAAAAAAAAAATTATGAACCTTACCATCAATTTCATCCCCAAATTCCATGACTCTCAAAATTGTTTTAGGCCATTTAATTGAATGAGTTATAATATGTTGAAGTTATTAACATGATACAATATTCATATTAACATGTACTGCAATTTTTTTGTTTGGAAGTTGTTCTTATTAGGTTAAATTAATTTGTTTGAAGTTTTTAACTTGATAGAATATTCATATTAACATGTACAATAACAACTTTTCCGCTAAATATTCAGCTGATAGAATATTCAGTTTTTTTTAGGGTTCAATGACAGATTTTGATATGAATTGGCATTGTTCACAAATTTTTAACTATTTTAAGGCAAGACTACTGATCTGTGTCTTATATCACTTGGAATTATACTATATCTTAAGCTAACAGTCCACCCCTTCTCTCATTTCTTTATTTTGAAATAGAGAAAGGAGAGCAAAAGTAGGCCCTAACACGTGCTCAACGCATATTGAGAATTTTGAGTAAATAAAGAAGAAGGTGAAAAAAAATAACCCTCATCTTCTCATCCTACTCTTCTCATCCACTTTTTAAAAATTTAGAGTAAATAAAGAAGAATGTGCAATAAAAAACCCTCATCTTCTCATCCTACTCTTCTCATCCACTTTCAATAAACTGATCATCTTCATCTTCTTCTCTTTACACGTTCATAAAAACCCTTCGATTTCGAATTTGATTTCTTCGTCCAATTCACGCAACTATACTGAGGTAACAATTCAAAGATCCCACCCTTTTTATAATCAAATCAAATATCAATATTTGTATTTAAAAAATCTATTTTTTTCATTTTTTTGTTTAAAATTGTTGTGTTTGTGATTTTTGCAGGTACTATTGAGATACTTGATGCACGATTCAGTGAGTTTTTTTTTCTTCCAGATTTCGCAGTATTTTTTTGTTAACTGTTTTTCTGTGTTTGATTTGATTTGAAGCACATGATTGTTATAGAATTGGGGGGGGGGGGGGGGGGGGGGGGGGGGGAGGGGGGGGGGGGGGGGGGAAGGGGGTGGAATTAAGTCTTTTGAAACTTTATGCAATATGATTTGGAAATGGTTTCTATTTTCATGTTTATTTATGTAATTCTTTTTTGATTTTATGTTAGTTACATTGTTGTTTAAAATAAAATAATTTTGTGGAGTTTTTTATTCTATGTAAGTATAGATTTCAAGAATTGTAGCTCTATGTGGTAAATGGGATTTGTTTACCTTTTGTAGGAAATGAAAAGTTATGGTTTTAGTTTTTGAATGGTAGAGGGTAAATATCATATTTTCTACATTTTTTGTTTTGTTTGAATTTTTTTAATGAATTGTAGTATTGTATGTGTGTTTAATGGTTTGATCATTTTGTAGGAGTACAAATAACGAGTAATATAGATCACAATTGGAGGTAAATATTGAGGAACTTCACAGACAATATGAATCTTTGCAAGCAAGATTTAGAATAGAGGAAACTCACAAGATTGCAAGTGATTTTTGATAATACATATTTTTTGGTATCTCTAAATTTGGGGACCGAGGGTTTACCTATGTTTGGTACTGAAATTGTTGAAAAGTTACAGACAACGAGAATTTTGGGGCTCCTTTCAACTAAATAGAAAATATAGAATGATGTTGGTTTGGGAAAGTGAACTGGTAATCTATACTTTTGTTATCTTTTGATATAGCTTATTATTAATTATTATTTCTTTTGTTATCTTATGATGTTGATTTTATATAGTTTGAGAGAGAATGTTTGATTTGAGAGGAAAGACAGTTGAGAAGCGCACAGTCAATAAGTAGAGAGCGGAGTACATCAAGAAGTCTGAGAAGAGACGCATCCCAACTTCGGTAATTATTCGATTTTTTTTCTTTCCTTTAAATTGAATAGAATTATAGAATTATGTTGGTTGGTTTGAAAGTGTGAATCAGTTAATTTGTAGATTTGTCATCTTTTAATTATATTATGATCGAAATAATTAAGGGATCTCTAACTTTTTTAGTTCCATATATATAATTTTACGACTCTCTCAAAATTATTTTAGTCTGTGCAATTTGCACAGGGTAAGACTAAGACTAGTATGCTCTTAATGAGCAAAGCGTGGGGCACGGACTAGTGCATTGTTAGAGAAAGAAAACCAACATTAAGTTAGCTAATCACTACATAATTAGTTAATTAATTAACCTAAGTTAGTGCATGTGCTTACCCTACAGCTAGTATGCAATTTGCTTGACCTGTAATCTAGGAAGAATGGACATGTGAATATGTCTCAATCTCAATCATATGGTATTATCATCCTTGCTTTCTCTTTTGACTAAACATTATTTTGAACCATAAGTGTCAACAGCTTGTCTTGTCTTGGCTTAATCCATTACAAAATGAAACACATATCGAGGCGTTTTATTTGACCTATCTCGATATTTTAAAACGTCGGGCTAGCTCGTAGCGGTGTTTTTCAAACCGCCACAAATTACGTCACAAGAAGCTGCATCGAGATAGATAAATGGCCTGTAACGGCATTTTTGTGAAACGCTGCGACAGAACATGCTATCCCGACATTTCGTCTAAAAACGCCATTATACACTATAATCTATCCCAACATGTTTTTGAAGAAACGTCGGGATAGTTCCATATTGTTTTGTGTTGCTTAATAGCATCACAGCATTTTTAGTTAAAAACGTCGGGATGGGATAGAGCGTTTTCTTTTTTTCTTCCAATAGAGTTATGAGCAGGAGAATCTTATGAATATAAATGTTTTTTCTCTGCAATCCATCCAAATTTGAAGCTATTCATTTAAACAAATCTACAGCGAATAGCCAAGATGGACCCATCTAGGATTCTTAAGCCCAAGGGACTTAAAAACCTCCAAATTCTGATTTCCAAACAACCAGATTTGAAGCAACACTAAACACATAGTTCCCTGCCCCTCCCCAAATACATCATATCCACTTCAAAACCAGGTAATGCAAAGTTGAACATTTCACCAGTAATAAGAATCCCCCTTCAAAAAGGCACCATCATATATCAATTCAATAAGTCCAGGAAATAAGCCATTAAATAACCATATATGCATGTCCAGTAAACTTGAAACTAAACAACATAACCACTGAATATTTGCCTAAAACCTCAAACCAGGTTACCACAAAAGGGCATTCCAAGGTGCACAGAAAAAATCTTACCTCCCACATCTCTATCCTGTAAGTGAACTTCCACTCGTGGTTACCGCCTGTTCCGAAACCGAAGCTAGCCCTTGCATCAAACGTTCGATCTCTGCAGTATCATTCAAATAATATTTGGCTTTACTAGGCTTCTTTCCAACAGTACAGGCAAATACTTCAGTAGTTGGTGAGAGAGAATTCGCAGGTCCAGACGCCGCGGTACTGATCACTTCAAACATATCTTCATCAGATTGATCATCCCCAATGCATAAAACGAAATCTGGCAGCAACCCTTTTTCCTTCATTGGGGTGATTAATCTCTCTGAAGAGGTATACAAATTGTAGTTACTCGTGAAGCAGCAAAAGTTACAATTTACGAAACTACAAAGTTCAGTTAGCATGAGAGAGAGAGAGAGAGAGAGAGAGAGAGTGGAGAGCTGAAATAAGTTAGGTTGGACGACGAAGGATGCCTCCGGGTATTTTCCCGCTGTGATAACTGGAGGTAACTCAACTCCACGCACAATCCCATACAGGCAAAAGTTAAGATAACTGGAAACAAATATATCTTTAATACCTCTAGACCCATCCAGTTACCTTAACCTCCACATACAAACTGACCCTTAGACAGTAATAAGAAAGGATTGGATTTTGACATGGGGTTAACTTCGAAATAGTTTTGGCCACTCTTCACTGAGACTGGTTCATTGGCAAGAACACTCTCCAGGTGGTCCTGAAGCTCCTTGGCCTGGCAAGAACCAAAGTCGGCATCAAAGTCTTCGTAGGAGTAGGACCAGACAAGGGAAGTGTCCTTGTCTTCAATAGTTGAACCATCAGTTGTTGTTTTTTTTTTTTTAAGAAGGAAAAGGTCGAGTATGGTGACCCTGTTTCATTAATAAGGAGTTAATAAAACAAACTCAGAGTACTGAGCAAAGTACAAGATCCTACAACACATAAAGAAAACATACTTTCTCCCTAACATGGGGGGGGGGGGGGGGGGGGGGGGGGGGGTGGGGGGGGGGGGGGGGGGGGGGGGGGGACAAAAGTGATAGAACAATATATCAGACATCCATCAGAAGTACAAAACATCATCTAAACTCCCACCAACAAAACCCTGGGGTGGTGAAGATTAATAAGGAGTTAATAAAAGACATTGCCTATAAAGCTAAGCAATGTCTTTTCTAAGAAGCAGCAGCAGCAGCTTGCTTCGTTATGTAATATTGATTGTGTAATTGTTTCATGTCATGTAATTGTTGTTTCATGTTATGTAATTGTATCATATTATGTAATATTAATTGTGCATTTCAAGTATACAAAATAGTTATGCATTTAGGATTATATCTGTATTCTTCAGTTCTTTCTTTGCTATCTGTTGGATACTTATGATCTAGGATGAAAATATATCTCAATAAACTCTGTGCTCTATGTTGGTTCTGAATAATTTGTTTGTTCTTGATGTTATAATATATTGATATATGATGATTAAATTTTTTGGTTCTGAACAAACTATGGCCTCTGTTAAGGATTTAGAGAACAATTTTTTAAAGGAATTTTGAAGGATTTTTGGTTCAGTTGGCACTCTCAGTTGCATAACTACTATCAATTTTAAAGGACTTTTTGTTCTATTTTAAAATTAATTGTAAAAAAAATTTAGATAAAATTTTAGAGAAACTTTTAGGAATTTAAATGAAATTTTAAAGGAAGTTTAAAGAAATTTTAAAGGAATTTTAAATAAATTTAAAAGGAATTTTAAAAGTAAGTTTAAAGGAAATTATAAGGAATTTAAAAGGAAATATTAAGGAATTTTAAGGAATTCAAAAAAAAATTAAGAAAATTAAAGGGAATTTTAAAGGAAAATTTAAGGAATTTTTAAAGGAATTTAAAGGAATTTTTTGGGAATTTAAAGAAATTTTTATGAATTTTAACGAATTTTTAAGAAATTATTAAAGCATGGGGGGTAAAAAAGTCATTTTACCTCTAAATTGTTAGAAAATTAATAGAAATTAACGACGGTGGTCTGTAGGTCCAATTTATAAGAGTTTGGGTGTGTTTAGGGTATTATAGTAACTTTAGGTGTGTTTAGGGTATTAATACTATCTTTAGGTACCAATAGGTCATTCTCCCATATTTTAAATATGAGGGAGTACTTGACAGTAATTTTTAAGGTATTAGAGTAATTCAGATTCGAATCATACAGGCTAAATAAAAGTTATCTGTTTCGGTGCATGGACGGGATAACCTGCAGTCAATGTTGACTCCCGTCCCTTGTTCTACGTGATAGTTAGAGCATATGTAGTCGTTAAAGCCAAATTTTGGGTATTTGGCATACAGCAAATATCAAAAATAGCTTTGGTCTGCAGTCATTGTTAGCTAAAATTTGACTTTTCGAAATCCAAATAAGACGGACGGTAAATTATTTTCCGTCCGACGTTAAAAAAATCCTTAAAAATATAATTAAAATGTCTGGAAGTGACATTTAAACCCCAAAAAATAAAAAATCAACAAACTTACCTTGTGGATCCTAGGACGGAATATGAAGCTTCATTTGAGGTTTTTTTTTGTTTTTTTTTAATTGGAACGGATGGAAAATCATTTCCCGTCCGACCGTTTTTAAAAATAAAAAATAAAAAATTAAAGGGACGGGGAATAATCCCTCGTCTGATGAGTACGCGTGAAAAAAAACCTTTCTGACGAAAAATAATATTTTGTCCAATCTCTCCGACGAAAAATCATCTTTCGTTAATTATATTTTGGCAATTGCCATTTTTCCTGCTAAATATAGTCGATTACTGTAGCTTCCAAATTCAAATTTTGAGTATTTGGTCAAATGACTACAACATCTTTTTTTGCTAAAATTTGTAAAATTTGGCAAGAAGGCCAATGACTGCATATGCTCTTAATGAGCAAAGTGTGGGGCACGGACTAGTACATTGTTAGAGAAAGAAAACCAACATTAAGTTAGCTAATCACTACATAATTAGTTAATTAATTAACCTAAGTTAGTGCATGTGCTTACCCTACAGCTAGTATGCAATTTGCTTGACCTGTAATCTAGGAAGAATGGACATGTGAATATGTCTCAATCTCAATCATATGGTATTATCATCCTTGCTTTCTCTTTTGACTAAACATTATTTTGAACCATAAGTGTCAACAGCTTGTCTTGTCTTGGCTTAATCCATTACAAAATGAAACACATATCCAGGCGTTTTATTTGACCTATCTCGATATTTTAAAACGTCGGGCTAGCTCGTAGCGGTGTTTTTCAAACCGCCACAAATTACGTCACAAGAAGCTGCATCGAGATAGATAAATGGCCTGTAACGGCATTTTTGTGAAACGCTGCGACAGAACATGCTATCCCGACATTTCGTCTAAAAACGCCATTATACACTATAATCTATCCCAACATGTTTTTGAAGAAACGTCGGGATAGTTCCATATTGTTTTGTGTTGCTTAATAGCATCACAGCATTTTTAGTTAAAAACGTCGGGATGGGATAGAGCGTTTTCTTTTTTTCTTCCAATAGAGTTATGAGCAGGAGAATCTTATGAATATAAATGTTTTTTCTCTGCAATCCATCCAAATTTGAAGCTATTCATTTGAACAAATCTACAGCGAATAGCCAAGATGGACCCATCTAGGATTCTTTAAGCCCAAGGGACTTAAAAACCTCCAAATTCTGATTTCCAAACAACCAGATTTGAAGCAACACTAAACACATAGTTCCCTGCCCCTCCCCAAATACATCATATCCACTTCAAAACCAGGTAATGCAAAGTTGAACATTTCACCAGTAATAAGAATCCCCCTTCAAAAAGGCACCATCATATATCAATTCAATAAGTCCAGGAAATAAGCCATTAAATAACCATATATGCATGTCCAGTAAACTTGAAACTAAACAACATAACCACTGAATATTTGCCTAAAACCTCAAACCAGGTTACCACAAAAGGGCATTCCAAGGTGCACAGAAAAAATCTTGCCACCCACATCTCTATCCTGTAAGTGAACTTCCACTCGTGGTTACCGCCTGTTCCGAAACCGAAGCTAGCCCTTGCATCAAACGTTCGATCTCTGCAGTATCATCCAAATAATATTTGGCTTTACTAGGCTTCTTTCCAACAGTACAGGCAAATACTTCAGTAGTTGGTGAGAGAGAATTTGCAGGTCCAGACGCCGAACCGAAGTACTGATCACTTCAAACATATCTTCATCAGATTGATCATCCCCCAATGCATAAAACGAAATCTGGCAGCAACCCTTTTCCTTCATTGAGGTGATTAATCTCTCTGATCAAGAACAGGTATACAAATTGTAGTTACTCGTGAAGCAGCAAAAGTTACAATTTAGGAAACTACAAAGTTCAGTTAGCATGAGAGAGAGGGAGAGTGGGGAGCTGAAATAAGTTAGGTTGGACGACGAAGGATGCCTCCGGGTATTTTCCCGTTGTGATAACTGGAGGTAACTCAACTCCACGCACAATCCCATACAGGCAAAAGTTAAGATAACTGGAAACAAATATATCTTTAATACCTCTAGACGCATCCAGTTACCTTACTTTACCTCCACATACAAACTGAACCTTAGACAGTAACAAGAAAGGATTGGATTTTGACATGGGGTTTAACTTCAAAATAGTTTTGGTCACTCTTCACTGAGACTGGTTCATTGGCAAGAACACTCTCCAGGTGGTCCTGAAGCTCCTTGGCCTGGCAATAACCAAAGTCGGCATCAAAGTCTTCGTAGGACCCGACAAGGGAAGTCTCTTTGTCCTCAATAGTTGAACCATGAGTTCTTGGTTTTTTTTTTTTTAAGGAAAAGGTGGAGTATGACCATCATGTTTCATTAATAAGAAATTAAAAAAACAAACTCAGAGTACTGAGCAAAGTACAAGGTCCTACAACACATATAAAGAAAACATACTTCCTCCCTAACATGGGGGAGGGACAAAAGTGATAAAACAATATATCAGACATCCATCAGAAGTACAAAACATCATCTAAACTCCCCCCAACAAAATCCTGGGGTGGTGGGGATCAATAACCAGTAAAGGGTTGTACTAGCATAACAACCTCGTCTCCAGTGGCGGAGGGAGGAAGAGAGTAGGGGGGTCATTTGGGACCCCAAAATTTTTGTAAAACCCCCTAATATAGACCAAAATTTTTATTTGGCCCCCCAGTTACAAAAAATTTGGGACCCCCAAGTCTAATCCACCTCTTATTAAATGCTCAAAATAGTTGTATGAGCTTTGGGCAAAAAATTAACAGTGATACTTATCATTTGATCTGTATAATCATTGGATAAAATTTTGAATAAGAAACTAGTGTGTACACAAGTTACAAGTGTATTTATTCATTTGAGTCGTATCTCTTAGCCTCTAGTATTATAACAGTATAAATAGTGTAGTATGATTATTAATTAGTATTATTCTTACCAAATTTAGAGTACAACTGTACAAGTGCGAAAAAATACATGATATTAAAAATATAAATTCGAATATTTACTTTGATTATAATTTTATTTTGATCCAATTACTTTAGTTCTTCAAAACAAAAGTAAAGTAAGAGATTTTCGGCAACAATTATGTCGATACCGGGAGAGAAAAAAAATTGGGACCCCCATTTTGATTTGTCTGGCTCCGCCACTGCTCGTCTCTCAGTGTAGTGTCAGCCCAATCTCCACTTCATCGTCGTCATACTTCTCTACCTGGAACACACTGGCGATTCTTCCTCGGGGACCTGTAGCGGCGGCAGCAGCCTAAAAAGATATAAGATGCATAATGTGAGTCAAGTTACCAGAAATACTATTATTAGTCCCCCAAAAGTAACAGTTATTCTTATCTAGCCAAAGGATCCAGGTAGTAGCGGCGATAGCGATAAACCAGGCTTCTCACATAGAGCGTCTCTCAGCAGCGAACATGGAGCCTACCCTTAGCTCCTCATACATATCGGGGTATTCGAAAGTACCCAAGGCGTTATGTACCTCTACGAGGCCCGCTTTGCCCATGGGACATTCCAGAAACAGGTGGTCTCGAGTCTCGGTCGCTGCATTGCAGAACCCACATGTAGAATCAATGTTCATTTGGCATTTAGCCAGATTCTTTCTAGTCAAAATTGCATTGTTCAAAACCAGCCAAATGAATATTTTAATTTTCAGTGGAGTTTTTGCCTTCCAGATAATACTTTCCCATTTCGGGGGGCAACCCCAGAAATGAATGCGGTTATAAAGGGAGCAAACAGTGAATGTGACGTTCTTTTCAGGACCCCACGACTTCCAATCTGGCCCCTGAGAGCATCTAATTCCCGAGTTGGCGATATGAGCCTGTAGCTCTCTGAGCCTGAGTTGAGAGTTTGAATCCAGAGGCTACTTAAAGCCCGGTTTCCAGGATTTTCTTTTCCAGGCTCCGGCCACCGTGCAGTGCGGCTGTGATGCTCATAGGTACAGATTAGGAAACAACTCTTTAAGTGTGTGATCACCACACCATTTATCTCACCAAAATCTGGTAAGTCTGCCATTTTCAATATAAGACGTTACACAGCTATTGAAAGGTGCATAGGCTTTAGCAATACCTCTCCAGAACCAGGATACCCGTAGGCCCATCCTGAAGCCAGACTTCTCGTCCCGTTCCCATGCATGTATGTCTGAATGAAATCCTGACATCCTTCTCCGTTGGGGTGAAAGATTTTCCACCACCACTTACCCAGAAGGCCGAGATTCATATCTCAAAGGTCAATGATGCTGAGACCTCCGTGTATCTTCTTCATGCACGTCTTTTCCCATCTGATGAGGTGATAGCCCCTACTATGAGGGTTTGCACCCTTCCATAAAAATCACTTCCAAATTCGATCAATTCTCTGAATTACCGATTGTGGCATTTCGAAAAAGGACAGGTAATAGGTTGGTAGGTTCGAGAGTACTGCGTTGATGAACGTGACTCTTCCACCTAGAGATAAAGTTTCACCTTTCCACCCTGCTAAACGATTCTCCACCCGGTCAATGATGGGTAGCCAGTCCGCCTTCTTGAGCTTACTGGGTCTCAATGGTAGTCCCAGGTACTTAATCGGAAAATTTTCGACGGAACAATTTAAGATCGTAGCATGCTCATGTGCCTCCTCTGGGGTTAAAGCAATGGGCATAAGAGCGATTTTGTGGAAGTTAACCCTAAGGTCGGACCAAGCTTCAAAGTTGTAAAGAATTCCATTGAAAACCGTAGTCTCCCCAATGTTTCTATTTCCAAATAGGAGAGTGTCATCTGCATACTGTATGATTGAGCATCCAGGACGGTTGACTCCACTGGCCACCGACACGATCCAGCCTGCCCTTCTTGAGTTATCCATCATTAACCTCAAAACGTTTGCTACTATAGCAAGCAGAAGAGGGGAGAGAGGATCTCCCTGTCTAAGGTCCCGTTTACACAAAAACGGAGGACCCGCTACCCCATTTACCATGATAGTGGTCCGGCTGGTGGAGAGCCACGTGTTGATCCATCTGATCCACCGCTCCCCAAACCCTCTTCCAACCATTGCTTCCAAGAGACTCCCACTCAACAAAAGTTATAAGCCTTCTCGAAGTCCAATTTCAATAAGTGGTTCTTAGAGTTCGACCTATGGTAGTGATGGATAGTTTCTTCAGCAGTGGCTATACAATCTTGAATGCATCGACCCTTAATAAACCCCGTTTGCTCGCAGCAAATGAGTATATCCATTAGCTTTCCCAATCTATTAGCGAGTGTCTCGGTAATAATCTTGACTGAGCAGTTAAGAAGGCTAATTAGGTGGAAGTCCTCCACCCTCAGAGACTCGACTTTCTTAGGGATCAACACAACCTCAGCATAATTAATTATCCCTAACTTAAGCATATGATTATAAAAATCGACAAACAAGTTAATGAGGTCGTCTTTGATTTCCTCCCAAAAAGTCTGGTAAAAAAGGATTAGGAATCCATCCAGTCCAGGGGCTTTCTCTTTGCCAAGTTGCGTCACAGCCTCCCAAACCTCCCCTCCTGAAAAGGGAGCTTCCAAGGAAAGAAGATCCAGGTCAGAGTCGACTGCGGGGACATGCCAGAACTCATGGTCTAGGGGGCTCTCAAATCCGCCTTTCGACCAAAAAGGTGCTTGAAGTGAACTTGGAATGCTACTCTGATAGCATCGTCATTTTGTAACAATCCCGAGTCAAGTTGGATCAAAGGAATGAGGCTGGATCTATGTTGGGCACTGGCAACCCGATGAAAGAAAGTTGTATTCGCGTCTCCCTCTTTGAGCCACGAAACCTTGGACCGTTGTTGCCACTTGATTTCCTCCAGCCTATAAAGCTAAGCAATGTCTTCTCTGAGTTACAGTAACCTATTCCTCTCCTCGTGCCGTAAATCTCTAGTCTCTTCCACTTTTTTATGCTCCTCAATTCCTTCCAAAAGGGAGTCTTTTGCTCTCCAGATCAATGCAAATCTAGTCCGATTCCACTTCTTAAGCTTGGTCCGCAGTCTTCTAATTTTTTCACACCAGATTACCGATGCTTCTGTCCCTCTAGTAGGGCCAGCCCAGTTTTTGTTGACCATGTGGTGGAAACCTTAAACTCCCAGCCACACTTTCTCAAATCTAAACTTGGGTGGTTTCCTGGGTTGAACTTCACCTGTGGACAAGATGATCGGAACATGGTCCGATGTGGGTTTAGAGAGAGACTTAGCCCAGGAGAGTGGAAACTTGTCCTCCCAATCCGATGAGACCAAAATCCTATCTAGCTTAGCCAGAATAGGCGTCAATTGCATGTTTGACCAAGTGTAAAGTCTACCAGTGATGGGAATGTTAACCAGTTCTAGATCCGCAATGACCTCATTAAATGCTTCCCTATCAGAGTCACTGGAGCCTCTACCTCTGTGTTTGGAGGCGTACCTGGTGATATTTAAATCACCCCCCCACCACCCACGGGTGCGACCAGTGAGAGTGAATCAATCGTATTTTAGTCCAGAATGCCCTCCTGGAAGTCGTGTGTGGACCATACACGACCGTGACTGTGTGGGTCCATAAATCGGTTTTATGTTGGAGCATGACCAATATGGAGAATTGCCCGTGGAACTCATCTAGGTAGTTAAAAATCTCTGGGTTAAAACCTAGTGCTATACCCCCAGAGGCCCCATCAGAGGGGTGAAATTTCCACTTAAAGATTCGGTTCCCTCCAGTTACTGTGTCTCGAAATATGAGCCAGCTTGGTCTCCTGTAGACCAACAATGCTAGCTTTAGATTTAGCGATGGCATCTTTAACCATTTCCCGTTTGCTCCTCCTACCCAGGCCTCTAATGTTCCAGAAGAGAAAGTCCATTAAAGAGATTCTAACGTTGGACCATGACTCGGTTCGTTAATCGAACCCGATATACAATTAACTCTGTCGCTCTCCCACCCCCTAATCTTATTAAGGAGAAAAGCGTTCTGATCAGTATCGCTCACAACTAAACCACAGGTTTTGGCTAGACAAAATATCTCAGAATCAGACATGAAATTAAAAATAGAGGCTAGGAAGGATCGCGTACCTCCGTCGCTAGTCTTAGCAGATTTTGCGGCTGCAGCAATTTGAAGGTAATCATCCAAGGACTATTCTATAGCCCTTTTCGCCACTTTTTAAACTCTAAACCCTTTGTCTGAATGGCCAGAGACCGATGCAGTCAATTGTGAGGTAGGGTAGGTGGAGGGAACAAAATCTAGGGAGATAGCTCGGGGTTCAACATCAATGTCCTCTGAATCCAAATACTCCTCTTCAGAGTAGACAAAATCATCTTCGAGGTTCAACCTAGCATCACGATCGTCTTCATCATTGTGGCTTCCGATCTCAATAATGGGCTCTCCTGTAGCATCACAAGATATAAGATTTGGGCTTGGAATATTGGGCCTATGAATAATTTGTGGAATTAATAACATGGCTCAACGTTATTGGGCCCCTCAATGGGCCCAATTCCTTTCGTTACACGCTCTTCATTAGTGCCTTCTTCGCTTCTCTTGGTTTTCACACCGACAGCCTGTAGTGGGGCACATGGCTCATCCTCATAAGCTGGCGGAGCGGTCGATGCAAGTATTGGGGCTAGCAAAATCAGAGGTGTCTTCTCCGATGCTTTGTCGCTTATGTTTTTGTTTAGGCGTTTTGGAACTTTCTCCCAATCTCCATTCTTGCTCATCTGTTCCTCTCCCAAAAAGGCCGCTCCTTTCTCTTTTCGAACCACTTCCATGGTTCCTCTGTTCGTCTTCTTCCCCAAAATGGCCTTCCTTTGCTGTGTCTCCCGTCTCAAAGATTCAACCTTTTTCCCTTTTGGCGAAAGAGTTTGTCTGTTGGAAATCTTGGGGATCTTACAACTTTCAACTGCGGTTTGCTCTTCCCCATCCAACTGTACCAAATTGAGTGCCTCCTCTCCGGTTGCTAGGTGTTGACTTCCGTTTCTAGCTTTCTGTAAGCTTAGATTTCCAAGTCGAGGTACTGGGTCTACCCCAACTGCCATTTTTGGTTGGGGTTGCAGATCCACTTTGTGCAGTCCATCCTGACCGTTGGGGCTCTTGATCAAGCCTCGATCTTGGCCGTCCAATGTTGGTGTAGTTTTGTGTGATGCTAAGCTCGCCACCGTACGTCCCTGACGCTCCTCCATCCCCCTTACAGCTCTGATGACTTCACGATGCGCCCGTTCAATTTCATGGACCCCATCTACGGTACATTCCAACTCCGGTGAGTTCATTTGTTTGTAGGAACGACTGTCTCTGAGCGAGGGGGTGGGGTAGAGAGCATCTGACGTTGGGGTGGGGAACAGAGCAATCTGTAATGGGGACACATGTTTCCCACTCGGAATCTCACTATAGCCTGAGAGTAAGACATGAAGGGTTGGGTTTCAATAACATAGACTGCTCTTCTATAGCTAAGAACAAATAGTAATATTATCTATATCTCTCCTTCCCCCTCCTACTTGCTTCCTTTTCAGAAATAGGATTTGGATCAAGACCCAATCCACTGTTTAATAAGAGATTCTAGGCTTTGTTTATCTGAACCAGACCTCTCATATCTGAAATGAAGAACACTCGTATCTCAATTTAACAATTAAAATTCTAACCAAAGAAAACTAAATCAGATGTCACTTGACAGGACAACAAGCTACCTATGGAATCTTAAAAAGAAGAAGATACAACAATACAAAATCACAAGCAGAACTTTGGGCTGCACATGGAATTTAAAATTAAAATAAACATGCAAGGAAACAAAGAACAGGCAAATTACTTACCTAAGAAAGTAGCCATGTTCTGCTGGCTTGGGAATTGAAAAGAAGGGAGAGGAGAGGAGAGGAGACGACGGGATGTTGGCGCCAGGCTGAAGACCGTGACAGCGATGACAATGATGACGGCGACAACAACGATTACGGGCTTCGATTTGGGATTTTGCGAGTTTGGGGGTTTAGAGATTTGTAAGGATTTTGAGAGATTTGGGGTTGGAGGAATTTTGAGAGATCTGGGGTTGGATGGATTTTTGATTTTAAGAGATTAAGAGATTTGGGGTTGGAGGGATTTTGACAGAGTACTCTATCCCGGTGTTTCTATGAAAAACGCCGGGATAGCTAATCGATATTCCGGCGTTTTCCCAGGATGCCATTGCAAAATGCAGTAGTAGACCCCTTGAATTTTTGTAGGAGTCTATTGCGGCATTTAATGTAAACACCGGCGAAAAAATTGCCGTAAGAGACCATTTATTTTGTAGTGATCATATTATATGCAAGCTCATGTTGGCATGAAACTAATATTTGATGGTTATGATATCTACAACACTAACATAATATTAACAGCTGTTATGTAGATTTGCCTTGGTCAATTCTCAGAGCATCTGTAGTTGTTTGAACATAAAATTTAGGTATTTGATATTTAAAAATAAGATTGTGAAATTGTAGCTGTAGTTGTTAAACATAAAATTTAGCTTTTTTGTTCAAAAGAAATGCGACCGGCGATAGATGGAGTTTCATCCCGTTTAAAATTATTTTTTTAAAATTTAATATGCTCTAGGATGAGGGCTGATTTTGTGTCCGACAAAATTGTGGACTAAATATGCATCGGACGAACATTTTTTAAAAAAATAAATTCCTTCAAATTTCTTTAATACCATGTTCACAAGTGAGTTCCTTCTTCGGCCCTTGAACCCAAAGAATACTCTAATCGCAAAGCTAATATGTACACATAAAAATTCCATAGGCCTAATTATATATTATATATCTATACAATATATTATGCTAAACCACTTTTGGTCCAAAGATTTTTCTATTTTTTTCTTTTTAAAACCAAAAAAGGAGAGCAAATATAGGAGGTAAGCCCCCACTCTTTCTCCATCTAAATTCTGAACTTGAATCATACCCCTTAATCAAACCTTAAATATCGTATAATATTGTATAGATATTATTAGAGAATTTTTCAAAAACAGTTTTGTTATTTTCTCATTTTTTAAAAAAAAATTGGAATATATTGCACAAGGTTATACTAGTCTATACAATATATTATGCTAAACCACTTTTGGTTCAATGATTTTTCTCCTTTTTAAAAATAAAAATAAAAAACGAGAGCAAAAGTAGGAGGCAACCATCCCACTCTTTCTCCATCCAAATTTTGAATTAGATTCATGTCCCTTAATCAAACCTTAAAAATTGTGCATTATTATATAAATGTTATTAGATGATTTTTTAAAAAACATTTTTATTATTTTCTTACTTTTAAAAAAATTATGGGCAATATTGCACGGGTTATATAAGTTTAAGCAATATTGCACAAGGGCACACTAGTTATAGCTATATATTATACCAATATGAGAGAGAGTCTACCCCCTCTCTCCTTTCTATATTTTGAAATAGAGACAGGTGAGTATTATTAGGGATTCCTAATTAACTAACACGTGTACTACGCATGATTTTTATTAAAAAAAATAAAACAAAATAAGAACTCTAATCCCTCAAACATAGTCTTTTCCCCTGTCACTTTTTTCAGCCTCACAATATATCACGACTTCTCAAACCCACACCCATCCCTACTCCCGCACCCCCCCTCCCAATCAACTTTAGTAATATTCAGTTGTATAACATTATGGTTTGACAGTGATTCTCTAAACTATCTGCTTATGTAAGGATGATAATGAGGATTTCAGTAATTACCGTATGAATGATATTCATAAGTTTATCTCAATTCTCTCACATTTTTTTAAGGAGTTATATATAATTTTATGAATCTCTCAAAATTATTTTAGGTTGTGCAATTTGCACAGAGTAACACTAGTATATATTATACTAATAGGAGAGAGAGTGTCCACCCCCTCTCCTTTCTCTATTTTGAAATAGTGAAAGGAGAGCAAAAGGAGGAATTTCCATCTATTAATACTAGTGTACCCTTGTGCAATATTGCACAAACTTATATAATATAATATAATATAATACTAGATTTGACTGTGGGCACGTGCCTACGGCACGTCTTCGGAACGATACATCTTATGAAAGTCTTGTAAACAGTAAAACAACAATTATGTAGCTCAAGTTTGAATAGTAAGACAATAATTAGTTGTAAATAAAAGTCCATGTTTCCATTAGTATATGTTGAAAAATAATTATAAATGGGGGTGTAAAATCCAACTTCTTACAACTTTTTTTAGGGGAAACCATGGCTCGAATCCAGTCCACCAGGGACTGGATTCGAGCCGCCACTCAATTATCCACCCCACCCAATACTAATCAGGACATTGCCTATTGGTAACTTCTTAGAACTTTGAGTGTGGAAAATGATGAAATTTAACTGTTGATGAGATATTTGTTATTTTCAATGTAACATGAGCAATAAAAAATGCATAAAAAATCTAAAAATTTACAAACCTAAAAATAAAAATTTCTGAGTAAAGAGAGAGAGAGAGAGATAAATAAATAAATAAAGGAGTTGTTTTAGGGGATTTGAATTTGAGTTTTGGGGAAACTTTTGGGCGGAAAAATATGTTTTGTGGGTTAGATCTGGACCATTGATTTCAACCCTATTCAATGAGAGCCACTTGATAGCTTTCTTTGTGTTTTATTATATAGATAATCTAATATGTAGTATAATCCGTGCAATACAGCTCATAATTTTTTTAAAAATAAGAAAATAATTTTAAAAAATTGAAAAATTCATCTAATAACATCTATATAATGAGGAATATTCCAATTCCAATTTGGATGGAGTAAGATGAGTAAGGAGTTATCTCTTATATTTGACCTTTTTTTTATTTTAAAAAGGAAAAATGAGAAAAATCCTTGACAAAAGTGGTTTAGCATAATATATTGTATAGATTCCAAATTTTTAATTATTTTTCAGAATTTCTAATCAAATTTTCTTATTCAATAATATTTTTTTGGAATTTTAATTTAATTTCATAATTTTAAATCATTTTTTGAGATTTTTTATTGATTTATCGAGCTGGCACAATTTTCGGAGCAATATAGACCGCCCGTCGAACCTGTGCCCGCTAAGTGGAATAAGGTGCCAGGATGATGTGGTGATGTGGCGCGACTGGGATGTTGATCATGTGATGGGCTTGCCCGCTGAGTGAATTGAACATGCGTGATTGAGTGGTGACATGGCGCGATCGGGAGCCTCGATTACGCACGTCTTCGTGCATCTGGACGATTGGACGGACAGAAATTGAACGGAGGTAGTGGCTGGGTGTGTGCACGTGTTAAGTTATGTGTGAATTCTTACCTTTGCTCTCCTTTCTCTATTTCAAATTGGAGAAAGGAGATAGTGGGTGTTGATTCTTGATTTTGATGACTACAACACAATACAAAGTTGTTCTATCACATATCTCTTGCAGGGTGTATCAAAGTCAATTCCATGGTGGAATACACAAAGGCAAAACAATCCAATGAAGCTTTCAAAAGTAATTGATCAAGCCACAAAGATTTAAGCTCAAGCCACATTGATCAAGCAAGCTTCAAGACATAAAGACAAAGGCTCAAGCTCAAGTCAAAGACTCAAGTTCAAGACAAAATTCAAGTGCTTCAAAAGTTTTATAAAAAGTGTCTTGTAATATTGTAATTTTCATTTTTTGAATCTTAGAAACTTGTAATAGCCTTGTCACAAACACACTCACACATACTTTTTAATAACTGAGTGTTTTATAAAATTAAAAGGTCAAAACAAGCTTGAATAAGTTCAGCTGTTGAGTACCAGTCGACCGTTTCTTAGAACCAGTCGACTGTCATAGTACGAAACTGTCTGAAAGCGTACAAGCTCTGGCCAGTCGACTCATTATGGCAACCCAGTCGACTGTTCAAGTCGTTTTAACAGTTTTTCTGAATTTAAAACTTGTTTTTCAAATTCAAATCCTTTTCTATCCATTTTAATACGGTTTAGGGAACTGTTTTACAACATCCCTCTGATTCTTACTCTATAAATAGAGTATAGGTATCACTTTGAAAAGGTTCCAAGCATTTCCTTAAGTTTCAAGCTTTTTGTTTTTTAGAAGAACAAGCATTTCAAAAGCATACAAATTATCTAAGTCTTGGTTCTCTGAAATTTAGTCTAGTATAACATCGAATTCATTTTAGACTGATTTCAGAAGTTAACCTAATAGCCACTATACAAAATCACAAATCACAAACAAGGCTATAAGTTATTATAAACTCTTTTTGTTGTTGTTTTTCACTCTCGGGTTGTGAGAGTGGTCCTCTCGGTTGGAGAGTAGGGCTCTTGGTTGTAGAGTCAATTTTTCACTCTTGGGTGTAGAGTGGGTTTGCTCTCTCTAGTGGTGAGAGATGTAACACTCCGCAAAATTGAAAATGATAATTTTGCCCTCGTGTGTTACGCACGTGTATTTTGTAACGTGTTTTCACTACGCATTTTGACTACTGACTATTTATGCATTTTCCATATTGATTTTTACCCTAATTTGAGTCAACAAAAATATTATATTTCAATCTCTATATTTTTACATGCTTTTTATGTGTTTTCAATGCACGTATCAATTACATATTTTTTCATCACTAAGTATGATATTTTTATGTGTATTGATTATTTATTTTACGCGTTTGAACTTGTTTATTAAAATGAAAATTTATTTTCCCCTATTTTGATTAAAATGTATTTTTTAATTTTTGCACGTATGATGCACGTGCTAATTTTCCATCTCCATTTTCTTACTCTCATTTATTATTTTAGCATGCATGAGTCTTTTATTTTTTTAATTTTTATTAGCCTTTCCTTAAACCCATGGACCTAAAGTTAGATTCTAGCCCATTAGATTAATTAAAAGGAGAGCCCACTAGAATAATTAAGTTAGTTAATTAAAACAAAAGCCCATGGGACCCATTAATAAAATCCTATTTTTAAGTTGTGCATAGACTACTACATGACATGTTACAACTTTTAATATACATTTTTAAACTATAGGAGTTGTATTTATTTTGTGTATGTGTGTGCACCAGTGCACAACACGTGCACGTGTAAGATAAAGGGGTGGGAGTTGGCTTGTTTTGTCATGAAGATGTGGGGGTTAGGTTTTTGAAGAGGTGGAAACATGAAGAGTTAGGAGTTTAGGAGTTAAGAAAATGAAGGGTTGAAGGAGATTAAGGAAGAAGTTATTAGGTTGAGAATTTTGTACTTTAGACCCTAACAATATCCTATAAATAACACCTCATTCCTACTTCTCTTTTGCACCAAAAACAAAATCAAAATAAGTGAAAGAAAAAGAAAGAGAGTAAGAGAGTTCTTGTGCTTGGAGGAGTCATTGCTAGGAGGAGAAGCTCTTGCTAGGAGGAGAAGTTCTTGCTAGGAGTTGTGCTTCCACTTTGTTCAATCTTCAATTGAGGTGGGTGGTTTCATACTTTCTAGTTGTAGAATATGCATGCTAAATACTATAAATGAGTAGTATAAGTTAATGTTGATGTGAAAAATATAGATGAAATTCATGCGAGTGTAATATGCTATGAATGAGGATAGTTTTGTTGTGATTGAGTAAAAATAGATACCATGCTAAATGAGAATTCTTTTATGCTATGAATCATGTTAGTATGTTTGCAAATTTTTTGTACATGTTGGGTATATGGAAAATTGTTGAAGAATGTCTTATTCAAATCATGCCTTAGATTTATGATGACTAAGAAAGAAGAAAGAAAATAAAATAAATTTAGTTAGTACCATGAAAATTGTTGACATATGTATATTTTGTCTTTATTGTATTTAAAAATAATATTTTTTCATGAAAGAGATTTTTTTTTTGTGAAATTCTCATGATTGAGAGACTTATTGGTGTGTTATAAAATTTTAATTTGCATAAGTAGGAACATAAACTAGTTTTCATGAAGACTATTTTATTAAATTCAAGTTTTGAGTAATGCAAGCCTAAAATGAGAAGAAGCATTGTCTAAGAAAATGGAAATAGGATTCTAATGAATTCAAAATTGTTGTTTACTGTTTTTAAAATTCAATCTCAGTCAAGAGAAAATTTATTCAAAATCCTAAAAATATTGGATCTTTGGATAAACGAGTTTGTGTGAAAAAGAACCACTTTCTGAACAATTTAAACAAAAGTATACTAATACAATTTCTAAACAGAAAATATACTTGGACTTATTGGTTAGCCAATACAATATAGAGCACTATTTGTAAGAGATCTTGAGTTCGAAACTTGATGGTCATAGTTATTTTTAATTCTTTTAGAAAAATCCCAAAACTGAGTGTCAGCATATGACCATTTCGGCATGTGAATTTGATGCCAGAGTCCATTGGACTTATTGGCTAGTGTGATTGGATTAAGGTGTTGGCTGTGTTTCGGTAGGTCCTGGGTTCAAAACCTATTGCCACCTTTTGTTTTTTTTTGGAGTCCTTTTTCATATAATCAAGTTTTTGATGTGAAGGAAATTTGAGTAATAAACTTTATTATTGATATAAAATGAAATATTAAGAGATAGTATAAAGTTTTCTTGTATATTTTTAAGTATAAAAAGAAATGGGAATTTTGAGAATAGAATTTTGTAGTGAAGAAAAGCAAAGTATTAATTTGTTAAGTGATTTGTCTAGAAAAAGATTACACTTTTAATTTTGTTTAAGAAGTGAATTGAGACATCATAAGGGCTTGAAATTGTGAACAAAATTTTATGTGATGAAATTGTGTACTTGATATGAATTATTATTTGCTATGAACAACTAGATCATAACTAGTGTCAAGATTAAGAAAAGATTGCTTTGTGGCTAAGATATTGATCTTTTGTGAATAAGTTAAAGATAAGAATAATTTGAGTTTAAGACATGTTTATTAAAGGGTATGTGTACCCATGGATTTTCTTGTACATGATAAAGTTGTGATTTAGAGTTAGAAAGACCTCGGGTACCGGCACCATTGAATTCAAAAGATTTGAGATATATTTGAGATATGGCCATGGAGCTATCTCGTATTTGTTGAGAAAGTCCGATAGGAGGTAAAACTAATTCTAGGCTTGGAAATTTATTCATGTCTTGAACTAAATGATTAGGCACATAAGTGAAGATGTAGTAAACCTGGGCAAACGTAAATGGGGTGTTCTATATAGTCAGCGGTGGATCTCCATGGCTATAGACCCAGTTGGGGGACTGAGGTTACTCCGTGGGAGACGGGCTTTTATATTTAAATCCGGGACTATGAGGACGGGTCAGCGGTGGACTTCGGGATCTTGACTAGTCGAGGGATAGTTTGCCACACTCCAATGTATATACGTATACCAGGACTAGAGGGTCACTTGCGGGATGATTCGCATGATGTGGGATCTGTTATAACAGTCAGCGGTGGACTCCAGGGCTTGGATTCAAATTCGTGGAATGATATGAACCTTGTCTTATTACTGGGTAGTTGTCATGGCGAGGGATCGAACCCTTAAATGTGGAGTACGCAGGTGCTTGCCCTTGGACCTATATAGTATGGGATGCATAGAATTCGAATAAGTATGCATTAGTGTCATCCTAATATAAAATGTGTGCATTAGGCATTAAGGCATGATATACACGTACATGTTTAGCGTAGTCACAATTTAACACTTTATTGTTCATTCAATTTTTGTAATTGTTAAAGTAATGAGATCGTTATATGTACGGTGTAGAGAGGATAGCCGAGTATAATATTTTTGTCAGTTGTAAATGACTGACGTGCACACAGCTTGATATGCAGGTAATGGACTTTTCCATGAAGAAGTAAAGATGTCATGATGCAGTTGATGATTTACATTGTTATAGTTATATCACTTTGTAATTTATTTCATTGTTGTATTCTTCCGCGATGTAAACAAAAGTGTATTGAACTCTGATGTATTATTAAAAAGTTTTAATTTCCTTGTAAAATTGTACGAAGTGAAGTAAAGATCCTATGAAATCTCGAATTCGGTCTTATTTGGAATTCGAGGTGTTACAAGAGGTCTACGGGTTTGACATAGTTATTGTCAAACACCGTAAGGTATTCTTGTACTTTTTTTCAAGAATCGTGGAAAATCTCAAGTGGGTTGTTTGGCGACTAGATGTAGGTCGGGAGGACCGAACCAAGATACATCGCTGTGTACTCTGTGATTGATTCTGTGGTGGTTGTATTTTCTCAACTTGCAATTTCAATTTTTTTATGTTTTATTTCGAAAACTTGTCTGGTAAGTCGACTGGATTTCTGTGCTAAGTCGACTGATTAGACTAGTAACTCTTCAGTAAGATACTCTTCTACTCTGATGCAACAGTCGATTGTATCTCTATTTTTAGTCGGCTGGACAGTACGAAAAGTTCAATTTCTTAAGTAATTTTAAAACAACACTATTCACCCCCTCTCTAGTGTTATTTACCTTGCCTAGAGGATCCAACACTTGGTATCAGAGCGTGGTTGAGTACAATGGCATCTACTTCAAATGCAAATTAATACCATGAAGGCCAATCTACACAAAGGCCACCCCTATTCGATAAAACAAATTACAACTATTGGAAGTGTAGAATGAAAATCTACCTTCAGTCCATCAACTATGAGATTTGGAATATGACTGAGACAGAATACACCGCTCCTACAATTCCTTAAGCACAATGGAACGATGAAATGAAGGGCAACACAATGAACAGTGCAAAGGCAATGAATGCTCTATTCTGTGCTCTTACTAAAGAGGAGTTCAATCGTGTATCCAATGCAACAACGACATATCAAATCTTGCACACACTCGAGGTAACTCATGAAGGTACTAATAAAGTTAAAAAATTTAAGATATCTATTCTTGTTCACAGGTTCGAGATGTTTCATATGAAGGAGAAAGAGAATGTGTCAGATATGATAACACGGCTTACGGACATAACAAATTCTCATGTGGCTCTTGGAAAAATGTATACTCAAGCAAAAATGGTGAGGAAAGTTTTTCGTGCCCTAACCTCCGAATGGGAGAAGAATACCACCGCCATAGAAGAAGCCAACGATTTAACAAAACTTTTTCTTGAGAATCTTGTTGGAAATCTTATGCCATATGAAATACAACTTGAAGAACGCAAGAAGGATCTAGAACCTCAACAAGCAAAGAAGAAGACACTCGCTTTCAATGCCATGTCGGACTCCGAAGAAGAAGAAGAAGATGAAGAAGAGATAGCCATGTTCACTAGAAAGTTCAAGAAGTTTCTTAGAAAAGGTAAATTTAATTCCAAATTTAAAGATACTAATGAACTTCCCACTTGTTTCAAGTGTAAAAAAACAGGTCATATGAAGAAGGATTGCCCATTAGAAAATGCGAAATCAAAAGGAAAGACTCCTAACTTCAAGAAGGACAAGTACATAAAGAACAAGTATATGAAAAACAAGAAGGCATATCAAGCAACTTGGGACGATAGCGACTCTTCATCGAAAGAAGAGAATGAGGAGTCACACGAAGTTGCGAACGTATGTTTTATGGCCACACAAAACAAAGTAAGTGATAACTTTGATTCAAACGACTTATTAGATGCTTTCAATGATGTTTTTCAAGAACTCGAGAAGGAGAAAATTAGAGTTAAAAACTTAGAGAAAGTCAATCAAACACTTTCTCAAGAGAATCTTGACTTAAATGTTGAAGCAAGTCGTTACATTCTCGACTTTCTAATTTGAATATAGATCTTGTATCTCTTAAAAAAAATTATGAAGAGATATTCAAGAATGTATCTAAGTTTAACAAAGGAAAGAAGAATTTAAATGAAGTTCTCCAAAATCAAGTTCAATCCAATAAGAGATTTGGACTTGATTTTCAAAAATTTCTTGAAAAACATCATGTTTCTAAGAATACTAGTAGTAATAAGATTGATTCTATTTCTAGTGTTAAGAACAAATTATATGAGTTTTTTTGATAAATCAAGAACTGTTGTTTTCTATGAAAATAGTAATTCTGTAGTTCAGACCAGTCGACTGAACCTAATTTCAGTCGTCTGTCAAGTGGTTTGGATTCTTATTTAAAGAGACCGAAACCTCAGATTAGTTGACCTATTTCACCTCCCAGTTGACTGGCTTCTCATAATAGTCGACTGAAAGGTACAATAAAGTCGACTGGACAGACTAAAAACATTTGGGTTCCAGTCAATCTGAGTCTAAACGATAGAATTACTTATATAAATTCTTATGTTCTTAATGTATGTAATTCTGTAATTATATTCCTACTTTTGGTAGTAAATCAAACTCACTTTGGGTTTAGTTTTTCAAAAACTAATCCCTTTCGGACTCAATGAAAATGGTACCATATTCACAATGATTATTTTATAGGTACCTAAAAGAGAACGTTGGATACTTGACAGCGGATGCTCCAAGCATATGACTGGTCATGCTAACCTTCTTTCTTCCATACAAGAAATAGATGGACGAACAGTCACATTCGGTGACAACAACAAAGGAAAGGTTATTGGAATAGGCATGGTCGGTAAGAACACTACCCCTACTATAGAAGAAGTTTTTCTTGTTAGTGGTCTTAAGCATAATCTGTTAAGTATTAGCCAATTGTGTGATAAAGGATATAAAATTATTTTTGAAAAAGATGCATGTTTAATTTATGATTCTTCCATGCAAAATGTAATTTTTCAAGGATTTAGGAAAAACAACATCTATGAATTATGTTTAAAAACCAATGAATTCTCTAATAATTTTTGTTTAGTAGCTTCTAACAATGATTCTTGGCTTTGGCATAAGAAATTTGGCCATGTGAATATGAAAAATATTGCTAAACTGTCTAAGTACAACCTAGTTAAAGGACTGCCAAGACTATCTCTTAAGAAAGATAAGTTATG
Organism: Hemerocallis citrina; assembly: GCA_017893485.1. NCBI lineage: Eukaryota > Viridiplantae > Streptophyta > Magnoliopsida > Asparagales > Asphodelaceae > Hemerocallis > Hemerocallis citrina. The sequence goes on along the minus strand of CM030364.1, from coordinate 20,801,770 downwards.
TGATGTATGTCCACTAGAAAAACAAGTCAAATCTACTTTTAAGACAAAAGAAATGATTTCTACTAGTAGGCCTCTCGAATTAATCCATATGGATTTATTTGGTCCTACTAGAGTCGCTTCTTTAAATAAAAGTAGATATGTATCTGTTTTAGTAGATAATTTTTCAAGATTTACATGGCTTTTCTTTTAAAACATAAATATGATACTTTTGAAGAATTTGCAAATTTTTGTAAACGAATTCAAAATCAAAATCTCTAACCATAGTCACTATTAGAGGTAATCATGGTAGAGAATTTGAGAATAAAACGTCTTCAGAATATTGCAACAAGAATGGTATAACACATTCGTTTGCATTTCCTAGAGCTTCACCACAAAATAGAGTGGTCGAAAGAAAGAATAGGACATTGTAAGAGTGTGCACATACTATGCTTGTTGAAAGCAATTTGCCTAAGTACTTCTGGGCTGAAGCTGTTTCTACAGCATGTTATGTTTTAAATAAAATATTGATTAATCCTAAGCTTGAAAACTTGTTATGAACTATTTTTTGAAAGAATTCATAAAGTATCTTATTTTAAAGTATTTGGATGCAAGTGTTTCATTTTAAACACTAAAGATAATTTAGATAAATTTGATCCTAGATCTAATGAAGGTATCTTCATTGGATACTCAAATAGAAGTAAGGCATATAGAATTTTCAATAAGTCAACCATGACTATTGAAGAATCTATGCATGTTTCATTTGATGAATCCTTGCCTTCATCTACTGTTATTGAAGATGATGAAATTGATTCATCACCTTTAAATAACGTTATTAAATCACTAGAGCAAACTACTCTAGACAAGTCGACTAATAAGGATATTAAGTCGACTGATATGAATCAGTCGGCTGATGGACTTGTTAAGTCGACTAATCCTGTTGTGATGACTCAAACTTTACCAAAATCGTTTGTTGAAGTTAGAGATCATCCTCATGACTTAATAATTGGTGACATCTCACGTGGTATTTAAACAAGATCTCATGTTAACATGATTTCTCATACGGTTTTCTTATCGGATTTTGAACCAAAGAATATACAAGAAGCTTGTGAGAATGAGTTTTGGATGAATGCCATGCAAGATGAATTAAACCAATTTATAAGAAATGATGTATGGGATTTACTTCCACGACCTCCTGACCATACTATAATTGGTACCAAATGGATATTCAAGAATAAGTTAGATAAATCAGGACAAGTCGTTAGGAACAAGGCTAGGTTAGTTGCTCAAGGATATAATCAAGAAGAAGGAATTGATTTTGATGAAACATATTCTCCTGTTACTAGACTAGAATCAATTAGGATCTTATTATCTTTCGCATGTTTTATGAATTTTACACTCTTCCAAATAGATGTCAAGAGTGCTTTTCTTAATGGTTTTATTACGAAAGATGTTTATATTAAGCAACCACCCGGTTTCGAACATGAACAATTTCCAAACCACGTTTTTAAATTGAAAAATACTTTATATGGTCTTAAACAAGCACCTCGTGCTTGGTTTGATCGGTTAAAGACGTTTCTTTTAGAAACTGGTTTTGAGATAGGTAAAGTAGATACTACATTGTTTATTAGGAAAATAGAGACAGATATTCTAATCATACAAATATATGTTGATGACATAATTTTTGGTTCTACTAATAGTAATCTCTGACAAGAGTTTGCTAATACCATGAAAAATGAGTTTTAGATGAGTCACATGGGTGAACTCAATTATTTTCTAGGACTACAAATAAAGCAGTCACAAAATGGCATATTTATTAATCAAGAAAAATATGCTAAGGAATTACTCAAACGGTTTGGCATGGATAGCACTAGTAGTAAGACCACACTTACGGCTACTACTACTACACTTGACAAAGATGAATTAGGTAAGAGTGTCAATCAAAAACTCTATCGAGGTATGATTGGCTCACTCTTATATATAACTGCTAATATACCAGATATTATGTTTAGTGTATGCTTGTGTGCTAGATATCAGTCGAGTCCAAAAGAGTCTCACTTAAAAGCTGTGAAACGTATTTTAAGATACATTAAAGGCACATTTGACTATGGTTTATTTTATCCACACACCGATAATTTTCAATTTTTTTTTGTATAGTGACGCTGATTTTGCTGATAGTAAAACTGATCGTAAAAGTACTAGTGGAACTGGTCACTTTTTGGGACATTCACTAGTATCTTGGTGCAGTAAAAAGTAAAATTCAGTATCCCTATCTACTATACAAGCTGGATATATTGCTGCAAGTTTGTCTTGTGCCCAAATTTTGTGGATGAAACAAACTTTATTGGATTATGGTATTTCATTTTCAAAACCTGGTATAATATGTGATAATACCAGTGCTATTAATCTATCTAAAAATCCGGTTCAACACTCACGTACGAAACATATTCATATTATACATCATTTTCTACGTGATCATGTTTTAAAGGGAGATATAACTTTGAATTTTATTTCTACTGATAAACAAGTAGCAGATATATTTACCAAACCACTTAAGGAAGACACTTTTATCAACTTTAGAAGAAAACTAGGAATTTGCTGTTTTCATGACTTTTCTTGAAAATATATTTTGTTTAAGTCGACTTAAACGTATTTTCCAGTCGACTTATAAAGTATTTTCGTTGTTCTTATTATTGCTGAATCTTGTGTTCTGAACAGTCAACTGTATACGTAACCAGTCGATTGACAGAAAGTTTTTACACTATGTTTCTTTTGGTTTAATTTTCTCTCGACTAAGTCGACTAATAAAAAAACCAGTCGACTGTCGCGGTATCAGCTTGGTTTTTTCTGATTCTAAATCGTCACTTAAACTGAGGCATCTCTCTCTTTTTTTACCCTATTGTCGATCTCGACCCTTCATTCAAACCAACTCTTAATCCAAGCCCTTCACTCTTAGTAAAAACCCTAAAATCTCTTACCCCTCCTTTTCACTTTCTCCTTTCACTTTTGCTCTCAAAACCCTCAGTCGGCTGCTCTTGTTGTGCTTTGCCATTTCAGAAATTGAAGCTCTTGGATTTGAGATCTCCATCCAGATTTGAGTTTCCTTTCCATTTCGAAATCTATTTCGAGTCTCTTGAAGCTATTTTGCTTCTTTCTCGTGTTATTGGGTAATTTTTTTCTTTTTTCTTGATCAATTACTCTTTTTAAGTTTCCTAATTTGTCAACTATGCCTAAACCTAAGAGAGCTAGAGGTTCTAATGCTGAAGAAGGTCAATCCTGACAGAATTACCTTCAATATCTTAGGAATCCCAACCTAGTTGAGAAATTCTTTCTTATATGTCAAATTGCTATATTTCCGGGGAGATTTGTCAATTTTTCTGATTTAGATAGGTTTCCCTTAGCCGCATTGTTTGAACAATGTGGGTTATTTGACTTGCTTTCTCTTGTCAATCAACCTTATTGCTATCCACAACTAATCTATTTGTTTTACACAAATATGAAGGTTTCCACCTCCGAGGATGGTAACGAAATATTTTTTACTACTACGGTAAAAAATATTCGTATGAGGTTAACTCCTGAAAAATTGGGAATTATTTTGGGTATCCCATATGAAGGATTAGATTTGGGTAAAATTGAAATAGATGATCAATCTATTTTTTCAAAAATCTTTTTGCCTAATCGAGGTCCTCCAATGACCAACAAATCGATTACTCTTCTAGCCAAGCTTGTTGCCCGAATATTGTCGTATAACACTATCCCTAAAACGGGTAGCTACGACCAATTCTCTTTTGAATTGCAACAAGCAGTGTATGCCATTTTCGGCAACATCCAAATAAATTGGAGTCGATTCATTTTTAATCGTCTTCATAAGGCTCACACCCCTTTCCTTCCCTTTGGTGCAATACTTACTCATGTCTTCAACTTCTACGAAGTTGATCTTACTTCTGAGTCTAGTATTGTTACTCACTATGAGTCTTTTGATCGTACAAGTTTAGCTCGTATGAAGATCCTTAACTCTCCTCCTCGGTCGCCTCAAAGGAATATACCTCCTATTCCTTTAGCCACTTCTGGTCATCGGTCTTCTGCTTCTAGTTCTTCTCGTCCTAGAGAAGCCTTTTCTGATCCCGAGTGTCTTTATACTTTGGTAAATTATCTCATGGATCGTAACGATCTTATCCTCTCTAGACAGGATAATCTTGAGGCTAGTCTTGCTAACCATACTCACTTGTTCACTCACCAATTTCCACAACATCCTCCTGCCTCCACAGGTGATGACGACGAAGAAGACGAATAAAGTTGTTGTATTTTCTATTTTTTTGTAATTTTTCATGTTTTATGTATTTCACTTCTCTGTAGTATTTGCAACCCTGTACTTTATTTTCTATGTATTCATTTGTTATGGTTATGCAATGACCCTCCTTCTATTTTTTTGTGTGTGTTGTTTTTGTTGATGACAAAGGGGGAGAAAAGGATTGTTTGTGGAGAAAAGGCTTGTTTGTGGTGAATGTTTTGTCTTGTGCATGTTTTTGTGGTGAATGTTTTGTCTTGTGCATATTTTTGTGCATATTATTACTTGTGTGCTTGTTGTACATTAGTTAGGGGGAGCATCCATGTTTATATTTTATATATCTTTCAATTTTGTATGACTTCATGATATGTAATTGTTATTATTATAAGTTATTGTGTTGTCATCATCAAAAAGGGGGAGAATGTTGATTCTTGGTTTTGATGACTACAACACAATACAAAGTTTTTCTATCACATATCTCTTGCAGAGTGTATCACAGTCAATACCATGAGGCAAAACAATCCAATGAAGCTTTCAAGAGTCATTGATCAAGCCACAAAGATTTAAGCTCAAGCCACACTGATCAAGCAAGCTTCAAAACAAAAAGACAAAGGCTCAAGTTCAAGTCAACGACTCAAGTGCTTCAAATGTTTTATAAAAAGTATCTTGTAATATTGTAATTTTCATTCTTTGAGTCTTAGAAACTTATAAATAGCATTGTCACACACACACACTCACACATACTTCAAATAATCTGAGTGTTTTACAAAATTAAAATGTCAAAATAAGCTTGAATAAATTCAACTATTGAGTACCAGTCGACTGTTCCTTAGAACTAGTCGATTGTCATAGTACGAAACTGTCTGAACTCATACAAGCTCTAGCCAGTCGACTCATTATGGCAACCCTGTCGACTGTTCAAGCTGTTTCGACAGTTTTCTGATTTTAAAACTTGTTTTTCAAAATCAAAATTTTTTACCGCCCTTGTATGGCAGTTGGGATTCAACCTTTCAGCATTTAAACGTCTCTAACTCTATAAAAAGAGTATAGAGGTCATTTGGCAAAGGCTCACAACATTTCCAAGCATTTCTTTAAGTTTCAAGCTTTTTGTTTTCAACAAGAACAAGTCTTTCAAAAGCATACAAACTTTAAGTCTTGGTTCTCTAAAATTCAGTTTAGTGTAACATCAAATTCGTTGTAGACTGATTTCAGAAGTTAACCTAATAGCCACTATACAAAAACACAAATCACAAACAAGGCTATAGGTTATTGTAAACTCCTTTTGTTGTTGTTTTTCACTCTCGGGTTGTGAGAGTGGTCCTCTCGGTTGGAGAGTAGGGCTCTTGGTTGTAGAGTCGATTTTTCACTCTTGGGTGTAGAGTGGGTTTGCTCTCTCTAGTGGTGAGAGAGGTCTACAGGTTTGACTTGTCTGGTAAGTCGACTGTATTTCTGCGCTAAGTTGACTGATCAGACTAGTAACTCTTCAATAAGATAACCCTCTACTTTGACGCAACAATCGACTGCATCTCTTTTTTCATTCAACTGAACAGTACGAAAAGTTCTAGTTTTGATTTAATTTTTATACAATACTATTCACCCCCCTCTAGTGTTATTTACCTTGCCTACAGGATCCAACACTATTAGCATTATATAGATATAATACGTGCATCCCACACATTTTTATAGAAGAAAATAAAAACAAAAACCAAAAGCCCCAGACCCTCTCACTGCTCTCACCCAACAAATCTTCATCTCCACGTAAATAAATAAATAAATAAATAAATAAATAAATAAATAAATATAACTCACACCGACCCAGACGGTCTCATCCCACCTGCCGCCCCCTCCCCCTCACCCCGCACACCGCTCGCTGCACTCACGCAGTCCGCTCCCCCTCATGCCGCACACCACTCGCCGTACTCAAGAACGCCATTGTTGTTTACAACAGGTTTATTTCTTCATTTTTAATTAGCATTGTTATGTTTTATTTTATTAATTTTCGTGTTCTTTTTTAAATTTTGGGAATGGGATTTAAGTTTTTAATTGATTGAGAAATTATGAAATTTGTTGAGGGATTTTTGATTAGGGGATCAAAAATGTGATTTTGATGTAAGATTTTGATGTGTAGATATATAGTAAGTTAATTTTTTTTGTTTCGCATTGGATTTTAGGGTGGATTTAGTGATTGTTTTGACCAAGTTCAGATGTGGATTTGGAGGTTGTTATGTGTATTCCTGTTGTTTATAAGGAATTTCTGCACATGTTTTGGTGCAACTTTTTTGGGTTGGTTGTTTAGTTTAGCTCTGTAATTCTTAAGAGAATTTTTTTAAAATTTGTTTGATTTGTGTTGTTAAAGATTGAGGATGATACCATGATGAAACTATTTATGGTCATTGTTGTTACATGGGTTAGTGTAGATATTGGAATGGGACCCTCTATTTGATTTAGTGAAATTGTGTTTCAAGTTGTGCATATTCACGAAAGTATGAATTAAGTGAAAATGAATTGCAGATAATATGTTAACGACCATTTTTGCATTAAATCATGGTGTTGCAACTTTGTTGGGGTGAAACCAGTGTCTACATTTGTTAAGAGTTGTTTTGCATATAGTACTTCACAATGATATTTAGGATCAATAAGGTTCAAGGTGTTATTTGGATTTGATACATGAACAATTTACTATAGTTTTGTTTGAAAAAGCATTTGAACTAAGTTTAGGCTTAGTGGTTGCAGTGTTATTCAGACTCGATGCACCTACGAGGATACCTGAAGATTAAGTTTGAGATGCCTTCTCTTTGATCAGGCATAACCAACAACGCTAGAGTTTGAGAATCAAATGCTTTGTAATGATTCAAATTTCTTGTGATAATCTTAGACATACTTGATATTTGAAATTCAATCAGGTGTGAGAGGCACTTGACCTAGGCTACACTCACGCAGCCCCCTCCCCTTCACACCGCACACCGCTCATTGCACCGCACTTCGCACACCACTCGCCATGCTGCCCCCTCACCCTCAAGTTTTTCTCTGTTCAACTCAACTGATCTAGAAAGGTTCTTTCTCTCCCAATTTCTTAAATTTGTTTCCAATTTAGACTTGGAATTAGGGATTTATGACTACATAAGTCCTTAATTTGATGGTGATGAAAGGGGGAGAGAGAAAGCTAGAGGAGGAGATGTAATTTTAATCATTTGGCTTCTATATGTAAAATTTAATTCAATTGTAACTTTTGTTTTAAGATGTGTACTAATGAGATTGACCTACTGCAACTAAAATATAATAGAAGAGACAAATTTCAAGGAGCTATTGTTAAATTTGAAGATTGAAGAATCAAGAAATTGGTATTATTGACAAATTTTCTAATATTTTGTTTGCAACAGTATGTTTGAAGAATCAAATATATAGGGAGATTTCCAGTCATTTTGAGGCAAGTAAAACTTTTTCATTTCATTAGGTATGTTATATGTGTTCTTATCTCATGTTATATCCATTTTTTCGAGTTAATCCCTATTGTTATTTTTTTCAATATGTAATGTTTCTATTTTTCTTCACTATGTTGAATTAGGTTAAATTATAAAAGTAATATTTTTCTTAATTGCACAAAATACACTTATTAATGTATGATGCAAGACAAAAATAATATGTCATCTTTCCAACTCAAAACATCACTTTATGCATGTGCACGACGTCAAAGATTTAAAATATTGCTTCAAAAAAGGTAGACTACAATGGAGTAGTTAAATGCAATAAGTAGTTGGGCTAGATGGTACTACCTATCATATTCAGACAATGAGTAGTTCGAACCAATTGGCACATAAGAAAACATTTTTCTTTATATTTCGTTTTGATGGAGCACTCACTGAGGCCAATGATAAAAATTTGGTTATGAGGCAAACACAATATTGTTTTTTTTAGGGGAAAAGGTAGGGTAAGTCCCTACCTCACAAAAAAGATAAAACACAATATTGTTAAATTGTTTAAACCTTGAGGAAAATTTTTAAGGTCGTTGAAGGGATTAATTTAGATGAAAAAGTTTTTTTGTTGTCTTTGATTCAATCGAGTGGTGATATAGATGATGATGGTGTTTATTGCTAAAGTGATTAGATGATGAGAACTATTTCTGCTAGAATTGTTATTCAAATTATGTTAATTTGAACCATGAATTCTCTATTGTTTTGAGATATTTTAACCAGAGGAATAACTAAGAGTCGTGGCACATATTGTTAGAGACAAATATGAGATTATATATTTGTGATTGGTAAATGTGATATTTACATATTTGTTAGGGACATACATATTTAGAACCCTACATTTAAGATTAATTATGTTTCTTAATTAAATTATCTCATTTTTGAATATTCTGTGCAATATTGCATATGGGTATACTAGTTCCATAGAACACACCTTAAAAAAAGCATAATTAACGGATGGGAGATCAAATCCCGTCCGATTTTTTTTTTCTTTTTAAATTAAAAAAAGCACGGATGGGAGATCAATTCCCGTTCGTTCTATTTTTATTTTTATTTTTATTTTTATTTTTAATTTCTTAGATGAGATTTCATTTCTCGTCTGATACAATTTAGAGAAAAAAATTGGAACGGATGAAATTTCATATTTCATGAGCTATAATTTGGCAATTCATATTTCTCCTTCCAAATATAGCAAACTACCATTGCTCTCAAACCCAAATTTTTGGTATTTGGCCAACGACAGCGGGTTGTTTTTGGCCAAATTTGATAAAATTTGGAAATTTGGCAGAGGTTTACTTACAGATGCTCTTAAGAGAACATATTTGATTTGATGGACTGTGAAGTTGAGGTCAATCTAGATCAAAGGCTTGATATTACTAATTCACTATATGATGTTCACATTGTTTCGACTCTTTCATAAACTCTAAATTTCAAATGTAAAAAATACATTTTTCATAAAAGTTTTATTTTGTTTTTTTTGATAAAAAGATGACCCTATGTCATCGTTTCATTAACGATTGATAACGAAACAAAGTAGTACAGAAACACAAGCAAGTCCGGGTCCTATCGAACCATAAATACAACCTCCACCGATTAACACAATAATCGTTCAAAAGTAGCATCAATAGTACATCCCAAAAACAACAAAATACATCATAATCGCTCAGCTAGACGCATCCTCTAAAGTGGTGAGAAACACGCTCTCCTCCCTTTCTCTTGCAGCTCTACTCCTCCTCGGACAGCTTTAACTTCTTTTTTGCTCACAAACCCTGCCCAATCATGGGTTAGAAGGAAAGTTTCATTTTGTTCACACGAAGATTTAAACACTATGATACAACCTTCGATGACTATACTGAGGTTGGAGTCTGCACCACTGAATTCCCTAATCCTAAACACGGCCAGACTCTTGTAGATCTTATGCATATCTGTAATATAGTAACACAGTATATGAAAAAAATTTAACAAAAAGAGAAATAAAGAGGGAAGAAAAAAGTTAGAAATTAAGAGACAGTTTCAACATCGCTATGTAATCTGGACATAGCTTTATCATCCGAACTCCATAAGATAATTCAAAATGCTGTGAAACACCAGGAAAAAAATCTACAACTTTCATATTTTGAGTTTTGAGAGATACTGGCTGTATCAAGGTCGAAATCGGACTTGAAACTGATGTACCTGTACGAAATTTGGAGTACAGTGTGGATTATACTGATACTGCTAGTGCCAATAGCGGTATCAGTTATAATGATGCCATTATTGGGAATAACGGCATCAGTTATAAACGATTTTCACTTATGATTTTTTCCTTAAGTCAGAGAGCTCATAAGTAAATGTGGTATGTATTGATACCGTTACTTCAAATAGCTGCAATGGGAAAAAAAAAATTATAGGTGCTGTTATTGCCAACAACAATATTAAAATAACATATATTGTTATTGTCAATAGCATTTATGTTGACCTGTCAAAAACTAAATCAGTTGGATAAATATTTTTAAAAATTGGTCAGTTTAGTCAATATTTTTAAAAAATTGGTCGGTACGGATAAAAAATTCAGAAAAAAAAACCTGACGAATTTGCATATTCTTTTGCCATTTTTTCTCACTCAAGTCGTCAATTTTACTCGACTGGGTAATTAATGTTCTGTCCTCCTATGTGGGGCCCAAACAGAAAGTATGTCATGGAGATTTGGCCCACGTGCTCACATGGCTGACGTCACCAAACCATCTCTCTCTTTCCGTGTTTTCCTCGGCTTCTTTCGTGCGTGCCCGCTCTCCCTCTCATTGGATCCCACAACACAAGAAAGAGGTCAAAGGATGCGTTTTTACAGTTTACTCCTCAAAATAATAATAAGTCCTTCTTTCTCTAGAATTTTTTACCAAACTATTACACTTTTTCCAAGTATATACCAAACTGTCCTGTTTGAAAGTTAAGTACTAAAAAGTTTTTATTGCTAACTGAGATAGCGCTCTTGGTAAAAATCTTCAAGCTATCTCAGTTCGCGTGTGTTGGGCACTACTTTCTCCCTTAAATATGAGTGTGCGAAAAAAATCTTAAGTATAGGCTCGCTAACTCTGTTAGTGCACCCATTTAAACCAAACGCGCTAACGGAGTTTGCAAGTGTCGATTGAGACTCTCTTAAATCACGCTCGCTATCTCACTCTCATCTCTTCATATTATATCTCTCTCTTCTCATTCTCTCCCAATTTCGAAACCCACCTCCAAAACCCTAGCATCCCAATTGGAGATCTTACTCAAAAAAAACTCTACAAAATTTTAAGGGATCTTCTTCTTCTCTCACCTTCATATTTCATCCCACTCTCAAAACCCTAAATCCATCTTCCAAAATTTCTTTGTTTGGGGATTTATATAGCAGATTTGTTATCAACTCATTCACTACGGCGTATTCTGGAAGCTCGAAATTGCTCTACTTTTCTGATCATTAATTTCAAGGTATAATTTGTATATCATTTTATCGCATATATTTTGTTTAGTAGATAATGATTATTTTTTTTATATAAATATGTATAGGAATGGATTACGATATTTCTATTTGGCTTTATTTTAGTGGTGAAATTATTCGTGACCCAAAAATAGGTTGTTGTTATAGTGTCGTTAATCCCGAAAATAATTTGGTCACTCCGTACAATTATAATGGAAGAACTTGTTGAGAAAGTTTATGAAGTTGAATAATTGGGATAGAGAACGATGGAAATTTAAAATTTTAGCATGTTATGCAGCGGAAAAAGGGGATGGTCAATATCTTATGACTGTGCCCGTAGGAAACGACAACTCTCCGAAGTCCATGATTGGTAGTGTTGTGCGGAATACAAATCAAACCAACAATCAAACGAGAGAAACAGCGAGAAAACACAGAAAAGCAAGCAACACAAGAACACAAGATTTACGTGGTTCGGCAAAACGATGCCTACATCCACAAGAGCAGTTGGGGTTTCTTTACTATGATCTCCAATGGGCAAAACAAAGCCTTTACAAGAGATGACGGCTACAAAATCCGAATTAGGTGTTACAATTTACAAAACCCTAACGGGTGTATTTATAGGGAAACTATTGGGCCTTTCGAATTGGGCCGAATCTGGATCCAAAACCCGCCGACAGTCGACTGGTCCAATTACCAGTCGACTGATTCCTCCGGGACGGTCGACTGACTCCCACATACAGTCGACTGCTGCTGCTGTATACTCAGTCTTCGAAAACTCCTCTCTGGACAGTCGACTGCTCCTCCATCCAGTCGACTGAAGCTCTGAAACTTTCGAACACTGCAGATACCAAATACCAGAATCGAGCCATTATCCTACAATCTCCACCTTGGCGAGATCTTCCAAGTATCCAACAATCTCCACCTTGGTGAAATCTTCCAAGTAGCCCAAGCAATCTCCACAAATACTTCAAAACAACTGCTCATCACCAAATGCAACAAACGAACCCAAACTCCACCTTAGTATGATATCACATACTAAACAAACCAATAGCAAAGTACTATCCCAACTGCCCATGCCAAATTATCAAACATGCAAAATATTAGCCAGGTTCATGCAATGCTTGAACTTGGCTGCCCCAACAACTTTGGTCAACATATCCGCAGGATTATCAGCTGTTCCAATCTTCACCAAATGAATATCACCATCCTTTATCAAATCACGCACAAAATGATAACGGACATCAATATGTTTGGTCCTCGAATGATGAACTTGGTTCTTCGCTAAATGAATAGCACTCTGACTGTCACAGTGTACCTCCACCTTCTCCCGATGAATCCCCAAGCTCTTCAAAAGTCCATGAACCCAAATGGCTTCCTTCATGGCCTCAGCAACTGCCATGTATTCAGCCTCAGTAGTAGACAACGCTACAGTGGACTGCAAATTTGACCTCCAACTTATAGGTGCTCTAGCCATAGTAAACAAATAGCCTGTAGTAGACCGCCTCTTATCTAGATCACCTGCATAGTCAGAATCAACATACCCAACCAATAACCTGCTAATATTGTCATCCCTTTCAAATTTCAAACCCACATCTGTGGTGCCACTTATGTACCTCAAAATCCATTTAGCTGCTTGCCAATGCTCTTTGCCTGGATCATGCATATATCGACTAACCATACTCACCGCCTGAGAGATGTCTGGTCGAGTACAAACCATGGCATACATCAAACTGCCAACCACACTAGTGTAAGGTACATTAGCCATATACTGTCTCTCTTCATCTGTACTTGGAGACTGAGAAGCACTAATTCTGAAATGACTGGCTAAGGGTGTGCTAACTGGTTTAGTTTTCTCATCTATACCGAACCGTTTCAGCACCTTCAAAAGATATTGCTTCTGTGTCAAACTCACTATGCCCTTTGCTCTGTCTCTAGCTATCTCCATCCCAAGTATCTTCTTGGCTTCACCAAGATCCTTCATCTCGAATTCAGAACTCAACTGATTCTTCAAATTTTGAATCTCCTTAGCATTTTTAGAGGCAATCAACATATCATCCACATATAATAACAGGTATATAAAAGAACCATTCTGCAACTTCCTGAAGTAGACACAATGATCATACTCACTTCTGGAATATCCCTGCACTTTCATAAACTGGTCAAACCTCAAATACCACTGCCTTGGAGATTGCTTCAACCCATAGAGAGACTTCTTCAACCTGCAAACACAATTTTCCTTCCCAGCAATTTTGAACCCATCTGGCTGGGACATATAAATTTCTTCATCTAGATCCCTATGTAAGAACGCAGTCTTCACATCCATCTGTGTCAATTCAAGATCAAACTGTGCTACCAAAGCTAACAAAATCCGAATAGAAGGATGCTTCACAACTGGAGAGAATACTTCATTATAGTCAATACCATCCTGTTGAGCATACCCCTTTGCAACTAGTCTAGCCTTGAACCGAACACTGCCTTTTGGACCTTCTTTCTTCGTATACACCCACTTGCAACCAATTGCTTTCTTCCCCTTTGGTAGTTGCACTAGATCCCAAGTCTTATTCTTATGAAGAGAGTTCATCTCTTCATCCATAGCAACTTTCCAATCTGCATTTTCTGAACTTCTAGTGGCTTCTTTGAAGTTGGAGGGAACTTCATCATCCACAATGGGAAGAGCAAATGCAACTGTATCTGTAAAACGAGACGGTCGTTTGATATCTCTTCTTTGCCTTCTTACTGCAATTGATTCTTCCTGCTGGATAGGAACTTCTTCACCATTCTCAGTATCAACCACATCATCTTCATCTTGGACAGGAACAGGATTTTCAACTGACAACTTTTCTAACTCCACCTGTTGGAAAACTCTCCTACCAGTCGACTGGTTATTGCCAACAGTCGACTGTCCCGAGCTCCCACTCTTCTGCTGTTCTAGACCACCAGTCGACTGCTCCTGTACATCAGTCGACTGTCCCGAGATTCTGCTACTCACCTGTTGGAGAACTGTCCCACTCTTCTGCTGCTCACCAGTCGACTGTCCTATACCACCAGTCGACTGTCCCGAGCTAATCATGCTGGTCTCATCAAAAGTCACATCTCTGCTGATTACTAACTTCTTCTGTTCTGGACACCACAACCTGTAACCTTTGACACCAGTACTAAAACCAACAAATATAGCCTTTTTGGCTCTTGCATCAAGTTTAGTTTCAGTTACATGAAAATAAGCAGGACAACCAAATATATGCAAAAAACTATAATCAGATGCAGGTTTACCACTCCATACCTCAATAGGCGTTTTGCCTTCAAGTGCTGCTGATGGTAAACGGTTGACAATGTGGCTTGCATATATAACAGCTTCTGCCCAAAATGTCTTCTTCAATCCAGACTGTGCTAACATACATCTCACCTTCTCAAGTAAGGTTCTGTTCATCCTTTCTGCAACCCCATTTTGCTGTGGAGTCTTCCTAACTGTGAAGTGCCTCTGGATCCCTTCATCTTCACACAATTTCAGGAACGGATCATTCTTATATTCCCCTCCATTATCTGACCTCAGAACCTTAATCTTCCTACCAGTCTGATTTTCAACTTTCTTCTTCCAACTTGTGAACAATGTCAAAACTTCATCTTTGTGCTTCATGGTATATACCCAAACTCGTCTGGAGTAATCATCAACAAAAGTAACAAACCAGTGTCTACCACTCATAGAAGGTGTCTGAGTAGGGCCCCAAACATCTGTGTGCACATAATCGAGGATACCCTTTGTCTGATGTACAGCTGTACCAAATTTCACCCTAGTTTGCTTACCCAAAACACAATGTTCACAAAATTCCAACTTGCACCCTTTAGCATCTTTAAGCAACCCTTGCTTCACAAGCCCCTGCAAGGCCTTTTCTCCTGCATGCCCGAGTCGCATATGCCACAACCTAGTAGAGTCGGGAACAACCTGTTTAGGCCTCTCAGTTACACTGGCAGCCTGACCCAAATATGTTTTTCCCTGCAAGAAAAACAAGTTCCTTTTTCTTTGCCCTTTCATCACCACGAGTGATCCGCTAGTCACCTTCAGAATGCCACCTTCACTAGCAAATTTCAATCCACTGGCCTCCAAAGCACCAAGTGAAATTAAATTCTTCTTCAAATCTAGAACATACCATACATCTGAAAGCTCTCTAATAAGACCATCGTGCATTAGCAATTCAATCTTCCCGATTCCTACCTTCTTACAAGGTGCATCATTTCCCATCAAAACTACACCACCATCCATATACTCCAAAGAAGTAAACCACTCCTTTTTCCAAGACATATGATAGGAGGCTGCTGTATCAAGAAACCATACTTCTTGATAAAGTGAGGGACTAGAAGCCAGTGCAAAAGAAAAATCCTCGCCACTTTCTAAATTATCAACAGTCACATTTGCAGTCGAATTTCCCTTATTGCGTAGCTTTGGACAATCCTTTTTCCAATGCCCCCTTTCATGACAGAAAGCACATTCATCTTTGGCCGGTATTTTCCTGTCCTTCGAAACTCCTCTCGATTTGGAACGAGATTTGTTTCCCTTTTTCCCAGATTTGGACTCAGATCTGGTCTCAGTCCTGCCCCTTACAATTAAAGCTTCAGAAGTTTCTCTATCAACCATTTTATCCCTTTTCCTAGTTTCATTATTCAACAGAGCATTTGCAACATCTTCATATTTCACAGTATCTTTTCCAGATAATAAAGTAGTTGCTAAATGATCATAACTTTCAGGTAATGAATTCAACAGAATTAGGGCTTTATCCTCATCCTTAATTTGCTCATCCAAATTTAACAAATCTGCCAACAATTTATTAAATGATTCAACATGAGCATTCATAGACATACCTTCCGTATAGGTGAAGCGAAAAAGTCTCTTCTTCAAATACAGCCGATTCTCCAAACTTTTCCTCATGTATTTGTCTTCGAGTTTCTTCCACAACACCGCAGCAATGGTATCCCTCATCAAATCGTACTTCTGAGCCTTCTCAATAAAGAGCCGAATAGTCCCACACGCAACTCGATTCAACTTCTTCCAATCTGCTTCGGACATATCCTTTGGTTTTTCTACTTCCAAAGCAACATCTTGTTCTTGTTGAACAAGAACTTCCAACACCTCACATTGCCACATCCCGAAATTGTTTGTCCCATCAAATTTTTCAACTTCAAATTTTGCGTTGTGAATCGTTGTTCTTGACGAACTTGATCCCACAACATCCTTGGTTGCATCTGCATCACCCGCCATCTCCCTCTAGGTCGAACCAACGGCTCTGATACCACTTGTTGTGCGGAATACAAATCAAACCAACAATCAAACGAGAAAAACAGCGAGAAAACACAGAAAAGCAAGCAACACAAGAACACAAGATTTACGTGGTTCGGCAAAACGATGCCTACATCCACAAGGGCAGTTGGGGTTTCTTTACTATGATCTCCAATGGGCAAAACAAAGCCTTTACAAGAGATGACGGCTACAAAATCCGAATTAGGTGTTACAATTTACAAAACCCTAACGGGTGTATTTATAGGGAAACTATTGGGCCTTTCGAATTGGGCCGAATCTGGATCCAAAACCCGCCGACAGTCGACTGGTCCAATTACCAGTCGACTGATTCCTCCGGGACGGTCGACTGACTCCCACATACAGTCGACTGCTGCTGCTGTATACTCAGTCTTCGAAAACTCCTCTCTGGACAGTCGACTGCTCCTCCATCCAGTCGACTGAAGCTCTGAAACTTTCGAACACTGCAGATACCAAATACCAGAATCGAGCCATTATCCTACAGGTAGAACACTTGATCCGAATTTTAGCTGGTCTGCATTAGAGCTATATATTCAGCAAACCCAAATTATTAATGCCCAACCACATGCTCACCCTGGTTCAAGCTCCGCACGTAAAGTGCCAATACATAAAATCAGTTTGAATCCAGTTCAAACATCTCATGCAATCCCACATTCCTCACCAGTAGACACGTTTACAAATACTACAAGTTCGGATCCTACTGAATTTGATTTGCCACGTCATCCAAGTTTGGTTAATGATTACGTTCCGAATACCAATGTTTTCAGAATATTTGAAAATGCTACCATTAATAATAATTTAGTCGATGATGATGAAGAAAACGAAGAAACAGATGATGAACTTAAAGAGGGTTTACAAAATGAAGACGAGGAAGAAGAAGATGAATATGTAAATGTTAATATAAATGAAAGTAATGATGTCGATATTAACCTTACTGATGACTTCAATAATGTTAATGTTCATGTTACCGGGGAAATGACACAAAGTGCGAGAGTAAATCATGGTCCACAAGCATCGTGTGGTTCATCCACCGTAGATGAATTCTACATTGGGCAAGAGTTCCAAAGTAAAGAATCGATCCAACATGCGGTAAAGCTATACTCCATCAACAAACATCGAGAATTTATCACAATGAAATCTTCACCGACCATATATGCCGTAAAATGTAAATTGGCTCCGAGAAAACGTTCACTTGAGGAGATTGTGCAAATCCCACTGGTTGCAAGTGAGGGTGGTTGTCCTTGGAGATTACGTGCAATCGTTCCGAAGGGCAGAACAAATTTTGTGGTTAAAAAACTAGTATGGCCGTATACATGTGTGAATCTCACATTGAATCAAGACCATTGCAAAGTTGACGCTAAACTTTTATGCAATTTGATTATGAATGTTGTCAAGACTGAGATAGGAATTACACCGCCAACCATTATTGAGATAGTCAAACTACAATTCAATTATCAGATATCTTATAGGAATGATTGGATTACAAAACAAAAAGCTATTGAGAAGTTGTACGGTTCATTTGAAGACGCGTACACTAAGTTGCATTTACTTTTATTAGCAATACAAGCAGCAAATTCAGGAACTGTTCTCCATTGGGATAAGTATGATTCCGATCCTGGCGAGGAAACATTCAAGGAAGTGTTTTGGGCATTTGGTGCTTCAATTGAAGGGTTCAAGTTATGCAGACCTATTATAAGTGTTGATGAGACATACTTGTATGGAAAATATAAGGGTTGTTTGTTAATAGTTGTATCACCGGATGCGAACGATTGTCTCTTTCCATTTGCCTTTGAAATAGTTGACAGAAAGAGTGTTTATACGTGGACATGGTTTATGAGTTGCATTCGTTTTTATGTCACCGATCGGTTTGGTTTATGTGTTATCTCTTATCGCCACGCAAGTATTTTGGTTGCCATGGACTCGCAAACAGAGTGTGGAACGAATCAAATGCATCTCATCGTTATTGTATGCTACATTTCGCTACAAATTTCTTTACCAAATTTGGTAGCAAAGCAATGAGGACCAAAGTGAAAATTATAGCATGTCAAAACCAACCCAAAAAATGTCAAAACAAACTCGCGGAGCTGGAAGCATCAAATTGGTTAAAAGAGAAATTAGTTGAGAAATGGGCACTTTCTGAAGATGGAGGTCGGCGAAATGGCATAATGACTACCAACCTATCAGAAGCTTTCAACTCGGTATTGAAAGGTGTGCATAGTTTACCAGTAACTGCTATTGTGGACATGATCTTTTACAGTCTTAATTCTTACTTTGCTACACGGCATCAGTTAGCCAACAAGCTCATTAGTGAAGGTAAAATTTTTGCACAAAGAGTACATAATTTGATAGATATCTGGTGTGAAAGAGCCAACATGCATGAAGTGATATTGTTTAGCCATCAACGAGGAGTTTTTGCAGTCAAAATAGGTATACAAAGAGATGTGGGAATCAAAAGGGTGGTAACTTGCACACCGTTAACTTGGGGAGTAAAACATGTACTTGCCAGAAATTTCAGCTGTATCATATACCATATTCCCATATGTTAGCTATTTGCGCATATCGTGCTATTGATTACAAGTCGTATATTGATACATTCTATTCAACTACCAATTTTCATCCTACACTAGATCCTGCATATTGGCTTGTTAATACTGGAAACAAACTTGTAGCTGATACGAGCCTTCAACGTTCTAGGAAAGGGCATCCGAAGAGTACGAGAGTTCGTAATGATATAGATGTAAGAGATGAGTCTAGTAGGGGTACGGGAATGATGTGTTCAAACTGTGGTTTGAGAGGTCACAATAGGCGCCGATGTCGGAAAAACTCAAGTCAAACTTCTCATAGCCATCAATGAATGATTATAATAATGTATTTTGTTGAATATTTTGGGATCTTCAATATTTTGGATTGAAGTTTGTATTGTTCAATATTTTGAAGTTACTGAATGAATGTATGGCTGAATGAATTAATATGGAGCATATTGGTGTTGAAAATTTGAGTTTGAATCTCATTAGATGAGGTGTATTCACTTGTGTGGGCTTTGGTATCAGTAGGTGCGCTAACCAAGTTAGCGCGCCTGATTAAAAGAACCGTGCTAACTTGGTTAGCGCGCCTCATAAACTTGACTCAAATTTTGAAAGGCTCTGGAAATTTGGGAGTTACCACACTCGCTAACACAGTTAGCGAGCGTCTTCGAACCATGGCTGCTAAATGGGTTAACGACTGTGGTAATCTCAAATTTCCAGAGACTTGAAAGTCTTTGGAAAATGAGAGATAGCCACACTCGCTAACACAGTTAGCGAGCCTCCTCGAACCAGGGCCGCTAACTGGGTTAACGACTGTGGTAATATCAAATTTCCAGAGACTTGAAAGTCTCTGGAAAATGAGAGATAGCCACACTCGCTAACACAGTTAGCGAGCCTCTTTGAACCAAAGCCGCTAACTGGGTTAACGATTGCTGTAATCTCAAATTTCTAGAGACTTTCAAGTCTTTGGGAATTTGAGATTACCACGGTCATTAACCGAGTTAGTGAGCCTCTTCGAACCATGGCCGCCAACTGGGTTAATAACTGTGGTAATCTCAAATTTCCAGAGACTTTCAAATCTCTAGAAAATGAGAGATAGCCACATTCGCTAACACAGTTAGCGAGCCTCTTCAAACCAGGGCCGCTAACTGGGTTAACGAGTCTTGGTATATTCACAAATAGACTTCTGTACTTCTGAAGCTCATCCCTGTATACACAATCATCGTATCCACAACCATTCCTGAAGCCACTTTGTACATTCTCAACACATCAAACACTCAAACATTCTCAATGTCTCAACACATCACATACTCAAACATTCTCAAAGTTTGAAAATCTCATCGTCGAATTGCCAACACATCACAAAATCTCAATACATTCTCAAATCCCATCAGATCAAACACATCACAAACACAGCCAACACATCAAACACAGGCAATCATAAGAGTTCAAAATTACAATAAAACATAACAATAAGAAATCTCCCAACTACAAAGCAAAAAATTACAATAAGACATCTCCCAACTACAACAACATCTCCGAACTACAACAACTTCTCTCAAAATTACAATAAAGACATAACAAAGCCAAAACTTTACCTACGAAGGGGTGAACAGATTTGGACGTTTCCTTGTCCGTTTTGAATGCTTCGGGCTTGCCTGAGTTAAGCCGGAGAAGGAATGTTATCTTCGTCATCATCTTCTTCTTCTTCTTCTTCTTCTTCTTCATCTTCGTCTTCTTGTATTTCATCAACAGGTGGAGACGGCTCCATTTTCTTCATTGTCTTTCTTCTTGTATTATTGGACGTTCACGATATCTTTATTTAGTAGCCGTTGTCTTCCGATGAACTGTTTGGTGCACGGGACCAGCCAATATCACATCCAATCTATTGCCTTCGCCGACGAGATCCGCTTGTGCTCAACATGACTCAACCAATTTCCGCGCGAATACCTTAAACTGTTCGGCTACATTATTCTTTAATTTTTCACGCATTCTTTGGATTGAATCCATGTTTGGGCCATCTATACACAAACAGAAGAAATATAATAATAAATTCAATAAATAAACTTTTTTATAGTAATGTAAATATAGACATAAAACTTATAATACTCTGAATCAATTGTGTCTTCGGTTGGAACATTGGTAGATTAACAAAATGCATGTCTGCTGGATCGGTGGCATATCTTCGTGTCGGTACTTGGACACCTGCTGGAAATTAGCTTGTCGGAAAAATGTAAAGGCGAGTCATTCTCTTATACCATGTCATGTAAGAGACATGAAAAGACGTATCGAACGGTGGAATATTGGCAAGTACGTGATCGAAACGATGATTATTACAAATATCCACGTGTACGTGCAAAGAAGCTGCCCAATCGTGAGCTGCTTTTCGACCCATATCGGTGACATTATGTAGCATGGCATTGTACGGTAGCTGCACCGAAATATTTTGAAGCAACCCAAATAGACGGAGTACTCTATTTGGAAAATAACTCTCAACTTTACCAAAGTGATGGATTAGAGGTGATTTTGTCAACCATAGTTGAGGACTCGAGGTACAAACGAGAGGCAATCTCGCTAAACGTGCCTCGGTATATGGTTGCAAATTAACACAATCGTTTGCCAAGTTGTAACACCCCTGCCCCGAGCTCGGACAATTTATACAATTAGAAGACAAATTAATTATAGTATAGTATAACTGCCCACCATAGGCTGCATCTCAAAAGGTGGTTAACCGAATTGGTGATTCTTGATCATAGGCAATTTTAGTTATATTAAATTATTCCTTTTCTACTCCCGATATAGGATTACTCAAATACTCTCTCTCCTCATATTCTATAACCCGTGCACACACTTTTCCAGGAGTCCCGTGGGCCCCTTTTTTGTATGCCACGTCAGACCTTCCAAGGCAACAGCACACGCCTGCTGTTCCTTCAACCATCGGGTGGGCCCCAGACCACATGATTGATGACGTCATCAGCAATCCACACAACACACCCAACTGCTGTGTTTTTTTCCAAACCGTGGGACCCCCCACCATTCACTATTCCTTTTCCTTTTATTTACAAATCATGCCATTGGCCTATTATATAATATACATATATATTATTACTCTTTGAAAATTACGGGGTATTACAGACACCCCCCCTTCAGAAACCAGCATCCTCGCTGAGCACGGGGCATGCACAATCTAGTGCAGGATCTCCTTGCTAGCCGATGTGGAGTGGAGTACCCTGCTAGCATACTGCCCCTGGTCTCTACCAGCGTACTGTCCTCGGCCAGGCATGCATCTCACCCACTCTTACCCACAATCAATGTCGAAAGTTGGCTCTGATACCATTTGTAACACCCCTGCCCCGAGCTCGGACAATTTATACAATTAGAAGAAAAATTAATTATAGTATAGTACAACTGCCCACCACAGGCTGCCTCTCAAAAGGTGGTTGACCGAATTGGTGACTCTTGATCATAGGCAATTTTATTTATATTAAATTATTTCTTGTCTACTCCCGATATGGGATTACTCAAATACTCTCTCTCTCTCCTCATATTCTATAACCCGTGCACACACTTTTCCAGGAGTCCTGTGGGCCCCTTTTTTGTATGCCACATCAGACCTTCCAAGGCAACAACACACGCCTGTTGTTCCTTCAACCATCGGGTGGGGCCCAGACCACATGATTGCTGACGTCATCAGCAATCCACACAACACAGCCAAATGCTGTGTTTTTTTCCAAATTGTGGGACCCCCCACCATTCACTATTCCTTTTCCTTTTATTTACAAATCATGCCATTGGCCTATTATATAGTATACATATATATTACTCTTTGAAAATAATAGGGTGTTACACAAGCGGTCAAACTCGTCCCGGTAATATGTAAGGCATCTATTAGGGCTAGCTTTCCATGTTAATGAACTCGACCTATACACACCTTGCGGAAGTCTCATGTTCTCGTCTTCGGGAATATTTGCCCACTTTGGTGAATGTTTAGCAACAACGGGTCTACCAAGGTGTAGTCGTTCCTAACTCCAGACCTGTAGCATCAACATTGGTCCATTCATCTGTTTTGCACCGAGAGAGCAGTTGCACAAAGCTCTATACAATGTAGCCAATGCAGTACTTCCCCAACTATATGCCCCAACTCCCCCAAGATCAGCGATTAGTGGTAAGTAAATTAATGGCACAGAATCTCCGTAGGAATTTGGGAACATCACACCTCCAAACAATGTCATTATGTAAGCCCGGCAATAACATTGTACTTGAAACTCAATTGAGGCATTAGACAACGTACCGGAGAATGTGTCCTTAAGCCATTTCAATTTCACCGATTTGCCTACAAGGGCCGAACGATCTGCCTTTACTCCGAGATATTCATGGATAATAAACTCGGGTTCAAAATCTGTTGTGCCAGTTACGGCCTGTCCATCGATTGAAAGGCCCGTTATTACAGCGACATCTTGCAGTGTCATAGTCATCTCGTCGACTGACAAGTGAAAACTATGGGCCTCGGGACGCCATTTCTCGATAAGGGCGGTTAGTAAGGGTCGGTCGGCCTTAATAGAGCTCATCAACCCGATGTCATATAACCCACGATTCTGTTATATGTCATGTATACGGGGATGCATCTGTAATGTGTCGTGCCCCGAAAACTACACTCCGAAGAATTCCCCTCCCACACAGCTTTAGAGCGATGCTGCCCTTGTGAAGTCAATAGCCTTGGGTCGATCGGACTGGAAAACACCAGAGGAACATACGATGAAGAAGATGGGCCCGGCTGGCTAGATGGAGAAGAAGGGCCTGGTTGATTTGGAAGAGGAGACGGGCCCATTTGATTTGTCGGAGAAGAATACGGACCCGCCTTATCCTACACCAAAAAATTAAAAATCAACATATAAATTTATAATTTTCTTGATGTTAAAATTAAACGTATGAAATAAATATCAAACCATCTTACATTGCTACGTCTCTGTCCACCACGGCTAGTTTTTTTGGGAGGATGTCCATAACATGTACATGGCCCCTTCCGGTTTGTAGGAGGTCTACTACTACTCCCTTCTTCGGGCATACCCCATGTTCGTGCCATATGTAATCAAATAGAATCCCACATGTTTAATAATATATATTATCAAATTTACCTTAAAATCGATAGAAAATAACTATACAATTAACAATGTCTAACTTCAAAAATTTCAATATCAAACAATATTACTCGTAATGTTACATTGGCACGAAACTAAAATCATAAATCGGTTTATATACAATGTTACCCTCAATATTTCGATGTATCAAATAATATGACAATGTTACTATCATCGCATATCTCACTCATGCATTGTGAACTATAGGTTAATTTGAAGAAACACAATTAGTACGACATAGACTAAGTTTATATTGGTTTATTTTTCGTTAATTACACAACCAAAATTTATCACGTGCATTGCACATTTTAATAAATCCTAAATCAAAATATATGAACTGAAATGTAGCTTACAATCAATCCATCATATTCATTTACTAAATAAGAAATCATACACACTTAGTATATTACCTAACCTACATTAATTTATGAACATACCAAAATGAACCCAAAATTGCAAATCCAACCCTAGACCCAAAATTACCAAAAATTACATAACATAAGTTACGAACACTTACACACAATTGTTGGGTTGAAGGACGAAGTCGACTATTCCACTAGCTATCCTCTTCTTCCGAATATTGGGGAAAATGGTTTACGGGTTCACCGAAATTTGGGGAAATTGTAGGTTGAGGTGAGAGTATTGTGAGAGATGAAGAGATTTAAGGAAAAAAATTCGAGAGATTGGGTTGAGTAGAGGCCGAATTCGGAGGCTAGGGTTTGGGTTTAAGATAGCACGACCGCGTTTTTGGAAGAGAGAAGAAGTGATATGAGAGTGAGATAGCGTAGGGGTGGTATTCGGGCCGGGCCGGCCCGGGACCGTCCCGGTCCGCCCAAAATCGGGCTGAACCGGGGTCAGACCGCCCCAACAGTAAGGCCCGGTCTGGTTCGATAAATTGCGAAAAAAACCCCAGTAACGGCCCGGGCCGCACTAGCCCGGGACCGGGTTGAACCGGCCCCGGCTGGCCCGCGGGCCAACCATCAACTGTTACCGTTTTTTTTTCCCAGAATTTGTTTTTAATTAAAAGGATGTGTAAAATTACCAAAATTCCCCCCAATGGATTTATACTAGCTAGTTTTGGGGGGTATTTTGGAAAATTGAAAATTGAAAATTTCTATATATACAACCTCATTTTATTCAATTCTCTTCACAAATTCACCCAACTCTCTCTATTATCTCTCAACTTTCTCAACAACAATCAACAACAATCAACAACAATCAACAACATTCAACTACTCTCTTTCAAGAATCAAGATTCAACATCAACCACATCAACAACATTCAACTACTCTCCTTCAAGATTCAACATCAACAATATTTAACTACTCTCTTTCAAGATTCAACATCAACAACATCCAACAACAATCAACATCAACACTACAAACTCTCAACTCTCTCTACCTTCATTCTTCAACCTACATTCTACACTCATACGGTATTTTCGTATTTATATAATTTTTAGAATTATGATTTTTGTTTGTTATCATTTATTTCTCATAATTAGATTGAGTTTTCTTGTTCTTGTTGTTCTTCTTCTTCTTCTTTTTAGATTTTTTTTGGTAAATTGGTAAACATACACTAGAATAATAATTTTATAGTTGTTGTTTTATTTGCTTTGTAGAATAATTTTATATAACATACACTAGTTTATCTATCTTTACTAATTTTGTAGAATTAAAATTTTAAAACATACACTACAATTAAATTTTATAACAAACACTAGTTTAGATGACATCTAACCGATCATGTGGTAGACATAGTAGCCAAGAGTCCACTAGTAATCGTCGCATTCCTTCCATTCCTCTTCCATATGTAGATAGTGAAGAAACACTTTACAATTTGATACTATTCCCGATATTCATGAAACACACACGGATCAAGTAGAAGTAAAAGTAGAAGTAGAAGACATAGAACCACAACCATCGGAACAAGGCCCATCTCAATCCCGTAAAATAAGAGGGAACAAATCCGAAGTACACAAATATTTTGACTATGTTCCTTCACAAAATGATAAGAATGTAGGATTAAAAATTTGTAAGAAGTGTCAAACACCCTATAAGTTTAAACTAGGATCGGGAACGGGTACACTTCAACGACACTTAAGTAAATGTCAACCCAAATTTTCTAAAGACAATCTCACACATCAAAAAATATATCCTAAGACCGGCCAAATAGATAGTCATAGCTACGATCACGATATCGTTCGTAGAGAAATGGCTAAGTTAGTAATTAGAGATAAATTACCTTATTCATTTGGTGAAAGTAGGAATGTAGAGACCTTTACACAAACCGCATTAAACCCCCATTATAAAAAAAAAATCTAGGAATGTAGTAAAGGGTGATTGTAAATTAGTTTACAATGAGGCTAAGGATTTTTTAGTAGCAATACTTACGTCACTAAACACCAGAGTTTCTTTGATATCGAATGGGTGGGTAGGAGTAAACGGCGTACCAATGATGTGTGTAACATGTCATTGACTGACTACTTCAAAGAGGATAATTTTATTCGGATTTGTTAGGTACCCACATAAGGGTGAAATAATTGCCACACACATCATGAAAGCATGTAACAATTTTGGTATTTTTGATAAAACTTTTGCTATTGGTTTTGATAACGCCTCTAATAATACTATGGCGATTGCTAGTTTACTAATTACACTTAATCCTTTAGAACCGGAAATTTTTCATGTTAGGTGTGCTTGTCATATTTTAAATCTTTGTGTACAAGATGCACTTAAATATGGATACGATAAAATTGAGGCAATGAGAAATTGTGTTCATTTTATTACGTTGAGTGGTCCAATATATCAAGCTTTTCATGATTGGTTTCAACTTAGGAAAATTGTATTTAAATGTTTTCCTAAAGATGTTAGACATCGTTGGAATTCTACTTTTGATTTATTAAGTGTTGTTCTTCACAATCGTTTTAATCTTAGAGAATTTTGTATTGCAATGGGTATGCAAGATTGTATGTTAGATGATGATTTTTGGTTTTTTGCCGATAGTTTGTACAAATTTTAAGAACCTTTTAATATGCTACTTTACAATTTTCAAAAATATATACATCTACATCTAGTGGTATTTTACTTGCCATTGTCACTATGATGAAAACAATTAAAGATTTGGTAAATGACCCTTTCATTGGAGAAATGGTTTATGTCGCTTATAATAAATTTTAAAAATATTTTCATCCGCTTCCTATGTTATATTGTGTTGCTAGTATAATGAATCTCATGATTAAGTTAGATGGCACAAAAAAAATAATTGCGATTTTTTATACTTATGCTCCACACGAAGAAATTGACGATTTTGACCATGTTGTTTTCATTACAAAATTTGAAAATATTTTGAATAGTTTATATGATAGTTACGATAGAATTTATTCATCTAACACTACACAAACACAAAATGTTAGTTCTTCTTCTTCTTCTTCTATGTTATCAAAGAGAAAGGGTCTTGCCACTAGTAATGTTTTAAATCTCTTAAAATAAAAAAAAAACCTAGAACCAATTCACCAAATGAGTTGAATTGGTATAATGCACAATCTCCCATTGATGATGTAGTAGATGTGTTTTCTTTTTTTGGGAAAACTAATGAACATATTTTTAGTATTCTTTCTCGAATGGCTAAAGATTTGCTAACGGTACCAGTGTCAACCATTGCATCGGAAAGTATTTTTCTCTTGGTGGCAGGATTATGAGCCCGAACAGGAATCACTTGATGGCAAAGAATTTGGAGATGTTGGTATGCGCCGAAATTTGGATGAAAGCGGAAGAGATGACTCAAGACTTACAAGAATCACAAAACGGATCAACAAGTAGCAGCGAGTGAAGAACTAGTAGAATGTAATTTGTATAATGTATTGTTAATAATTGGAAAAATTTACGGGGATGAGATTCTATATTTAGGTTAAGTAGAAGTGTACGACAATAGTCCAATGTCTTCTCTTCAATCTAAATAGAGGCCATATCGATCTCTAAATTCAAATAATTTCCTTATTTTGTAATTTGATCTAATTTGTATGAACTTGTATTCATGAACTTAATTTTATTTAACATCATGTAATTTATTAAATCAATTTAAATTTGGTTTAATTTCTTTGATTTATTAGACCTTTGCAATTTTTATAAAATTACAATTTAATACTTGATCTTTCATCTTCCTTTAATATATATATATATATATATATATATATATATATATATATATATATATATATATATATATATATATATATATATATATATACACACTCAAAAATCGGTCCGGCCCGGCCCCCACCCTTAGGGCTGGGGGGCAGGTCTGGGCCAAGATTCCCCCTAGCTCGGCCCGGGCAAAGCCCGGGCGGTTCTGGCCCGACCCGGCCCGCCCGGACCGAATGCCACCCCTAAGATAGTGAGCATGATTTAAGAGAGTCCCAATCGATACTCGCTAACTCCGTTAGCGCGTCTGGTTTAAATGGGCGCGCTAACGGAGTTAGCGAGCCTATCATTGAGATTTTTTTCGCACACTCCTATTTGAGGGAAAAAGTAGTGCCCCTAACACATGCTAATTGAGATTGCGCGAAGAATTTTACTAGGTGCGCTATTTCAGTTAGTGACAGAGACTTTTTGGTATTAAACTTTCAAACAGGGATAGTTTGGTACATACTTACAAAAAGTGGGATAGTTTGGTAAAAAATTCTCTCTCTCCTCCAATCTTGGATGGGCTTTATGTATTGGGCGCCCAATTAGACAACAAGTAACCCCAGTCGTTCGATGAAGAAAAGACTATAACCAAGTATCATTTACCCACACACAAAATGCATTTATATATATATATATATAATGGGAAAGCTTCGGTTGAGCACTACTCTAGTGCTCACCGCGTGAACACTAGGCCTTCGGACGTTCATATCGAAAATCTGAACCGTTCACATTGATCTACACATCTAAATTAGTCTAAATATGTAAAATCAAATCATTTGAAATTCATTTGCCCATTCATTGAAGTGTTACAAAATTGCATGGCTGAAAATCATTATTTTTATATTCACATGATGGATGGGCAAATAAATTTCAAATGATTTAATTTTACATATTTAGACTAATTTAGATGTGTAGATCAATGTGAACGGTTCGGATTTTCGATATGAACGCCCGAAGGCCTAGGGTGCGTTTGGTTTGTTGTTTTGAAAATAGTTTTGTGAAAATATTTTGTGAAAACTGTTTTGTGAAAACTGTTTTGTGAAAATGAGAGTGTAAAAGCTGTCTGGTATAGTTTTCTGAAAACTGTTTTCTGAAAATGAAATTGTATAACCTGTTTGTGTATAAAAAATAAACCTGAATGCTGTTTTCTTAAAACTAGACTGTAAAATGCTGTTTTCTGAAAAAGACAGTTTAAAAGCTGTGCTGTTATATTTCTAGCTGAAAACTGTTATCTGAAAGCTGTTTTCCTGAAAAAGCGAGTTTAAAAGCTGTTAGGCTATATTTCTTGCTGAGAACTGTTATCTGAAAGCTGTTTTTCTGAAAAAACGAGCTTAAAAGCTGTTTTGTTATATTCGTAGCTGAAAACTGTTATCTGTAAGCTGTTTTCCTGAAAAAGTGAGTTTAAAAGCTGTTCGGCTATATTTCTTGCTGAAAACTGTTATCTGAAAGCTGTTTTTCTGAAAAAACGAGCTTAAAAGCTGTTTTGTTATATTCCTAGCTGAAAACTGTTATCTGATAGCTGTTTTCCTGAGAAAGTGAGTTTAAAAGCTGTTTGGTTATATTTCTTGCTGAGAACTGTTATCTGAAAGCTGTTTTTCTGAAAAAACGAGTTTAAAAGCTGTTTTGTTATATTCCTAGCTGAAAACTGTTATCTAAAAGCTGTTTTTCTGAAGAAGTGAGTTCCAAAAACTGTTGGGTTATATTTCTTGCTGAAAAGTGTTATCTGAAAGCTGTTTTTCTGAAAAAAATAGTTGAAAGCTGTTTTGTTATATTTGTAGCTGAAAACTGTTATCTGAAAGCTGTTTTTCTGAAAAAGCGAGTTTAAAAGCTGTTCGGTTATATTTCTTGCTGAAAAATGTTATCTGAAAGCTGTTTTTCTGAAAAAACGAGCTTAAAAGCTGTTTTGTTATATTCCTAGCTGAAAACTGTTATCTGATAGCTGTTTTCCTGAGAAAGTGTGTCGAAAAGCTGTTTGGTTATATTTCTTGCTGAGAACTGTTATCTGAAAGCTGTTTTTTCTGAAAAAACGAGTTTAAAAGCTGTTCTGGTATAATACTAGCTGAAAAATATTATCTGAAAGTTGTTTTTCTGAAGAAGTGAGTTCCAAAAGCTGTTGGGTCATATTTCTTGCTGAAAAGTGTTATCTGAAAGCTGTTTTTCTGAAAAAAATAGTTTGAAAGCTGTTTTGTTATATTTGTAGCTGAAAACTGTTATCTGAAAGCTGTTTTTCTGAAAAAGCGAGTTTAAAAGCTGTTCGGTTATATTTCTTGCTGAAAAATGTTATCTGAAAGCTGTTTTTCTGAAAAAGCGAGCTTAAAAGCTGTTCGGTTATATTTCTTGCTGAAAAATGTTATCTGAAAGCTGTTTTCCTGAGAAAGTGTGTCGAAAAGCTGTTTGGTTATATTTCTTGCTGAGAACTGTTATCTAAAAGCTGTTTTTTCTGAAAAAACGAGTTAAAAAGCTGTTCTGGTATAATACTAGCTGAAAAATATTATCTGAAAGCTGTTTTTCTGAAGAAGTGAGTTCCAAAAGCTGTTGGGTCATATTTCTTGCTGAAAAGTGTTATCTGAAAGCTGTTTTTCTGAAAAAAATAGTTTGAAAGCTGTTTTGTTATATTTGTAGCTGAAAACTGTTATCTGAAAGCTGTTTTTCTGAAAAAGCGAGTTTAAAAGCTGTTCGGTTATATTTCTTGCTGAAAAATGTTATCTGAAAGCTGTTTTTCTGAAAAAACGAGCTTAAAAGCTGTTTTGTTATATTCCTAGCTGAAAACTGTTATCTGATAGCTGTTTTCCTGAGAAAGTGTGTCGAAAAGCTGTTTGGTTATATTTCTTGCTGAGAACTGTTATCTGAAAGCTGTTTTTTCTGAAAAAACGAGTTTAAAAGCTGTTCTGGTATAATACTAGCTGAAAAATATTATCTGAAAGCTGTTTTTCTGAAGAAGTGAGTTCCAAAAGCTGTTGGGTCATATTTCTTGCTGAAAAGTGTTATCTGAAAGCTGTTTTTCTGAAAAAAATAGTTTGAAAGCTGTTTTGTTATATTTGTAGCTGAAAACTGTTATCTGAAAGCTGTTTTTCTGAAAAAGCGAGTTTAAAAGCTGTTCGGTTATATTTCTTGCTGAAAAATGTTATCTGAAAGCTGTTTTTCTGAAAAAACGAGCTTAAAAGCTGTTTTGTTATATTCCTAGCTGAAAACTGTTATCTGATAGCTGTTTTCCTGAGAAAGTGTGTCGAAAAGCTGTTTGGTTATATTTCTTGCTGAGAACTGTTATCTAAAAGCTGTTTTTTCTGAAAAAACGAGTTTAAAAGCTGTTCTGGTATAATACTAGCTGAAAAATATTATCTGAAAGCTGTTTTTCTGAAGAAGTGAGTTCCAAAAGCTGTTGGGTCATATTTCTTGCTGAAAAGTGTTATCTGAAAGCTGTTTTTCTGAAAAAAATAGTTTGAAAGCTGTTTTGTTATATTTGTAGCTGAAAACTGTTATCTGAAAGCTGTTTTTCTGAAAAAGCGAGTTTAAAAGCTGTTCGGTTATATTTCTTGCTGAAAAATGTTATCTGAAAGCTGTTTTTCTGAAAAAACGAGCTTAAAAGCTGTTTTGTTATATTCCTAGCTGAAAACTGTTATCTGATAGCTGTTTTCCTGAGAAAGTGTGTCGAAAAGCTGTTTGGTTATATTTCTTGCTGAGAACTGTTATCTAAAAGCTGTTTTTTCTGAAAAAACGAGTTTAAAAGCTGTTCTGGTATAATACTAGCTGAAAAATATTATCTGAAAGCTGTTTTTCTGAAGAAGTGAGTTCCAAAAGCTGTTGGGTCATATTTCTTGCTGAAAAGTGTTATCTGAAAGCTGTTTTTCTGAAAAAAATAGTTTGAAAGCTGTTTTGTTATATTTGTAGCTGAAAACTGTTATCTGAAAGCTGTTTTTCTGAAAAAGCGAGTGAAAAATCAAAGCTGTTGGTTTATATTTCACATTTAAAACTTCTTTTCCGAAAGCTGTTTTCCGAAAAAACACTTCAAAAGCTGTTTTTTTATATTTGTAGCTGAAAACTGTTATCTAGGTTGTATATTTAATGAATTCACAATATTTTTCTTATGAGTTTTTTGTTAATTTTTTTTGCAGATATAAACCCAACTTCTATCAATGTACAAACAAGCAACCTGCTACAACGTGGAAGCGTCGTGCGCTACTCAATTTTTTTTTTCTTTTTGCTTCTTGGAAGCTTCCCACTAGTTTCTTCCGACCATGTAAATTTTTATTTGAATTGTGGTGAAGTTGGGTAATACAACAATTGGACACACTATCCAAATTTCAAAAAAATGTACAAAATTTCCATTACAAATTTCTGTTTGGTTACATTTATTTTACAAACTGTCCATTACAAATATAGATACATATATTTTGCATTTTACAATTTCTACAATTGATCAAACAAGCATCAAAACAATAAAACAATTGCACAAGTGGAGCTGCTGCTGCTGCTACTTCTCAATTCCTTGTACAACTGCTGCTGCTCAACTCTTTCTAGTTGCTGCTACTTCTCCTACTACTACTTCTCCTTATGTTGCTGCTCCTCAACTTCTTCTAGTTGTTGCTTCAAACTCCTTCTACTTCTCTTCTACATCTTCAACTACTTCTGCCAGTTATCTTTTGGGTACAATCAGGAAAAGAAATGCATAAGATAATAGTATGATTAATTCAACATGCAGAATCGAAATTAATATACTAAAAATAATGGTAGGCTCAGAACACAGTATTCACACTAGGGTTGCATTGGGGTGCATGCCAACTAGTCCAAATAAATAAATAATACCGCATCAGTTAAATAGAACTACAAGCATCATTTCAAATCCATAAATCCACCCTCCTTCATATAAATAGGGATTTCCGCAGTTGCGTACTCTAAGTGGACAGCAAAGTAGATGAACAACAAATCCAAATATCAAACCGAAAATACTGATCTCATATACTCAACCATACTCCAAGTTTCGGGCCAATAAACTGATATCATTTACCCCCACTCTAATCAAGTTTCAGGCCAGTTATCATTTACCCCAACCATTAAGTTTCAGGCCCAAAAAAAAATGATATCAGATACTCAACCAAAATGTAAAAATGTATGCAAAAATGTAAAAATGATATCAGATACTCAGCCAAAAATGATATCAGATACCCCAACCATAAAGTGTATTTGATGGAAGAAGCTATCCAAAAATGTAGCAGCAAGGGAAAGACATGGAATACTTCTAGCACTTTAATAAAGAAACCCACACGAGTCACTGCATTATTGGCCATTTGCACAAGCTCAACAAGCTGAACAACAAGCTGAACAATAACTGATCAATAACTGATCAGTATGCATGCACAACAACTGATCAGTATGCATGCACAAATTACTGATCAGTATGCACAAATACAACAAACTCAACAAGAATAAGAAGCTCAACTAACTGATCAGTTTGCACAAATACAACAAGCTCAACAAAGCTAGTGACCAAAATTATAAATAGAAGCCGGAGTGTCAAAAATAATTCATGCTCTATTGATCAGGTATTAATTTTCAGAAATGTGTTTGTCATCACTGCCTACACCAACCCACAAAAAGAGAGAAAGACAAAACCCCAAAATGAGTAAGAGAGAATCAAATACTTCCCTGGAATATAATAGGTGTCCACATACTGTTCTAGTAGCATCCATATTTTTCATATATGTCCTGAAACAAAATTAGAAAGAAATGAAGATCATAATCCACATAGTGTTCTCAAGTATATGTATACTCACATGTACAAAAGAAGAAAGTTACAAATATAGATATACTCACAGTATGAGGCCATAAACTGAAGCACCGGTAACATTATTAGATGCTAATCAGCTTCTATGCATATGAACAAGAATAAGAAGACAACAGCTTCAAAGGAAAGCATCCTAACACATCAAAGAATCATGATCACTGTCGAATTTGTCACCAAACTAAAAATATGCTTCCAGCCGCACCAAAAGAATCATGATCATAACAAATCAAAAACTTTTCTCAAAAACGCGTTTGGTACACTGTTCTCAACCGCATCTTTTCTGAAAAGATGCTTCCAGCCGTTTCCCCTAACATTTGAGTGCGCTCAGGATTTTTTGCATGATGTATAACCACCCCTCAGGGTGTGACAGAGGTTGTTTGTCACTTTGTTGGATTGTATTGAACATATTCCGCAGACTGTTTTCTGTTTTGATCCTACACTCAGTTTCCATATAGTAATGCTAGTAGTTTCAATGACCATTGAAGTAAATGATGAAAATCGGGGTAAAACCAGAACAAAAGGACCAGATATAGTAGAGAGCAACAGAGATATATAGCATATTCCAACAAAATAAATGGGTCATGGAAATTACCCATACTGAACCTCTTTGCAAGATCAAAACTAGTTTTACCACACCCAACAAAATAAAAGGGGAAGACTTCTTTGTAAAGTGCTCTTGCCTCAACACACTTTCAGTTTGTTTTACCACACCAGATCTGAAAGAGCTCTGGAAGCCTAAAAAAGGGATGTTGCCCTCTCCAAAAGCAATAGCAAACAAACACCATGAACCTAACACACTTGAAGCACAACACTGTGCAATGTGTATCAGCTATCAAGGAACAGTAGAAGCACAAGAAGGTGTTTTAACCATCACACCTTTTTTGTTTGTTATAATTTAAGAAAATCATAAGTTCATTATAACTTGTGGACCTCAAAGAGTGTTTTCCCTGATAGGTGAGCCACATTATAATATAAGAGTAAGCATGTTGGTAGTTGGTACTCATACAGCAAATCTGGCAAATGGCTACTTCATATTAACGAAGTATAACAATAAATATGAGATGGAACAAACCCTGAAATTTAAATTAAAGCTACTTTTATAACATATACTAGAAGAGAGGGAGAACCAACCAAAGTAACTACTAAGGTGAAAGAAGTATTCATATAATAGACCCACTTGGATGTTCTCAATGAGCCACAAATTAAAAATGATGCTGTATTAGCTAAAACAACATACTGAACGAAGAGCAAAGGCAGATACATAGTTAAGAATAGATTTAAAACACATCCTAAAGAGTAAGGTCAGGAATATACCCAGCACCAATCATAAACCAAAGAAAGCAACACCCAGACTGCTAAGAACCCAAGAAACCTGGCCTTAATGAGAATGCCAAATTTGTGCTCGAATGCAAGTAATAAATAGCACAAAGTTGTACTTCAGAAGCACAATCTGAGGCTGAAACAGAAAAGAATAATATTACCAAAATCAATTTAATTATGTGGACATGGTAAAGAGGGAGGTGAGGGTGTGGCTGTCAAAAACTCATACACAGTTGGTGCTGTTTGGAACCCTTGTTCATAAAGTAGCATCCAAAATTGAGTGGATCCATAAAAAAACCAGCGAATGGTAGGAGGTGATAATCTCCTACCATTTAGGGCATCAATACCGATCACCTCATTTTACTGGTTTGTGTGCACAGCATGGAAACTACAACCCAATTATTATCTTCTTTTAAGGCCAACAACAATAATTACTCCAAAGAGTAGTATAGGATCAGAATAAAGCATCATCACTATCAAATTTTGAAAGTGTAGTATCCATTAATAAATTCATCATATCCATTGTTTGCCTTAATTAGTCAAATTCCAACATATTCTGAGGTCTACCGCAAAATTGCGATGACTTTTTCTTTCTTTGAGGAAGGTTGCCACTTTACTGGGTTGTAATTTCCATGTTGTGTACCCAAACCAGCACAATAGTGTGATCAGTATTGATGCCCCATCATGGTGGGGGTTTATATGAGTATCAATGATAATTTGAATTCCAAATGGTGTTATATCATATATATGAGTATCAATGATAACCATGTTCAAAGTTGTCAGACACTCCCAATGTAAGATAACATGTGCAGGTCCAGAACAACGAAGCAACAAGGTTGTCAATAGCTCAAAATAATAGCTGCAGGATCAGAATATAATATCGTCATATCCATATTTTGAATGCTAGTAATCAATTACGAAAGCCTCAAAAATATATGTTATGTAGGATCAGAATATATCATCATCATATCCGTACTTTGAATTCTAGTAGTCAATCACAAAAGCCTCATCAAATAGTGGTAGATAGGATCAGAATATATCTTCATCACTTCCATATTTTGAATTCTAGTAATCAATCAGAAAGGTATCACAAATTAAATTATATAGGATCAGAATATAACATCATCATATCCATGTTTTGAGTACTGTTAATCAATCACAAAATTCCCCCAAATATTGTTATATAGGATCAGAATAAATCATCATCACATCCCTAATTGGCCGTATCCTCAAAACATTCTGCCATAGAACAGTTGTTCAAGCAAATCATCATGATTAGTGTAGAGCTGCAATTTTTAAAATTGCCATGCCAGCTACTACTAATGTCTTGTACCCACCCCATCCATTATCCATAGTTGAATACATCATTCATTGAGTCAGTATAATAAGAATATAAGTTCATTAGAAGAACATCTTCTAGCGTAACAAATTATAATAAATTCTGGATCAGAATATACCGTATCCATCATTTCCAGAAACTCATACACACACGATGGTCCCCCAACCTGCATACATACAAATATCATCATCATATGTCGCCTGCTTAATACAACAACACACATGTTCTTCAAATAGATGGGCTACAAATGAAAGGAAATAATTTACAACGAATATATACTACAAGAACAAAAAGTAACCACAAACAAGTACATGTTTATGCTGACATCAATGTCTGGCATTCCACATTGCCATGGCTATTTGATCTCTTTTGTTATTCATGCGGTTCAACTGAGAAGATGACATATCCAACCCCCCCGATGTGGAAGCAATATCTTCAGTGCCTAGGTGATTATTTTGTTCTTCTACTATGTCTGAAAACAACGAGTCATCGGCAGAATAACTCTTGATAAAATTATGGACTGCACAACATGCAGTTACCATCATAACTTGCCTTGTGTAAAAGTAATTGGGCATAGACTTGAATATGGCAAACCTCTTCTTGAACACACCAAAGGTTCGCTCTATTACATTCCGTAACCTAGCATGCTGTTTGTTGAAGAGTTGCTTGTAGTGGGTGGGTGCATGGTTAGGACCTTGGAAATCCTGCAGATGATACGGCTGTCCACGGTAGGGAGCTAAAAACCCAGGCATGTTTGTATACCCACAGTCTACTAAGTAGTACTTGCCTTCAGGCGGGATTGGCAACAAATTATTGGTTATTGCACTATGTATTACGCGGGAGTCATTAGCGCTTCCTTCCCAACCCGCATAAACAAAGGTGAAGTTCATGTCAAAATCACAAATAGCCAACACATTTTGACATATGTCACCTTTTCGACCACGGCAACTGTTTTGTCGGCTTGCGGGTACGGTAGCAGGTATTAAAGTACCATCCGCAGCACCAATTGCTCCCTACATTATTGAGGTAGAAAGCTACTACTTTTATCAAACGCATTTGATTGATTAGAATAAACGGTTTTAAACAAGAAAAGCACGAATTACCTCAAACCATGGATAGAAATCTGTGGAAAGCCTGATCTTATCATGGACAACTTCCGGGTCTGGGTGTTTAATAAGAACTGCTGATGCTCTTACCAAACCATACAACACTTCAGTGAAATGTCTATCAATTGTTTCCAACGAATGATCAAACCTACCACAGACAATCCTCAACCTAGTACTATGAGCCACAACAAACAAAAAAATAGCAACACTTTCATGATGTGATATTCGCCTGTTCTGTATCTTCTTCGGCGTTTCCTGAAGAAAATTGTTTGTTATTATAAATTGGCACAAAGCCATGAAACAGTCCTTGTTCATGCGAAACACCCAAAAGAATTTGGCATCTGGACCGTCTAAGAGTTCTTGCAGGTATTCTTTTCCTGATAGTTTGGAGGTTGAGTTATGACTTTTCCTATTGTAAAATTGTTCGGCCATTTCAAGAAAGGCCAAGTCCTCAAGATCGGATTCATCAGAACTTGACGACGAATTGCTTGAAGTGTCCATCAGTATGGTTGCAAGTGCAGTAGTGCAGTAGACTGTAACAATTAGATTACATTTACATAAAGAAGACTTCTGATTTTAAATAATCTACGACCATAATGGATGTCATGTTAATTATAACAATTACCAAACGAATTGAAAGATAAATAGTGACAACAAACAGTCCAAATGTAGGAGAACGAGTGCAGATGAAATTAAAACCGATATAATATGAAAGCCCACCATGAACCTATGCATATAATCACCCAACTAATAGCACAGAAAAATGTCAAATAACTGATACATTTAAATTATACATAATGAAGGTGCTACGTTACAGAATTTAATAAATTACATTTATTTGCTCGAAAGTCTATCTAACCACCCTAGCCTCCACTCCTCTTTCATTACCATAAAGGTTTTGCGCCAATTTGGGTCATTAGTGATTTTCTCCAGTGCATAATCAATCATAGCATGAGTAAGCCCATCGATACCAGTCAGTACCTGCATGGCATTCTCAATGGAGTACTTGTCGTCTGAGGCAGAGCGATCAACCATGCTGGCCTTCTTCCTATAGTACTCACTCTTAGCAACGGACTTTTCTGCGTTGGCAGAAACAGCCATGTCCATTCTTGAGCTTTTTGTAGCTCGGCCACTGGACCCACCGCTAGGGCGTCTCTTACGAGACCCCGACCCCGTATGCATTGGCTCGTACTCATCATCATCATCTAAATTTACATGCGGTGCATGGGAGGGAGCGGGGTGGGCGAACTCATACATGACCCTATGTTCCTCGTCGAGGTCATACACCCTTTGGGATGAAGCCCTAGATAGGAGACCCTCGGCGGTAGAATCTTGAAAAAGTTTGGTCAGCACATCATAGTTTGGCAAACCCTTCGATTTAAATTCTTTTACATTAGGGTGAGCCTATTAATAAGTTATTGTGCTGTTAGTTTACAACTATACAAGTAAATAAAAATTATATTACGATCATAATCTCACTTTAGCATAAAAAAAAATTATTTAAGATGAGAACCTGGACATATGACTTCCAAACTAGGGGATCGCAAGTCACTGTCTGGGTGTCTTCATCCCAACCCATACCGCTTTGGTTCTTCAAATCATGAAAGGCTCTCCACTGCATCTTAAGCCGTCCATATTTTTCTTTTATTTGTTTAGGATTGTATGAACGGTTACATTTTTCGTTCAATAAATTCAACAATTGAGACCATTGTCTCGCATCGAATTTGGCACTTTTCAAACTATTGCGATCTACCTCGGCCTCCATCAATTCAATAAATGTACGCACATGACTTGCGGGCCAAAGACCAAAATCACTGTCCATATCGATCTCCTTTCCCTTAACGATCAGTAATAGATAACAGTCATTATTTTGGTGAGCATAAACAGTATAGACTTATAATTTGAGGTTACTAGAGAAATTGTAGATGATGCGTTCTATCAAATAAAAAAACAGTACTCAAGATCAGCAGGGAAAATCTCCGAATCAGCATTCGAAATAACCCAGTTCAACAGATCAGTACCCGACATTTTCAAATCACAGCAAACCCCCCCCCCCCCCCCAAAAAAAAGGAAAGTTTTTTTCCAATCCTCAAATCTACACTACGACAAACAAATTAACCCTAAAATAGGAATTTTTTAATGAGGCAAGTGCCCAAACAAAGACCGGTTACCATAAGAGCATCAAGAAATGGGGCAGAGATAAGAAACATACCCTCGATTCCGGCTTACCAAACCTGTTGAAGTTGTCTCCGACGGATTCCCTCGACCGGCGTCGGATTCGAGAGCTACGATTTCGAAGACACCTTTGAGCAAAAGCAGATCTGGTCTCTACGACCATGAAGCGAGCTCCGACCGGTGTGAGGAGGGGCCCGAAGAGAGCAGCGAATGAGGGTGCGGGGTGAGAAGGAGTGAAAGAGGGCGTTAGGGTTTTCCAGATCTGGCGACCCGGGGAGAGACGAGAGGGGAGCAGCAGGGGGTTAGGGTTTTTTTGGCTCAACAGATGGGGATCGAAGATGGGGGTAGCAGAGACGAGAGGGGGGCAGCAGGGGTTAGGGTTTTTTTTGCTCAACGGATGGGTTTCGAAGATGGGGGAAGCAGAGACGAGAGGGGATTTTGCAGGGGGTTAGGGTTTTTTTTCCTCAATGGGGATCGAAGATGGGGAAGGGGAAGGGGAAGCGTACTCAGAAGTCACGAGCTTGCTCAACGGATGGGTTTCGAAGATGGGGGAAGCAGAGACGAGAGGGGATTTTGCAGGGGGTTAGAGTTTTTTTTCCTCAATGGGGATCGAAGATGGGAGAAGGGGAAGGGGAA
Organism: Hemerocallis citrina; assembly: GCA_017893485.1. NCBI lineage: Eukaryota > Viridiplantae > Streptophyta > Magnoliopsida > Asparagales > Asphodelaceae > Hemerocallis > Hemerocallis citrina. Next base: position 20,761,081 of record CM030364.1, on the reverse strand, counting down.
GAGTACTCAGAAGTCACGAGTGCGATAGTGTTGTGAAAACAGCTGGCTCCATCTTTTCAGAAAAGATGGTGTTTAGAAAATAGTACCAAACGCGTTTTGTCAAAAAAAATTTCTCAAAATATTTTGAAAACGTGGTACCAAACGCACCCCTAGTGTTCACGCGGTGAGCACTAGAGTAGTGCTCAACCGAAGCTTTCCCTATATATATCTCTACTATTATAATGGGAGAAGGCCTTAGTGGTATTTGTCATTAATTTTTTTTTTTTTTCATTTTGTCATTTTGAAGCCAAATGACTCATTTTGGTAAATATTTTCGAAAGTGGACCAGTTTGGTAAATAGTTTCGGCAGTGGATCAGTTTGGAAATTATTTCCCTTTTTTTTGTCTTCTTCCTCCGCGTGCACGTGCGAAAGTGGACCAATTTGGTAAATATGTTTTGACGGTGGATCAGTTTGGAAATTATTTTCCTTTTTTTTTTGTCTTTTTCCTTCTTCCTCCACGTGCATCGCACGTGCATGATACTAGTATATATAAAAGCAAGTATCATCCGGAATTTATGAATAGCTAGTAACAAGTTATTCAGCTAATATTCAACTAAACAGCAAAACATAGAAGAAACAGTAAATATTGTATTCGGATTAACAAATGTGCGGCCGGCCTTTTGAAACTGAAGGTAGAAAGAATGACGTTCGCAAATTCTGGCCAGTGATCTATTGACTCACCACCAGGATAGAATCGAATGCTTCTAGACACAATGATCGATCCTGCCATTATTCAGTCACACAATATCGTTCTTCTATGCATTATTCTGCAGCGAGTGGTTTAAGTCCCGAGCCCCAATACTTACCTTCTCCTTGGTAGTAGTTCGAGTTTCAACTTGTGTAACTTCACTTCCCACAAGACTGGATTCTTCTCCAGTTAGTTCATCGCCTTGTGCAGTGTCATCAAGTCAGATACCAACAATATAACGGTCCCTGTTCTGACAGTGAGTTATCATAGCAGTATTATGCCTAGCTAGTTAGTTCAAATCAGTTTGATTCATCAATTGCTAATGTATCGATCCTCATTTGCTTCACATATATATGCACTTGCGTTTTCACGCACAACTGCAGGCAGATTTACCCGAAAGACTTTGATTTCAGATGCAATGAACGACAAGCTGTGACAGGGACCAAGTGCCGGGCCATCTTGGTAAGGAACATATCCGAAGAAGAAGCGTATGATGTCCCATATGAAGATGTCCCCGAGTCTTTAAATCTGATTAGAAGCCTGTACGTCTATGTTAATGTTAATAACCAGCAGCTCATGGTCGATGTTTTTGTATTTTACTGAATTGTTGTGTGATTTTGGTAGATGGATTGTAAAATAGTAGGTCTGTGTTTTTGTTTCTATCGAGTAAGAGATACTTTGCAAGGTGACTTGGTACAAGGATGTCAAAAATATTTGTAAAAATAATTTTTTTTATTAATTTTGTGAAATACATCAATTGGATAGTGACTTTGTGGAAACTTTTTTTTTTAATATGTGACTTTTCGAAACTATTTGTTGTGAAAAATGACAGTTGCCAAAGTATTTTCGTTCGTGGACTCAACAACTAAACTCGCCGTTTCTAACGATGGGTTTAGTTGTTTCATGCTAGCCGTTGGAACACGGCGAGGGTAGGTTTTTTTTTTTTTTTCCAGAAACTCGATGTTCCCAACAACGAGTTGTGTTCAAAGTTTTCAATGAAGACTCGCCGTTCCTAAGGGCGATAACATTTACACTAGACTCATTGTTGGGAACAACAAGTTTAGTACTTTTTTTTGGGTTTGGGGGGGGGGGGGGGGGGGGGGGGGGAGGGGGTTGTTCCCAACGGCGAGGACATTTACACTAGACTCGCTGTTGGAAACGGCGAGTTTAGTTCACTTTTTTTTTTGAAGGCTCGCTGTTCCCAACGGCGAGTACATCTACACTAGCCTCGTTTCTGGGAATGGCGAGTTTAGTTTTAAAAAAAAATTCTATAGAGGTTTTTTCCAAAAATTCATTTAGTCCAACAGAGTGTTTCACTTTCTGTAAAATTTCCTACATTATCGCCGTTCCCAACAACGAGTCTAGTATGAATGTCCTCGCCATTGGGAACGGCGAGTCTTTATTGAAAATTTTGAACTAAACTTGTTATTCTCAACAACGAGTCTAGTATAAATACCCTCGTCATTGGGAACAACGAGTCTTCATTGAAAATTTTGAATTGAAGTAGCCATTGGGAACGACCATATCCCAACGGCGAGCATGAAACAACTAAACTCGCCGTTGAGAATGACAAGTTTAGTTGTTGAGTCCCCAAGCACAATACTTTGACAACTGTTCTCTTTCTGCGAATAGTTTCGAAAAATGGCATATTAAAAAAAAAATTCGGCTTTGTGAGGGATAATCATATAGTGCAAAACTGAGATAAAGAATAATCATCCTGCCAAATATAAAGCCAAATTAATTTTTCTTCAAATATTGTTTTGAAAATCGTCTTCATAATTCGATATATAAATAATGAAATCCAATTCTGATAAGGTATTGACCAAGTAGGTATCAATTTGCTGTTTCTCTTCTTCAACAAACACAAAAATTAAAAATCCAAAGTTCTATTCGTTGATATTTTCCAGCTCCATTAAACTTATTTGACCAAAAATTATAGTAACATAGTTATAAATTCATACACCATAAAGTCTGACAGTTGTTACATTTGTATGCAAGAATCAAAACACTATGATAACATATGGACATAACAATATTTACAATAATGAAAACACTAATGCAGTTATTAATATATACATTTTCATAACTCTCTCAAAAAACTATGATAATGATCTATGAGACCAAACTCAGTTCTATTACTTAGTCGACCACCTCTTTCTAGGTTCTAACTGGAAGTGATTTATTTCCCTATTTTCAACACTTCTATACTTTTAAAAGAGCATAGTGAATTGAAAAGAAAATTAAATTGAAATAAATTCCAATATACATAAGAACCTCACAATCGTTTTTGGTTTGGCTTTTTTTTTTTTTTTTTCCAAAACCCAAAAACGTGTTTGGTTAGGATGTTTTGTGAAAAGAGTTTAACCTTACATTTTTAGAAAAGCATTTTTGAAAACTCCAACTTGTTTGGTTAGGATGTTTTTAGAAAACTGTTTTCAAAACAACAAACCAAACCAAACGCAGTCAAGTGTTCCAACTTCCATAAAACTTAAGGCAACCTGGAGAAAAATTGCAAACTGAACACAAGTGTATTTATTATACTAACGCAAGTATGACATCCAAACTGAAATATAACAGTAGAAGAATTAGTTACAAGAAAGAAGAGTCGACTTTTCTCAAATTTTGCTAACACATTATGCTTCTTATCTCCCTCTTGGATTCACAAGCTGACAAAGAAACTTTACTTCCATATAAATACATCTCATTTTATCCGCATTTTTGTTGCAAATGTTTTAGCAAAAATCTTGGCTGCTTGCTAACACAGTTCAGATGTATTGGCAACAAAGATTACAAGGATACATAAAAAATAAGAACATTCAAAAATAACTTAAAATACTGAACAAAACTTTTTCTAACAAAATTAACTTCTACCCATTCCGTCGGTTGCCTCCTCTACCACCAAATGAGCGACGACCACCCCTCTGAAATGGCCTTCTCCCCCAAGGTGGCCTCCCCTGGTTAAACTGCATTGGTGACGGCCTTGGCTCGCCCTGTGGACCCGGCCCATCAGACTGCTGTGCATTTATTGAGCCCAAGGACCCCTGTGGGCTCACATTACCAGACCCAAAACACGCATTCCCAACACTATTAGGAGTTAAAGGCCCCTGTGGGTTGTTCACATTGCCTGATCCGAAACCCATTATCCCATCACCTGTAGGAGGTAAAGGACCGAGAGGGTTCACATTGCTAGACCCGAAACCCATCATCCCAACAGCAGTGGGAGCTAAAGGCCCTTGAACGTTTATATTGCCACACCCAAAACCCGGAAGCCCGACACCAAGAGAAGGATTAACCGGTCCACCAAACCAAGGCAAGTTAGCATTGGGAGGTCCAAAATTCGGAAGAAACTGTTGTTGTTGCTGCTGATGCAACAAATATGCCATCATCATAGGAAGTCCACCAGAAAAATTGTTGAAAACCTGATTTGGATGTTGGTTTGGTATCCAATTCGTAGGAAGCCCACTTCCTTGCATTCCCATAGGCTGAACTGGAAAGGGAAAACCTCCTTGTATTCCTACAGACGGGGGCTGAAGTGGAAATCCTTGAGGTGGAGCTGGAATGTTGTAATGCTGAGGCTGAGGTGGAAAACCTGACCCCACTGGTGGAGAAGGAGCCATGCTCATATCCCGATTCGGAGTGGATTTCGAAGCTCCACTCGTAGAATTAGAGTTACTGCATTCAGAACTGGGACGGGCTGCTGCTGGCAATGATCGAGGTGGCTGTGATTGCTTTTGGAAAGTGGTCTTCTTGCCACCTCCAGATTCCTGATTTCCACTTTCTGAATCTCTCCTTTTTTGCCGCAGGGATCTTCTAAATTCAGCTTCCTTTTCATCATCAGAAAATTCGACCTCATCGGTGACATCCTCACCGTCATACCCTTTTTGGTACAGCTCCTTTTGATTGAGAATATGATCTGCAAACTCCACTACAAAAGAGATAGAAACACCAACGCAAATCTCGGGAGGAATTTCATTGGCGGAATTGTATCTGATGATATAATAGGGGTTCCTAACTGGTCCGAATATTTCATCTACCCTGCCCAAAAGTGACCTGGTTTCAGTGATCCAGAGAATGGATCCTTCATTGAGAGGACTGTGCTTCCCCGAGCCTTCAACAATGACTCTGTTGTCCACTATCTGGAGGAAATTAAAAACAACATAAATGATTTATAGTCTAAAATAGACTTCAGCAAGTAATAATTCAGAAGAAGGCCTGAGCCTTTCTCATTGTCTCTGAAGCCAACCTACATGAGCAAGATGTGCCTTTTCTTTTCTTCTCAAGCATACAATAGGGGGTAGTGAACATCATTAACCAGGACATGTTTAAGAACAATGATGAAAAACACACATTGTTAAATGAAATAGGTAAAAGAAATAAATGCAATGGTCGTGGTGCAAATAAATCCAGTGACATTTAAAGGGTAATGGCGTTAATCAACAATGAAAACTATGACGTACATCCAAAAATAAGCATGAGCACCTTTAAGTTGATAAAAACTAGGGTGTTCAGTGTATCACATAGTAGGATGTTTAGATATTTGATCCTAACATCTTATCAGCATTCTGACATACATTAAGGTGTTAAGTGTATCACATAGTAGGATGTTTACATATTTGATACTAGCATCTTATCAGCATTCAGACATACATTGATCATCTTGTGATCAGTAGAAACTCTTAGTTTATATCAGGAAGTAACAATATCAAGGGTTCATGCAGTACAATGGAACCAATAAGTAATGAAGCTTGAAAGACTTACGGACGTTACAAATCCTACTGGCAATGTTTGGTGATGTGGTTCCAGAGATTCTTCAACTGGAGGTACTGGAGGCAGATCCTACAACAATAAATTTAAATGAACAATTAGTTAGCTCAAAACTTATAACAAGAAACAATTTAAAGAAAAATAAGTGCAATTTTCCTTGGGCTAAGCAATACATCTATTCTCCTTAAGTTTATAAACAGAAATTCAAAGCATGTCTGTCGAAGATAAAATTGAAAGAATATTATGTAAAAGTGATCATGCAAGAAGCACAGCCTATTCTGTGATCGCATCTCGGATGTGCACTCTTGGTGTTGCTCAATAACATAACCAAGATGGAATTCACTATGCAGTATAATGGGAACGATCTCCGCCGTCCAACATATTTCCTTCACTAGGATGGTACCAATTCCGCCATTTAGAAATTTATATGACAAAATTGTATTAAGATCATTCCCATTCTAGCTTCTAAAATAAAAAAATTTCTTTGGCCTATGGTCGATAACAAGTTTTGAACAAGTGACATTTTATTCATTACTAGTATATTTTTTTATCAGCTTTACCAGCTCTCCTCAAATACCTCTTCCACTACCTCTTCATTGCCATGGGACTATATGAATGAATTGTAAGATGAAATAATTGAAGCATACTAAATTCAGAAACATCTACCCTTAGAAACAAAGGTTCAAGCAAAAGATCTCTTCTACTATATACGTAAAAAATGAGTGTGTATATGATCGTCTGGTCTCACCTTTTTTTCTAGGGAAGTCATGTCACATGTAGAAAGAGAGGCACATGCTAAGTTATTAAATAAGATTAAACAAAAAAAGTAAGTATATTTCAGAGACTGGGAAAAATGTCTTTTATTTAACACGTGCAATCCAAGTTCTCATAAATCTATACTATATATCTTAAGGGCTCCCCTAGAAGCCGTGGGGATGACACGTGGAATAGCTAAGCCATCGCCTATCTGTCAAACTTAGGTGGCAATAAAAATATTAATTATTTCATCATTATATAACTCACTGTATTAACTACCATATAGTTTATAATAAGTTTTTATAAAATAGTGTAAATTGTAAATTCTATGTAGCACGGACACGGGTACGGGATACGGGTACGACACGACTCGGGTACGGGGATACGTGATTTCTCAAAAATATAGGATACGGGTACGTTATGGGTACGTTGAATATAAAAATAATAAATTTATTATACATTATGTAATAAAAATATAAAATTTCAAAAAATTATAATAAACATAAAAAATTGTTAACATTTGATTCATACACAAGATCGATTATTCAAAAAATTGAATGCCCACAACTAGACAGTTTCTCAGTTTCTCAGTTTCACTGATTTTCCAAAAATAAATAACAGAGACAACTAGACAAGTATAAATTTCTAGAATGACCATTTCTCATCTTGTGTTGATATCTTCAGTCAAAGCTCACTGTAAGTCAAATGTCTAATATATATCAAAAAATGTCACTTAAAAATATAAAATGATGAAAAATCAAATGATATTCAACCAGTCCTACCTGATCGGTAGAAATCATGATTTAATTTCTTATGAGTGGTATACTTGCTTTACTATTTGTTTAACTGTCAATAACACAAACCAAAAAAATTTTGCAGAGAGGAGAAGAAGTTTCTTTTGCAGAGAGGAGAAGTCAAAATCGAACCTGAATCAGCGTTGTTTCGGAGAGACTGGAGCAGCGTCAAAGCGGAGGAGAGACCGGAGCAGCGTCGTTTCGGAGAGAGAGAGAGAGAGTCGATTTGGAGCAGCGACGTTTCGGAGCAGCGTCGTTTCGGAGCAGCGTCGATTGGGAGCAGCGACGTTTCGGAGCAGCGTCGATTTGGAGGTGGAGGCGCGCGAATGAGAAAGGTGGAGGCGTCGATTTGGAGGATCGATTTGGGAGAGGGACGCTGGAGGTGGAGACGCGCGGATGAGAAAGGTGGAGGCATCGATTTGGAGGATCGATTTGGGAGAGGGACGCTGGAGGTGGAGGCGAGAAAGGTGGAGGCATCGATTTGAAGGATCGATTTGGGAGAGGGGATCGATTTGGGAGAGGGGATTTAGGGTTTCTTTTGAGAAAAGAGGATTTTGGAGAGAGAGAGAGAGAGCGCGTGAATGAAAATGGGGGAGGGGAAAAGGAGCGTTGACTGACTGTAATATTTTTTATTTTATTTTTTTCTTTTCCCTTAATGGGCGCACCCGGGCGCACCCGTTGCGCACCCGGGGCGCACCCGAACATACCCAGACGTATCGGGACGTTTTTTTTTTTGGTTTTTTTAATTAAAATGTTATGGATACGTACCGGGTGCGTACCCGGAACGTATCCGTGCGTATCCGTACCCGATACGCACCCGGTACTGGTACGAAGGCCATTTTGGGGTACCCGTGCTTCACAGATTGTAATGGTATTTGTCTTTTTTTGCTAACAAATAATGATATTTAAGGTTTGTTGGTTTGGGGAGTTCCTTATTTTTCTTTTTCTGTTAATGTTTTTTCTTTGAGATTGCCTGGATAACTCCTTGATGAGGACATCGGTTCGAGAATAGATGATACGTTTATTTGGCAACTTGGTCATTTTGTACAAGAGTTTCTTTTTACTGATTAGAAATATCATTATATGCAAAATATTGGTTTTAATGATATGATTGTTTTCAAACAAATAGGTGTTCTCGGTTATCTTCTAGCATTCAACATGTAGAAATAAAATTAATTAATTGTGCAATTGCTTGGCCTTGTCAAACACAAATGCAACACATGTCAATGTCTCATTCAAAAAAATTCATAGTAGTTTCTTCAATCTTCAGTATAGACCTCTGATAAATAGGTTTTCTATAGAATGATTCTGTAAACTTTTTCTTAAAGTCCACATTCCATCATTCTTCATCTGCTCTAGTCTTTTGTTAGAGTACTTTTTACTAGCACATCAAGAGGATAGCCATTATCTTAATCACCATATTTGTCAATTTAGTTTAATTGTGTGAAGGGGTCAGTTTACAATCATATGGCCTGAACAAAAATCAACCCCCAATTTATTCTCTTTTTTCTATATCATGCTTATATTATATGCAGGTGATTCATGTTCTTTTTCAGACTCACAACAATGCTGATTTTCAATCAAATTTAGCTCATGTACAATTCCTATGATACATCCATCGTATTTCTGCATTTTGCATATATCAGATGTGCATTCTGAATATTAGTTGTTGTATCATTGTATGGTGTGGTACTGTCTGATTGCAATTCAGTGCTTTATGGAAGGCATAACTAAGACTACGGCTTGTGAAATTCCATAACAAATACGAGTATGAAGTGCATTGAGTATATAAACTCAACAGCGACCTCTGTTCCTGAGAAGCATTTTATGTAATAACTGGGTGTGTAATGTAATCCCAACCTCTATTAGATATGTTCCAAGGTACATGCTTATATATGCTATTAGTGCATCAAATTGGCCTATTAAAAGCTAAATTCTATAATATGCTTACATTCACAGGCTAAGTTAAGACTAAGAAATTGGTTAATTTCGAAATAAGCATTAAATTGGCCTCACGGTACATAGCATTTTGTTATTATTACGGAAGAAGGTTTGAAGCTGCAAACAATCATGTGCGAAGCCAACCCGCAAATACATGTTTTCGTTCTCAGATATATATTGAGCATTGTGAACAACATTAAATGCCTCATAATTTTCCTAACAATGTCAACTTCAATTTAGAGCCAAATTCCTATATTTCTTAAGATAATGTGCGTCTTTACACCAACCAAATTTTAATACTCCGCATTCAAAATAAATCTTCTCACAGTAAATTAACAAAACAGATATTGTATATCAATTTTCTACTAAACCATTTATACATTTATCCTTGACATCAAAATTATTATCAAAGACTCATAATTATACTTCTTGTTTTCGAATTCAAATGTGCTGCACATGCCAACTAGCTTCTGTATCGTATAAACATAAACATATGCCACAATATACCACATCCTTTGACAAACCAAAACCCCAACTTAGATCATTTTACAACATAGTCAAACAAAATCATACACTATCAACAAAGATAACAATTCATAACAACACTAAAATGCATTAAAAAAAGTTAATTTTTACCTCAATCTCATGTCTCGATTTGAATCCACCTCTACCACCAACCTCTTCCTCCCCATCACTCCATGCAATCATCTCATCCAACTCTTCCTCATTTATCTCTCCCTCTTCAACTTCCACTCCCCTCTTCTCCTCTTCTTCCTCATCACTACTACTCGAATCTTCCGACTCCGTCTCTGACTCTGACTTACTCGAAGAATCCTCCTCACTCTCACTCGAAGATTCTACACGCCCCTCCGATTCTGTGCTACTCTCATTTTCCTCATCCCCCGCCTTTATCGATTCGCTCACCGTACAAACCTCATTATTTCCCTCAACCTTCACTTCTTCCTTAATCTCTTCCACCTTTTGATCCAAGCTCAGAACTCTCTCCAACTTTTGATCCAAGATCACAACTTTCTCCATCTTTTCGCACTCTTTCGCCAAATCCGAGATGGGCATTGGGTTTAAGTTCAGATCGGGATCGACCAACCACTCCGTGATGGGATCGAAGTCGGAGAACTGGAAGTCGGGGAAGTCATGGGAAAGGGCGGGATCTTCGGCTTCTTCGTCGAGCTCGAGGTGGTGTTTAATGGCGGAGATGGAGAGATTGACCATGATTAGGGTTTTGAAGAACGAAGGCCATTTGAGGGGATGATGATCGGAATTTATTGGTGGTTTTGGAGGGGTGGGAATTTGCGGGCTAGGGTTTAAAATCAGTTATTGAAGATGAGGTTTAGCCGTTTAGGGGTTAGGGTTTAGGAATCCAGTTGGACTTAATTAGTGGTTTTTTTTTTGTGGAGTATTGTTGGGCTTTTTTTATTTTTAGTTTTTAGTTTATTTTTAATGGCCTTAATTTGAAGGGGGAATTGGGCTTTCGGGTCTGTCTACCCAAAACCCTCCAACAGCCGAGCACGGCCCATATCTATTAGAAATTTTCACATGCAATCTAAGTCTTAATAAATATACTGGTAATTTACACATGTGATGTGATGCATGTCTTAATAAAAATATATAAAAAAAAAACTCTGATATAATAAGGACTCGAACCTAAAACCTCTTTCATATTAGTTATATACGTGCGTTACACGCATTGATAGATTTACAAATGACACTAAGGTCATTATAATATTAGAGATATATTTATTAGTTAGTATATTAGTTATGCACGTCTCATTATAATATTACTAGCAACTGCACGTATGATGCACGTTCTAATTATTTTTATTTTTAAAAATAGTAAATAATAAGACCTCCCTTTGCCCATTACATACTCTTTACAAATTATTTTTAATGTCACAAACTTTTATTTTATATGAGTGATATTTTTGTAAATAATTATGTCATAAATATAATTGAACTTTGAGGGTATTATGATAACTAATATAACTCCCACTTAAAAATAAACTTAGTGTCACGACAGTTGAGTAAATTAATGGTTAATATAACTCCCACTTAAAAATGAATGGTTGAGATTAGATGGTTGAATGAATGTCTACAAATTACAGATTGTCTACATATGACAATCCCAACTCTCCCATTATAATATTAGAGATTATAATAATTTACACGTGCTATGCATGTCTTAATAATATAATTATTTAAAACTAAAAACTCTGACGTAGTGTGGCCTCGAACGTGAGACCTCCTTTATATGTTTAAAAGTCAAAAACTCTGATCTAGTTTGGCCTCGAATCTAAGATCTCATTTATATTAGTTATGTATGCACGATACACGTAAGTTGGTAGATTGACAAACGACAACTCCAACTCTCCCATTATAATATTACTAGTAATTTACACGTGCGATGCACGTTTTAACAATTTCAAAAAATAAAAATGAAAACTCTGCCGTATGTAGGATTTGAACTGGAAACCTCATTTATATTAGTTATGTACGAGCGTTGCACATATTGGTAGAATGACAAATGACACTAAGGCATTCTCCCATTATAACCCACTAGTAGTTTACACGTGCGATGCACTTCTTAATAAATATAGTTTTTTTTTAAAAGTAAAAATTCAAACCTAAAACCTCATTTATAATAAATATGCATGTGCATTGCACGGGTTGGTTGATAGACAAATTACACTAAGACATTCTCCCATTATAGTAGTAGAGATGAATTTCTTGCCCAATATTCCCAAATCTTTTAATTTACTACTGGCTAGTGCCACCCTTTTATATCTTCACCTTTTCCTCCAAAAAAAAAAAAAAAAAAAACAATGTGAGTTGTCCAATGCCCCCATTGATTTCTCCACCAATTGCATCATGTGTGGCCCTATCTATAACTCATTTGTGTATCATACTCACCAGATATATGCTACATTTAATCACATTTTTATCATATTATCCTTTTATATATGAGAAAACAGAGCCTCTTAATAGGAGGAGGCAATTTCCTCACATGGAGTGTCTATTTGGCTAGCCCTCTTATGGACGATCCAAACTGTTCACTTCAACTCGCGTAATTGCTATTGCTAATTTTTGTAATTAGGTTTATATAACTATTTTAGCTTAACATTCTCTAGAAAATTAGATGATGAATTTATTTATGTATATTGTACAATATTTAGGGTGCGTTTGTTTTGATATTCAGAATAGAGTATTCAGAATACTCTATTCTGAGTTGGCGTTTGTTTTAAGTGTTATTCCCAATTGATATTCAGAATACTCATACCCCCTATTTTCCAAAACACCTCCTTTACTCTCTTCTCACAGCAACTACAAAGCAAGAGAGCTGGTGGCGCACGACGGGGGAGTTATTATATATATTATTATTATTATTATTATTATTATTATTATTATTATTATTATTATTATTATTATTATTATTATTATTATTATTATTATTATTAATTGTTGTTATTATTATTATATATATTATTATTATTATTATATATATTATTAATATTATTATATATTATTATTATTATTATTATATATATTATTATTATTATTATTATATATTATTATTATTATTATTATTATTATTATTATTATTATTATTATATATATTATTATTATTATTATTATTATTATTATTATTATTATTATTATTATTATTATTATTATTATATATAATTATTATATATATTATTATTATTATTATTATTATTATTATTATTATTATTATTATTATTATTATTATTATTATTATTATTATTATTATATATATTATTATTATTATTATATATTATTATTATATATATTATTATTATTATTATATATTATTATTATTATTATTATTATTATTATTATTAATATATTATTATTATTATTATTATTATTATTATTATTATTATTATTATTATTATTATTATATATATTATTATTATTATTATTATTATTATTATATATATTATTATTATTATTATTATTATTATTATTATTATATATATTATTATTATATATATTATTATATATATTATTATTATTATTACTATTATTATTATTATTATTATTATTATTATTATTATTATTTCAAATTGATATTCAAAATTGTCAGAAATATAACAGAACAGATTTTAAACTCTCTTTTTCAGAAAAACAGCTTTCAGATAATAGTTTTCAGCTAAAAATATAACCGAACAGCTTTTAAACACTCTTTTTCAGAAAAACAGCTTTCAGAATACAGTTTTCAGCTAGAAATATAACCGAACAGCTTTTAAACTCTCTTTTTCAGAAAAACATCTTTCAGATAACAGTATTCAGTAAGAAATATAACCGAACAGCTTTTAAACTCGTTTTTTCAGAAAAACAGCTATAAGATAACAGTTTTCAGCAAGAAATATAACCGAACAGCTTTTAAACTCGCTTTTTCAGAAAAACATCTATAAGATAACAGTTTTCAGCAAGAAATATAACAGAACAGCTTTTAAACTCGTTTTACAGAAAAACAGCTTTCAGATAACAGTTTTCAGCAAGAAATATAACAGAACAGCTTTTAAACTCTCTTTTTCAGAAAAACAGCTTTCAGATAACAGTTTTCAGCTAGAAATATAACAGAACAGCTTTTAAACTCGTTTTTTCAGAAAAACAGCTTTCAGATAACAGTTTTCAGCAAGAAATATAACCGAACAGCTTTTAAACTCGCTTTTTCAGAAAAACAGCTATAAGATAACAGTTTTCAGCAAGAAATATAACAGAACAGCTTTTAAACTCGTTTTTTCAGAAAAACAGCTTTCAGATAACAGTTTTCAGCAAGAAATATAATCGAACAGCTTCTAAACTCGCTTTTTCAGAAAAACAGCTATAAGATAACAATTTTCAGCAAGAAATATAACAGAACAGCTTTTAAACTCGTTTTTTCAGAAAAACACCTTTCAGATAACAGTTTTCAGTAAGAAATATAACCGAACAGCTTTTAAACTCGCTTTTTCAGAAAAACAGCTATCAGATAACAGTTTTCAGCAAGAAATATAACAGAACAGCTTTTAAACTCGTTTTTTCAGAAAAACAGCTTTCAGATAACAGTTTTCAGCTAGAAATATAACAGAACAGCTTCTAAACTCTCTTTTTCAGATAAACAGTATTCAGAATACAGTTTTCAGAATATAGTCTAAACAAACAGCTTTTAAACTCATTTTCAAAATACCTCTATTCAGAATACTCTATTCAGAAAACTCTATTCTAAATATCAAAACAAACGCACTCTTAGTTTCGCACATTTTGTAATTTTCCCCCCACAAAAATTGCTTTATAGTTCAACAAATGCATACGCACGAACCATAGGACACAAAGAGTAATCAAGGACATCTTATGTTTGCATCCATTATTCAGATGGAATTTTGATAATGATTTATATTATATATACAAACCACTAGAATATTGTTCTAAGCTAATCTTCTATTATATCATGTTACTTGAGAGATGATATTAGATATATATATATACGTAGAAACTCAAATTGTTTCTAGGTGCTAAGCATAATGGTTAGTTTCGTGCATCATTGTCTATGTGAAAGGGTCCTAAATCAATATTAAAGAAAACTTTGCCAAATATATCTATTTTGCTCAATCTTCATGAAACTTTTCTCCTCTTAAACTTGCACCAACTTTAAATATTGCTGTATAAAATTCAATTCTGCTGTTTCAATAGCATTGATCATAGACTTTCTTCCCTCATGTATAAAATTCAATTCTGCTGTTTTGAATGGACATGACTGCTTAGCTCAAGGAAGAAGAGGCATATGGAAGGGGAGGAGTAGTTCAGATGCAGGTGGCGAGCTACTGAGTTCCTTTTGGTTTGGTGACTGTTCTTTTGGTTCAGGGATTAGGATGTTTTGATGTATTTTGTTCCGTTCAGGTTGTACTTTTAGCTGAACGTTGATGTTGATTGGCTCCGGTCTACCTTTGTATCTTCCTTCCTGTACTTTGTATCTTCATTCCTGTTTCGTTAAATCTCTCTTTAATGAAGCGATGACTTAGTCAGCTTTTGATCAAAAAACTTTAAATATTGCAAAGCCCTGTATAGTTTGTATTTGGAGTAATTCTGCTTCATATAAATTTATTTTTCTTTTTTGGGATAATTCTCATTTTGTTGAAGGCGAAGAAAACCTTAACCGCATTTGTTCATTCCAAGTCAGGACATCATGGTTATGACAACTTATAACAAGTGAGAACCATCTTGAACATACACCATACAGTCAACAAATTTGTTCATCTACGTTACACCATGACAAAATAAACTGTTCCTGCCAATACCAAACTCCATTGCAGTCCTTCTCAACTGCCAGTAAGGCAGTCGTTGGCTATCGCTATATCTCTTAAGTCAAAATTATCCATCACCTCTAGTTAAGATCGAAAAGATCAAACAGATCATCTTATCTATTATCAACATATATATTACCCACTTACTATTTCAAAAACTACAATCCATATCTACTGTATTAGGGCTTGGATTTAGTTATCTGCTTAAAACATCAAAGCAGTCAAATATATGAAATAATTGCAACTCATTCAATACATTCCTGTGTTGGCTCAAAATATCTCTAATCTACCAACCCGTGCAATACACGTGCATAACTATTATAAAGGAGGTTCTAAGTTCAAATTGAGACTGTCTAAATTTTTATTTTAAAAAACTATATTTTTTAAGACGTGCATCGCACGTGTAAATTACTAGTTTTCTTAACGGACGAGCTAATATAAATATGTAATTTTGTATTGGGTCTTACGTGGACTATACAATACTGGGCCCAACTTAATGACGGGCTCGGCCCATATACTTTACGATCCAAACCAAATATTAACTCCGCCTAGGGCTGTAAATCGGACCGGACGGGACTGGACAGTCATACGTTCAAGCTCGGACCGAAATTTGACTCGGACGGGCATATGTCCGGCTTGGTCCAGATCGGACAAAATTTTTATAGTCCGGACTCGGTTCGGTAAAGTATTGGACCATAATAATACTCGAACGGACTTATGTCCTACTCGAGCTCGGTAAAACATCGGACCTAATAATTTGTTCATGTTCAGTTCTTATAACAGTTCGGATGGTCCACGGTCAGGCCATTTCTCGAGCCGGATTCGGACGGACGACGGACCGTCCTGTTCATTTTACACCCCTAACTCCGCCTTACTTGGACCTCAATACTGGATAACCCGATAAAGCAATTTCGGGTCGGGCCGTAATCTGGTTACCCGCTTTGCTTTATCGGATTCCATTAGAGCATCTGTAGTTGTTCCCTATAGTTCCAAAATTTGGAAAATATAGGGAACTAGTTGTTGTAGTCATTCATTATATTTCCAAAATTTGAAACAATGTAACAGTACTCGTCTATATTTAAGAGACGATATAGAAATTTCCCAAATATAGAAATCGGAAGTTCATCTTGCATCCAATCCAAAAAAAAAACTCAGATGCAAGATGATCTTGCGTATGAGCAATTTAAACAATTGAAAAGGAGAAAAAAAAAGTATCGGACACAAGATCTTCTTGCGTCCGTTCGAACAAAAACTGAAAGGAACAAACGCAAAATCATTTTGGCGTCGGAAGAAGAAAAAAAATTATAAACAACATGGACGCAAGAACTTCTTGTGTCCGTTGCTTTTTTCCCCAAATATATAATTTTTTCCCTATGGAATAGGGCCTATAGGATTGTTTATGCATATAGTCTATATTTGAGATTGGTTTAATTTTTTTTATCAAGGGTTGAGATGGAAAGGGCTTATAGGAATTGTTATGTGTACGTTGCGTGCAAAAAAAAATTTGGTGAAAGCGTTGGACTCAAATTTTTTTAATTAACGGCTGAGATTTGTTTGAGTTTGTTAGATCCACCGTTCGACCAAAATTTGAAAATTTTGATTCTTAACGACTACAAATGCTCTTATTAACTCCGTCTATTTCCGAACCAAATTGTCTATCCATTATCTGCTACAAAAGTAAGTACATCAATCATTAACAAATCAACTGTCTAACCCAACGGTCCAAAACCATCCACGACTGTCGAAATCAATAACTACCACTCCCGCTGACATACGGCGATTAACTACTCCCACTCGATCCAAATCATATGGTCAAATAATTAATTAATAAAAATAAATAAATAAATAAATAAAAGCAAATAATAATTAATTAATTCGCTTCGTCTTCTATCTTCCCAGGGGCGGAGCTTAGTGAGGGCCCGGGGGTGCCCCCCCCCCCCCCCCCCCCCCCCCCCCCGAATTTTCAAAAAACCCCTTCAAATTATTGAAAATTTTATAAATCCTTCAAAAAAAATTATAATTTAACCTATATGAAAACTAAATTTTATTGTCCCCCCCCCCTTAAAAGTTACTAGTAATTTACACGTGCGATGCACATTTTAATAATTTCAAAAAGTAAAAATAAAAACTCTAACGTATGGAGAATTTGAACTAGAAACCTCCATTATATTAGTTTGTACGTGTGTTGCACATGTTGGTAGAATGACAAAATGACAAATGACACTAAGGCCTTTCCCATTATAATATTAGAGATGAAAAATCTCTATATTTTTACATGTAATCGTAGAATTTTACCCTGGCCCTCCCGATAAAATTGTTCTGGATTCGCCCCTGTATCTTCCTTCTCTCTCCCTCTTCAAAACCCTATATCCAAGTCACTGAATCCCAACCGAAGCTAACAACCCACTTCCAACTCCAAACTGTCCGGGGTTGGATTGTGGTTGGATCAGGATCACGCCATTTAAGGAGGATTGAGAGGAATTAGGGTTTGAGAGATGGAGAATTGGGAAAGAACGATTTGATTTTTACTTGACTTTCAACCAAAATTACAACTCATAATTTATAAGGTGAGAATGTGGTGGTTTTGCTGCAGGACAAAATACAATTTTTACATGCAAAGCGCACAACAGACTCTTCCCGCCACTTCTATGCACGTAAAAAATCAGATACATGAACAAAAAGTGATACAAACAGGAAACAAACAAACTAACAACCCAGTGACTCTATACACCATTTATTCCGATGACTGCAGATAACTCCGGTGATGTAGGATCACGCCGACGAGCCTGACACCCCCCCCCCTCCTTAAAAATGAACTTGCCACAAGTTCAAAACCTGGAAATTTGGTGCGCAGCTCATCCACATCAACCCATGATGCACAGTCCAAACCAGACTTTTTCCATTTAACCAATAATTGAATTCCCATTCTTTAATGAAGCCTTTAATGTCTCTGCTCATTCCCTTCCAAACAAATGCACCATTGATTCTTTGCAAGGTTTTATGGAAACCTGAATGCCCCCCTTCACTTGTAGCATGATGATCATAAAAAATTAATTTCCCCACCTCTGCAGTAGAGCTGATCAATATTTTCGCTTTGTAGTACCAAATGACATTCAAATTTTTGTATTGAGCACTATCCAGTATCCCACCTTGCAGCTTCTCTTGCAGTAAGAGAAAATAAGGATCATGCATCACCATTTGCCTGATTTATTCCATCCATTGTGGGACTACTAAAGTAATTTTGCAGCAAGTGTCTTGTGCACCTTTTAACCTAGATAGGCCATCGGCAATCTTATTATCTACCCCCTTCTTATAATCGACAGTGAAAGAAAAACCCAACAATTTCCCTAGCCACTTTTCTTGAATCTCAATGTTGATACGCTGATCATGAATGTATTTGATGCTCCTGTGGTAAGTTTTGATGACAAAGGTGTTACCCAACAGGTTCTGCCTCCATTGCTTGATGGCTTGCAAAATAGCCAAGACTTCTTTCTCATGGGTAGATAATGCTAGTCTTTCCCTTCAACCCTTTGCTCATATATGCTATGGGGTGTGAGTCTTGCATGAGCACAGCTCCAATTCCCTCTTCGGAAGCATCTGTCTCCATAACAAACGGTTTGGAAAAATCTGGAGGCCTTAACACTGGGGTAGTGGTCATTGCTTTCTTGAATGCTTTGAATGCAGTGGTGGCCCTTGAGGACCTTGAGGACCATTGGAATGCATGCTTCTTCAATAATTGAGTGAGGGGAGTAGCTATACCTCCATAATTTTTGACAAATCTTCTGTAATACCCAGTCAAACCCAGAAATCCCCGCAACTCTTTCACTGATTTGGGCTCTGGCCAACTCTCCACTGCAGAAATTTTACTAGAATCAACTGAGATTCCCTCTGCACTTATGATATGCCCCAAGTAGCTGACTTTTTCCTTGCCAAAACTGCATTTGCTCTCCTTGGCCACCAGCTTATTAGAGCTCAACTCTGCCAGGGTTAATCTCAAGTGCTGTAAATGGCTTTCCCAAGTAGGACTATAGATGAGTATATCATCGAAGAAAACTAATACAAATTTTCTCAAATACTCCTTAAACACCTCATTCATGAGACTTTGGAAAGTCACTGGCGCATTGGTGAGCCGAAATGGCATCACTTGAAATTCTGAGTCGCCATGGTGAGTTCGAAAAGCAGTCTTTTGTAAATCAATCTCCTTAACTCTTATCTGATGGTAACCGGACTTCGAGTCTATCTTAGAGAAATACCTTGCACCATTTAACTCATCAAGCAGCTCATCTATTACAGGACTTGAGAATTTAGCTTTGATGGTTTGATTGTTTAGAGCTCTATAATCTACACACATATGCCAACTCCCATCAGATTTTTTTATGAGGATGACTGGTGAAGCATACAGGTTGTTACTTGGTCCGATGTAACCAGATGATAGCATCTCCTTGACTTGCTTTTCAATCTCATTCTTGTGGTAGTAGGGGTGATTGTAGGGTCTCACACATACTGGCTTTTGGCCCTCAATTAAGGAAATCTGATGGTCCACTTCTCTCGGTGGGGGTAAGCTCACTTGATTAGTAAACACCTCAGGAAATTCTTCAAGGATTCTCTTCACCTTATCAGCTACAGGGGTGCACAATATTGAGTTTGTAGACTCTTCTTCACTGCTTACGATGCTCTGAACTTGAATCATATATGTTTGGCATACCACATTGCCTATTCGTGACAATTCTTCAGCTTCCATGAATTGAAGTTGTAGATTAATAATGCCTTGCAATCTTCTCATCACTCTATCAACCCTAAAGTCCATGGTCATGATACTAAAATAGATTGTTACCGGCCCCAAAGATCGCAACTAGTGTGCTCCCAGCACCATTTGGGCAGGACCTAAGGGCAAGAGTAACAAGTATGCTTGTAAGCTAGCTCCTTGTACCATGAAACAAACTTTATCCACTTTTCCTTCGCTGTACATAATCTGGCCATTTACTACTGTGACTTTATAACAAGGCTCTTTCATGATCTGTAGATTGGCTTTAACAGCAGTTTGAGGGTCGAAGTAATTGTGCATAAACCCCGTATCAATGAAGATATTGACTTCTCTTCCATCGATTTTTTTCCTTTTACTCTCATTGATTGAGGGTACACTTGTGTGCCTCCGAGTGCATGAAAGGAGATTTCTGGTTGAAGAGTGGATTGGATTGGTGTTTGCAGAGTAGTTGGGAGGGGTTCTTCAGCTTGGACAGCTTCGAATGTCGCTTCTTCACCCTCTTCCTCCTCCAAACCTTCCAAGAAATAAAATTTTTGGGTATTGCTGTAGAGAAACTCCGATAGTGCTTAGCACTAGCCCAAGACCGTAATACCCGAGAAACCCGAATGAAACCAAGAGAAGAAACCCTCTAAGTATGAAGAATGATATGGAAGAATACTTGGAAAATACTTGAAAGATTTTTAGAGAGAATTAGAGAACTTATGAAGAACACTCTTTCTTTAACTTGCTTTTTATTTATTTGTTCAACTTGTTTACAAATGGGAGAGGAATGAGCTATTTATAGGCTCCAAGATTACAAAATATCTTTCTAGAACTCTCTACCATAATATCTAGATTTTATGTCTTACAATTCCTAGAATTTTCTACACAATCTTTAGATAATTATTTTATAGAATTCTCTAGAACATCTAGAGGAGGTGATAATATTTTATGATGTTTCTAGAGACTCTCTAGAACTTGGGCTTAATTTTGGGTTTGGATTATGAACCCATAATTAATCCTAACTCAAAATCAAGTTTAATTTTAATACTCCCCCTTAAACTTGATTTTGTCAACCATACCGAGCTTCGAGCGAAGTAACACGAATTTACTTTTTGGTAATGACTTGGTGAAGATATCTGCAACGTTGTCATCGCTTCGAACTTCCAAAGCTTCAATTGTTCCATCAAACACCTTCTCCTTTATGAAGTGATGCTCTAACTCGATATGTTTCGTCCTTGCATGAAACACCGGATTATTAGCCAACTTGATAGCACTTTGATTATCTCCATGCTTCTGAGAGAACCCCCGAGCAACCAACCTTGCTTTAAATCTATCAATGCTTCCATCCGCTTTTCGCTTAATTCGATACGCCCATTTACATGAAACGGGTTGAACATCCTTGGTTTTCGGAACCAAATCCCAAGTTTCATTCTTTATAAGGGCATTCATCTCCTCTTCCATTGCGGTCTCCCACTCTTGAACACCTTTAGCTTCATCATAAGATGATGGCTCTTCTTCATCTAATGGAGCGGCAAAGTAACATGAGTAAGTAGTGACAAACCTTTCATCTCTGAACCGGGCAGGCTTAACAATGTTCCTTTTAGGCCTTTGATTAGCCATGGAACCATGATCTTCATCATCATCTTCCTCTTGATTAGTGCTCCCCCTTTCACCTTGCGTCTCTTTTTCGAGACTTCCGCTCTCACTTGGCATTTGAGGAACTGGTTTATCAACCTTGAAGGAATCTCCACTTTCTTGTTCGACCAAGACTTGAGGTTGTCCATAATATGAGGAAACTTCGTCAAAGACAACATCACGAGACACGACGTACCTATGTGTCTCAGGATCCATGCACCTCCACCCTTTTCTTTGTTCATCATAACCGACAAATATGCATTTCTTCGCCTTTGCCTCCAACTTTGTTCTCTGAGAGTCGAACACATGGACGTAGCAGATTGATCCAAATATCCTGAGATGTTTCACCGTTGGCTTCTTCCCATGAACCATCTCATAAGGAGACTTCATGTTATTCGGACTTAGTGGCATTCGATTGATAACATAGGCTGCACATCTCATGCCTTCCGCCCATAAGGCCTTAGGCAAATTCTTGCCATGTAACCAACTTCTACACGTCTCGCTTAGATGTCTGATCTTCCTTTCCGCTACTCCATTTTGTTGAGGTGTATGTGGACATGAAAATTCTCTCTTGATACCATGCTTTTTGCAAAAAGAGAGAAACTCCTTTGACATAAACTCTCCTCCATTATCCGTCCTTAGGGTCTTGATCTTCCGACCTAACTCGCCTTCCACGGTAACCTTGAATTCTTGAAATCTTGAAAATACTTCTGATTTTTCCTTCACAAAGTATACCCAGGTGTACCGTGAGAAATCATCAACGAACAACAACATGTAACGAAACCCGGAATAGGAGGGTGTTCTTGTTGGACCCATCAAATCGCTATGGATCCTCTCCAACGGAGCGCTGCATCGTGAAGTGGAGTTGTCAAATGGAAGCCTATGTGATTTTCCATATTGACAACCTTCACAAAGTCTTCCTTCATCTTGAATCTTCAACCTTGGGAGCCCATTAACCAAATCCTTGTTTACCATAACTTTGAGTTTAGTCATATTTATATGACCAAGTCTAGCATGCCATATAAAGACATTATCATTGGTGCTCATCTTCTCAACATATGAGTTGGAGGCCGATAAAACATATAGATCTTTAACTCGTGCTCCGGTGTGAACAACGTCCGCTTTTAACTCCTTGATATTCTTCAAAAACTTAACGTCTCTTGGGCCAAATAAAACGTAGTTACCTTGGTCCACCGCATTCACCACGGAGAGAAGATTCTTCCGTACTCCAGGGACATGGTATACGTTCTTGAGAGTGATTGGGCTTCCATCATCTCCTTTGATGACAACAGTCCCTTCTTTCTCAACATGGTGGATTGAGTTATCTGCGGTAATGATGGCTTCTTTTCTGTCATGGCGCTGAAGACTGGAAAATAACTTCTCGTCTCCGGTAATATGATGGCTACAACCAGAATCTACAATCCAATCATTTTCTAGATTTTTGGTTGTAGTGGTACCTGAAGATGCAGCCTCCACCGTGAAACATTTTCCCCATGCTTCGTCTTCAGTGTGACCCTTTGATTCCGCCATATTTGTTTCTTTCAACTTCACTCGGCAATCCTTTTTGAAGTGCCCAAGTTTCCCACACCGGTAGCACTTGAATCGCTTCTTGTCTCCCATAGAAGATCTTTCTCGTTCATCATTATTTTTTGTATCACTATCCTTGAACTTGGCTCTAAAACTTTGTTGCCTCCGAGCTACAAACGCGCTCCCCGAGTCATCATTGACTTTAACTCCCGCCATTTGCATGGCTAGTGATTCTTGCGAAGCTAGTAGATTTTCGAACTCCTCCAAGGAAGGTTGTGTAGCCCATCCTTGAACTGAAGTAACAAACGATGTATATTCGGGTCGTAAACCACGAATAATAGACCGCTTCATCCGAGCTTCTGAAATCGACTCATCCGGATTAAGAGTATTAATCTCTGAGCAAAGATTTTTTACCTTGATAAAGAACTCTGAGATTGAAGACTCCCCCTGCTTCGCATTCGCCAACTCGTTCTCTAATAATTGTAGCCGAGCCTCGTTCTTCTTGTTGAACAATTGATCTAATGCCTTCCATATGGAACTTGCGGATGTGCACCTTGAGACATGCTCAAATACTCCCGAGGATATTGACCTCTTCAAAGCAAACTCCGCCTTGGCATTCTTCCGTGTCCACTCCTTTGTCGCTTCCGCAGTTGCAGCATCTCCCCTTGGTGGTGTTGTGCTACAACCACCGACGACATCCCATAAGTCCTCACTAACCAAGTATGACTCCATACATGACTTCCATAACCGGTAGTTAGATTGGTTTAAGATCTCCATTCCCAATCCAACGACACGACCCATTGATTCCATACTTAGAATAAACCGAGCTCTCTTAAACCCCGATCTTGATGAGCACAAGATTAGAATGGCTCTGATACCATGTAGAGAAACTCCGATAGTGCTTAGCACTAGCCCAAGACCGTAATACCCGAGAAACCCGAATGAAACCAAGAGAAGAAACCCTCTAAGTATGAAGAATGATATGGAAGAATACTTGGAAAATACTTGAAAGATTTTTAGAGAGAATTAGAGAACTTATGAAGAACACTCTTTCTTTAACTTGCTTTTTATTTATTTGTTCAACTTGTTTACAAATGGGAGAGGAAGGAGCTATTTATAGGCTCCAAGATTACAAAATATCTTTCTAGAACTCTCTACCATAATATCTAGATTTTATGTCTTACAATTCCTAGAATTTTCTACACAATCTTTAGATAATTATTTTATAGAATTCTCTAGAACATCTAGAGGAGGTGATAATATTTTATGATGTTTCTAGAGACTCTCTAGAACTTGGGCTTAATTTTGGGTTTGGATTATGAACCCATAATTAATCCTAACTCAAAATCAAGTTTAATTTTAATAATTGCAAGTATGGCCTTGAGTGTATCTATCGTCGCAGTTAAAAGATAACCCCCTAGCTTTTCTCTTCATCATCTCCTGAATGTTCAAACGACGAGGTACAAAATTGGATGCAGGGTATGAATTACTGGTGGGTATGTAGGAATTTTGGGTCTTAGCAGGAGCTACAGTAACATGTAGAGGTTTGGGAGCAAATGGGTATTCATAACTTCTTTTCACACAAGCTTATCTTCTCCTCGAATTCTCGAGCTAACCCAATCGCCTCATTTACATTTTTGGATCTCTGCGATTTTACATCCCAACGAATCTCATCCCTTAGACCACTTATAAACGTGCTCAAGTAACGAGCCTCGGTCCAATCATCCACGAAAACCTAAACCTCTTGCTTGCACCGAAAAATTCCCAAATAATATAAACATGGGGTAAGTCGTAAGCGTGGGTGCGTGAGAATCCAGCCTTGTTCGAAAAAACAAAAACAAAAAGTGCAACCATGACTAATAGAAGTTGGCCAAAAATGTGAAATCATGAATTCTCAAAATCAACAAAAAAAAGGTGGGCTGCCCAGAAAACTTTGGCTACATAAGTGATGTTCGATATTAAAAAAATATTAAGATCAGCAAAATGCTGTGTTTTATAACCCATGAAAGTCGTGAAATTCATAATTTGGCAAATTCCCCAAAAAAAAAGTGAACCACTCATAAGGTCGGCTAAAAAGAACATGAAATCCAGAACTGTCGAAATTGGCCAAAAAACAGGGCTATCCAAACATTTCAACCAAAAAGGTAAAATTCGGAAATTCTTGAAATAAAAAAAGGACAATTTTAAATTTGCCCAAGAATGGAGATGATAGTCTAAAAAAGGTTAACCAAAGTAATTATATTAAAAATTTATCAAATTCGGCAATAACAAAAGGACTATTACCAACAAAGTTGGCTAGAATAGTGTAATACAGAAAATCACATACCCAGCTTAATAAGGTTGGTCCATAATACACAAAAACATGGATAAAAACATAAAATTACAAATCTATAAAAATTGGCCAACAACGGATGTCTAGTTTAACACGCATTCATTGGGCGAATGCAAAATTTGGAGCAATAAATATTGGCCGGTTTAGAATACAAAGAGTCCTATCGGGCTAATTCCAGCTGAAGTCGATTAACATGGCAGCCGACAGAAGGAAACACAACACTGTGACTACTGTCAGCACTTGCAAAATTTGATAGCTAAATTTCGATATGTATCGCTGTCATGCAGGATCCAAACCTAGTTTTAAAAAAAACTCGGTTTCACGGCTGCTATTACCCTATCATCCGTTGCCAATGCTTCAAAAAATTGGCTGATACCTCAAACCCTGACCCAAAACCACACATCCTCTGTAATCATTCACCTGAACAAGAGGGAAAAACATAAAATTTTCCACTTCCACAAAAACCAAGTTTAGAAAATATTTTCAGCTACTGTCACCTTTTGGTGTTGAACTGCCTCTTTTTGGATGATTTGACTTGCCTCTGATCCCTCTTCCTCTTCTTTGCCTGCACCTGGAATGATCTCCCCACTAATGAAGGCTGGTCTTTCAATCCAAAACTCCTTGCTACATGCCCTAAGTGGAGCTTCTTCACAGTGAAAATCCTCTTCAGCTCGCCTCTGTGGGCCGTGTATGCACGAACCCACGAGCAGAAGGCATCCTTCGCTAGGTTCTTCAACTTGGACTTGAACCAACCAATCAGATAAAACAAGTAAAAGATTAGAAAATCAATTCAAAATGAATAATAATACACTTACATAAGAATACAGGTTTGCTATGAACATAATGAGTTTATAGTGCTTTATAGACGCAAATAAATTGCAGTTTCTAAAGATGTACTAACTGTTCGATACTTTGATGATATCAAACAAATATTTATTAAAGATAAAATTTATATAAATTTGTATACACAATAATGGTTCGACTCCTTATACGAACATTAGAACAATGATGAATTGTAATCAGGTACATGGTGTAAGCCTAAAATTTCAAATCTCAGCCCCTCACCCCCTAAAAATTCTAATGATCTGAGTGGTGATATTGACATACAAAGTTCAATAATTGAAATACATAATCAATTGGGGAAAGCAAGTGGCGTGGAGAAGAGGAGATCAAGCAAATAATACTATTAACAGATATTAGGACAAAATTACATTAAGTATTTCTTCAAAGAAAAAGGCTTCTGGTCTTACATGGCAACTCTTGTGGGTGTGTAGTGAGGAGGATGTTATTCACTGCTAGAGTGCTAGACAAGCTTGGACTCCATAAGCTATCATCCTTTTCAACACTTTTAGCTTTATATGACACCTCGTGTGTATGCATGCTGTGCGATGAATTTGTGAGTATAACATATTGTGACTCATTCAAAAAAATACAATAATGTGACAGACATAATACACTCAAGAATGAAATATACACATTTATAATAAATTGTATTATAATTAGTGAACTAGACACCAGATTCTTGTTTAGTCGGGAAGATACGAATTGTGCGAATACATTCTCCAGAATCAACGGTACTATGTTTGTTTGTTTGTTTTGCTAATGCAAAAACAATCGTCTATGTTAATGAATTGTTCAAATAAATTATATTCTAGTTGGCCCAGCCTCCACAGAGACGCGAAGCCTTACTCCTAAATATAACATAATACTGTTTCAGGTTTTCTTTTTTCCATCTGTGATGTTTCAGTTTTTATTCGTTTTGGCCTATTTATTTCCATATCAAAACTGGATAAGTTAACATGTGCATGTCCAATTAAAAGAAAAAAGGAAATCATTGTTGAAAAATGTTAATATGCCTCCCATTTTGCAATGCGGGCATGCATCGCCGAATTCGGTCACCTCCCACCTTTTGCTCTCTTTCTGTCCTATTTCAATCCCCCACCCACCCACACACACCTAACCAAAAAAAAGAACACACAAAAAGAAAGAACAAATAAAAACGAACCCACTTGGACGGCATCTTGACCGTTGTGAGTGCCGGTGGTTGACAGTGAGTTGAGGATAGCTGGTTTGGTGTTTGTCGGATGATGAAGCAGATGTAGTAAGTGGATGAGAAGGCTACTAAGGCTGGGGATGGAGAGGAGATAAGGAGAGGAAGAGAGTGGAAGGAGGTGATGCCCAGTGGGGAGTTGCTAGTGGGGAACAAATAAAAACTAACCCACTTGGACGGCATTTTGACCGTTGTGAGTGCTGGTGGTTGACAGTGAGTTGAGGATGGCTGGCTTGGTGTTTGTCGGAGGATGAAGCAGATGTAGTAAGTGGATGAGAAGGCTACTAAGGCTGGGGATGGAGAGGAGATAAGGAGAGGAAGAGAGCGGAAGGAGGTGATGCCTAGTGGGGAGTTGCTAGTGGCATCCCTGATTGTGGTGGCGTTGGTTGTGAAATTGATGATGGTGTTGATGACAAAGTCAATGATGGTGAGGTTAGAGGGTGCTGGCATTGGAGAGGATGGAGAGAAGGGGAAAGAGGATCAAACCATTAGTTTTTTTGTTTTTTTGTTTTTTTTGTGCATGTGGTGGTGGTGGGGGGGGGGGGGGGGGGGGGGGGGGGGGGGGGGGGGGGGAGGGGGATTTACTGTTTTCAGATTGTCACTTCATTTGGCATTGACCGGCTTATCGCATTTTTTCTTTTGTAAGAAAATAAATACCGACATGTAATTCAATTTATTTCAATAAAATAAAAAAACGATTTTAAGAAAAATGCTAAATTTTGTTGGTGAAATTATGCACTCTATTTCAAGCAATATATGTGGAATTAGACACCCAAACATTTAAATATCAGACATTTAATAATATTCACAATTCTCAATACATGCTTAAGGAGAAGAACATGTAGTTTGTACATGTAAGTTGGCTTCACACACAATTAGAATGGGTATGGCTTTCTAGAAAAACCCTCTCTAGTTATAATAGTAACGAGATAGACTGAAATCATAGGCGGGAAAACATTTTGAGACAACCCAATATATTGGATGTAAGGACAAATATGTTGCCTTCACAGAAAACTTCTCTAGATAAGAGTGAGATGACTGAAATAAGTGTGCAAACATTTTATGGAGACAACCCAATATGTTGATTGATGTATGAATAAATGATGCACAGACAAGGAAGATAAGCCAATACCTCTCCAACAATGAAGCTCTCCAATAACTTTTGCAAGAATAATACCCAAGGATGCATTTCTAAGGATATCACATTCTTGTGACCTTGCTTTTGACCATGCACTGGAAAACTGTCTAAAACTTTCCCAAGGGGATACTCATTCAAGGACACGCCATGTTTCTGTAAGTCGTGCAGATAGTCAATTTCAGTAGCTTGTAGGAATAGTAAAGCTTCTCCTTTTTCACCCAGCCGAGCTGTTCTTCCAACCCTATAAATAGAACGATAACTCATTATTACTTGTTTTCTAGAAAGAAAGGTTAATTCAATTCATAAATCAGATTAAAAATGAGAATAATTACATTAATCAGTATGACGCCATGGCCCATGAATAAGTGTGACAAATAAGCAGAAAGTGAATGAAACTCATAACCATGAAGATGTGCGGTAATAAATAACCCAATCCAAATTCAACTTTCTGTCAGCTTATAAGATAATATACCCATCCATTTATAAGCTAAAAGTAGTTGAAGGAAGAAGCCAGCTCGAACTTCAAATGCTACAAAGCATTCAACCAGGTGATTGATAGAGTAATCTGTAAATATATCAACAAGGTTCAAAGAACTCAACTTCCTAGATCCTTGTATAAATGAGCAAATAACACTCTTCAGCTTGCAAGGGTAGAATAAAACACCAAGAAATCCTACTCCACAAGATAAAAGCTTCCAAGAGATCCTAAGTTCCAATCCCTTCCACCCTACCAGCTCTCATCCATATCCCTCAAATTACTTTATAAATTGTTCATTCTAAAGACCAAAGAGCCCTTTATAATATCCAAAGTACATGCTGCCTAGACTATTCATGATACCAGACGACAAACGGCCTAAAGGCTATCAACTTCTATGGCGCGACTGATGTCCAGTATCCTGGATGGGAATCACAAAGGTAAGTCTTTCCTTGCCAGCAGATTCTAAATGTCAGATTTTGATGTCGTACCGGCCTAAGAATTTTCATTTTGGATTTTGGATTTCACTTTCGGGGAAATAAGGATATTTAATAAATACAAGGGTGGTATGTTGGTTTAAAATGTCTCCTAAATATGAAGTACATAACCTATACACATAAAAGTATCGTATTTGTAACTTAAGTAATGTTGATTACAACCCAAATATGTGACCATTAGCATGGACACAAAAAAAATGATACATAGTGTATCAGTATAATCACAATTCAAACAAGGAATTATTAAATAAAAGGTAGGACTGGATTGGGTTTCATATGTTTCTATCCCTATCTTGTTAATTCAAAAACTAACCTGATAATAGAAAAATATCGGCCGAAATCTCAGCCAAAATTACGGTATCCGCCTGAAATTTTGGGAATTTCGCCTTAAAATGATATTCCTGATATTTAATGCTGTTTCGAGTCCCCCAAGGTCTAAAACCAAAATTTCGGGTGTTTCAGTCAAAATTAAAAACAACTAGTAAGGTAAGTCGTTTGCAATGACACCACAAACTTTGCATGCTACCCAGCAGATGGAAATCTGGATTATTGCAATTGGTATAAATCTAGTTTATAATTCTCACGAACAAAGGATTACCAAGGGAAGAAAATTGTTTTACACAGGGACTTTTTGAATTAAAGTGAAATTGTTTGTTAAGGGGTGTTTTGGGATAAGTACAAGTAAACTGACACATTCTTGGGTACATGGTGCATTGCACCGCAGTGCAAGATTCAAATATATTGAGTACCATATTAAGCACAGTAATGCAGAATTCTGAAGAATCACATTTCTATGAATGCAGAAATCTGAAAATCACATTTCTATGAAGATTTAAGCCTTCCAAAAAAAAAAATTCCACAGACCAAACACCACTACAGTATCCCTAAGTAAAAGAGATGTCCACGGAAGTTCTTCCGGCAAGGAAGTTTTTATAAACAAATATACACAAAACGTATTGCAAGGAAGAAGGAATAAATAGAAAATGTAGGGGAAAACTGACACTGGCAAATCCAAAATACCTGTGCACGTATTCAGATGCTTCACCTGGAGAATCATACTGAATTATACATCTAACTTTCGGGAAATCCAAACCCCTTGCGGCAACATCCGTGCACAAAAGAAGTGCCGACTTTTCACTTTTGAAGCCCTGAAATGCCGCCCTCCGGTCCTCGTGAGCCATGTTCCCATGCAAGCGGAATGCTCTACACCTCACAAATGTTAGCTTCTGATTTGCATCAATTTGAGGATTTGCAGACCATTTGAACCCACTTAGTAGAAAATAGTGGAATTCCACTGCATCACATGTTGAAAGAAAAACCACAATCTGTAGAATGAACCTGTAAGCCAACTCGAATACTTGAAATTAAAGTACCACTGAAACAATATGAAGAAAAAAAAACCCTTTCACAGAATTTTGTAAATGAGCAGTTCCAGATCGTAAGCATTCAATAGCCAGTTTAAATCAGCACTCAATAGAAAGCATGAAAAGAAATGGGTAAGTTATACATACTACAATATGATTTAAGGTTTATACTATTTCTAGGGATGTTTACAGGTCGTCGTGTTAGTCTGCCTACCCAAACCCGACAATTAGCGTGGGTTTCTTAGAAGAAAAAACCTGCACTTTTGGGTTGGGGGCGGGTACCGGGAGGAAGAGCTTGATGGATTTACAATGACATATACAAATATTATTCATATGCATATAAGTAAACCATAAGTGCTTATTTATTTCTATGTAAAAGTAGACATATGTTTAGATATGTGAAATTTCACACAAACAAATGACATTCCAGGTGAGTTTCTTAGAAGAATAAACCTGCACTTTTGGGATGGGGACAGATATCTGGCTCACCAGGAGGGAGAGTATCACGGGTTTACAATGATATATGATAATAGTTATATGCACATAGAATAATCCTTACACGTATCTTCCAGCCCAAACCCGACCCAGCAATTAGGGTGGTTTCTAGAAGACAACAACATGCATTTTTGGGTTGGGGACAGTTACCAAGAGAAAGAAGCCACAGATTTACAGTGATAAATACAAATATTATTCATATGCATATCTATATAATAAATCACAAGGAAATTTGAAAAAAAAAACTATCAGCTGGCTCTCCTTCGATTGAAACAAAATCAATAGCTCAGATCCACCCTCCCAAAAGACATTTCCCCCTTAAAAAGTTTTCCCCCCAAAACTAAAAGCCTCCTTACTTTATTAATCTCTCACTCTCTCTCTTCTCTCTCTCTCTCTCTCTCTCTCTCTCTCTCTCTCTCTCACCCAAAAATTTAAATTTTCACATTACATGTTTGTAAATTTCCGAATTTTTCAGATTTTTTATGCTTCTTTTGATCGCTCATGTAGAAAATTTCACTAAGTCCCTGATTGATTTCAAATGCAATGGAATATTTAAATAGAGACCTTTTATGCTTCTTTTGATTACTCATGTAGATATTCACTTGGGTAAATTTTATCCTCTAAAGTTACACTAAAAATAGCAAATATCTCCTCAAAAGTTAAATTTCATCATTTTGCACCCTCAAAGTTTTAAGAAGTTGGATTTTACACCCCCCATTTATAATTATTTTTCAACATATGCTGATGGAAACTTGGGCGTTTATTTACAATTAATTGTTATCTTACTATTCAAACTTGAGCTACATAAACTCCATAATGAAAGTTTCCG
The DNA here is from genome assembly GCA_017893485.1 of Hemerocallis citrina. Taxonomy (NCBI): domain Eukaryota; kingdom Viridiplantae; phylum Streptophyta; class Magnoliopsida; order Asparagales; family Asphodelaceae; genus Hemerocallis; species Hemerocallis citrina. The sequence goes on along the minus strand of CM030364.1, from coordinate 20,728,686 downwards.
ATTCATGCATTCGAAAGGCTGGAAAGCAAATGTATCTAGTATTATACATGAACATTATAATAGTGTACATATCAAAAAGTATATTAATATCTGATAGTAGAATTCACTGAGAACACCAAAGTTAATCGTCAAATATTTTTACCTCCTTGATGTGTTAGACATTACTTTACCGGTGGATTGATTGTCTGATGGTTGGGCTTATGTGTTTTGTGTGAATCACTCTATATACTTATTTTGGGAAGTTTGAACTAATGTTGTCTCTGGTGTTACTTCTATCGGCATGTGGCCCTTTTTTTGTATCTATAACTATATTATATGTTTTAATTATCTGTTGTTAGTTCTAAATACATGTGTTAGCTAGAGTTTTGATAGCTCTATCCGTATGATATAAAAAAAAAGAATTTAGAGATACCTATGTGATTGTTTTACGACATTCTAATTGTTTTTTTATACCTTATCATGGAGTTTCTAGCCCAGTAGTATTGCATATAAATGTTGATACCTATGTGATTTGTTAATCAAACAAGATTACATATAAGGTTTTTCATATGTTGCATCGTTCCGAAGACGTGTCGTATGCACGTGCCCATGGGCAAACCTAGTATGTAAACAATAAACATAAAAATACACATGTTTAGATATGTGAAAATTCACATGCAAACAGATGAAAACTTAGGCAGGTTTCTCACAAGAATAAACCTGGACTTTCGTGGTGGGAGCACATATCTGGTGAACCAGGAAGGAGAGTATCATGGGTGTAAAATGATATATATTAATATTTATTCACATGCATTTATGTTTACCCTAATATGTATATTTATCAATATGTCTATTTATCGATAAAGATGTTTAGAAATGTGAAAATTCTGGAAGAGTATCACGGGTTATAGCGATATACAATAGTATGTCTATTTATTGTTATGTAAAAGTACAGTATGTTTAGAGATGTGAAATTTCACACATGCTTAGGCAGCTTAATGCCATGGTTAGATTTTGAAGAAAATTTAATCCCAGCAGCTTTGGGTCCAGACTAGCTCGGAACCAATTAATTGATAGAGTTTGATCAGGTTAAGGTTCAATTCAACCCGCTGAACAGCCCTATTTGTGTTACTTGACATGTCATATAGATAATAAAATAAAGCATAACAAAGGATAATCAACCATGCAAATCCAAAACGAATAGAATTACCTTCTGAGAATCTTCCTTTTCAAATAAAGTCCTGAGAATTGAGAGAAGCACCACTAGCCTAGAACCACAGGGAACTGAAAATTATATCACCAGACATACATCATTACACAAAGTGGCACATACATGTGACAGTGAGTGTGCAAGAAATCCAAATATGTCAGTAAGACTGTAAGAGTTAAAACTGCTACCTTTAGCATATCTTTGGATTAGCTGAGATGGAAGATTATAATTTTCAGTTGAATGGCTAGGTAATGTGTCAAGAAATTCTGCTTCTTCATCCCCATCAGATTCTCTAGTTGCGAACTTTTTGACTGACGGGTTCGAAGAAATATTCTTGTCATCCAAACCAATCAAAATGGGTTTGACTAAGCTGACGTTGGCTAGGTGATTCACTTTTTCATTCAGAGTTGCAGACAGCAGTAAGTTTTGCCTTGAAACTTTGCAGGGTATCTTTAAACTATCCTCTTTCTTAGTAGAATTGTTTTTTCTGGAACCCAAAAAATCCAGAATTTCTTCAATTGCTTTCCCAAACCCCAACTCGAGGATCCTGTTTATGATTAAAAGCAGATTATACAATCAGAAAAGCTTTCTTTTGAAAAATTTGAGCAGTGGTAAGAACTCAAAAGGGAACATGTGAATAAACTAGCCAGACCTGTCAGCTTCATCAAAGACTGCCCAGCGCAAATTACTATATTTGAATGAGGAAGTATTCTTCAGGTGATCCAACAACCGTCCAGGAGTTGCGACAAGGATAGATATCCCTGGAAGTACAAGTTTGTTGAAGTAAAGGAATAAACACTACTTAAAAGAAAACCGTAGAAATAACTTACATAAGGATCCCCACTATAAATATCACTTGGTCTTTCTATTGCAATCACAAGAGGATGGAATATTCTGAAAGGTGTAAGTTAAACGGGTCTGGTACAGAAGCAGGTGCCACATAAAGCAAATTTTATGAAGGAAGAGGTTGTATGTATCATGAAGACATTTGAAATCTCATTTCAATACAAAATCGAAATTTATTTCATAATATACCTTTCCAATTAATAATAAAAGATCGCCTAATTACAGAGCCATGAGGGGGAATTGATTGGGATGATTTGGACATGTGCAAGAGAGGTCAATAACAACACTTGTTGAAAGAGTGACAGTATTGTAGTTAATAAGCAATGAAAACTAGTGGTCAACCTGCCTAGATAAGGTATTAAATTAAGGGATTTAAGAAATACATGTTTAAAAAGAAATGACTTCAGTAAGCTAAACAGAGAAAGAGGAAATTTAAAGTGATCAAACCCAAATATCTGAAATAAAGGCTTTGTTGTTCTTATTGTATTAACTAAAAAAGTAAAATAGTGCTAAAGATTTCATTGAAGTATTTGCTAACCAGATCGTATATAGAACAGCCAAAGGCAAAACATTTCATTTTATTTATCTAGGGTTTGAATATCTGCAGCTCTTTTGAATTTTCAACTACTTTGTAGCTATGCAAATTAATAAACAGAAACAATTTAAAAATAAAAATAAAAATCCTTGAGATCAATAATCCAGCTCAAGAAGAAAAAATATTAGCATTGACAATCCCATCGTCTGATTCAAAATTTTCACCAGAGGTTTGAAATTTAGCAAGTGTTTTCACATCAAAAACCTACTGCCCACCATCAAAAGGAGGGGAAAAAGAAAAACTGCAAGCAACTATGTGCATAAATCTAGTGCCTACACCAACAAGAAATCAGGCAAATAAAAGCATCAAACACAGACCTTTTCGGAGCCTAGCCTTCTCCTTTCCCCTGTTTTCACCGCCCATTATATAACCAGGCACTATCCAATGAAAACGATGTAGTAACTTCTGCAAAATTTCATAAACCTGCATGCACAGTTCTTGCGTCGGTACAAGAACCAACGCTGAAACAAATTGACAGTTCAGCAAACAATATAATGTATCTGGATACTGATCTTACAGAAAAACCTATTAAGATTCAAGAAGTTCTTTTATTGTATGTATGTATGTAAATGCAACCATGTGTGATACTATATCATACTAGAAGTAGCACATGCAACACATGTTTATACCTTAATATGTTATCTAGTGGAAGCCTCATTTATTGTCTCAAGGCATAGTAATTACTATCAGTTTCCCATGTTGCTTAAAAGTGTGTGTGCATTACATGTAAGAACCAAGCACATACAACTTTCTCACATTGCATACAGTATAGAGCATAGAATTATACATATGTGTCATACTTGCCTGAAAATATATATCTTTTGAGCGGAAAAAAACCACTGAAAATAATTTGCATGGGCACTAGTTATGTGGTTTAAGACTAACAGAGTAAGTGACCAGTCTTGTAACCTTAGCCGAAGAGAGAACATAGGACAAGCTGAATATTTCACAATCAATGAGCGGCAGGCTATAATAAGCACGCTCAGAGAGAGAGAGAGAGAGAGAGAGAGAGAGAGAGAGAGAGAGAGATTTAAAATGGCCAACATTCAGCCCTCTTTAACTAGCATCCCAACAACACTCGGCATGCCTCTGAATGAGAGAACTTCAGTCAACTATTTAAAATGACCAACAATGTGCCATCTTTAACTAGACAACCCTAGGCATACCAATGACAGAAAGAGAGAGAACTTCGATTAAGAACTATTTAAAATGACCCAATATCTGCCATCTTTAACAAGCATCCAATTAACCTCGGCATGCCTATGAGCACTTTAGTCAAGAACACTTTAAAATAACCAACAACCTGCCATCTTTAACAAGCATCCCAACCCTCAGGGTGCCTATTTAATACATTTCACTCTGTCACAGCAACTAATGTACATTAATTGATTCACTGAGACATGTGTGCGTGTGGTTTTGTGGTGTTTTTTTTGGTGGGGGGGGGGGGGGGGGGGGGGGGGGGGATATTAAACTATAAACTAAATCCTTAGGCATGTCATGTACTAATAGTTACAGCAAACTAACAGACCGACAAACATGGTTCAGAAGCTCAGTCTTGTCATCAGGTATCAATCTATCAATTGTGGATAATATAGGACATACCAAAAGTATCAGTATGAAAATCCTATTTGTCATCCATTGCATTTCAATATAGTCAAAAGCTTCACACATTGTCTACAACTAAGTCGATAGTCAAGGCTTATACATGATTGCCACATTCAAGATCGTTGCAATCAACATAGAATTGAAATATGCTGATGAGTAGAAAATGCAATATGTGCGCAATGGTACTCTACGAATTTTACGAAATAATGGATATTTCTAACGATTCCAATAGGCCTTGTTTGAATTCTGAGGGGAACATCTGGAGGTATGTAGAGGTTTTTAAGATACCTGCACCTATATGAACACTTGTGACTAGTGTATATGGGACTTATTTTGGAGTTGAGATACCTCTAACTATCTCAACCCAAAAGATAAATGCACAAAGGTAACTAAACGTCAATAAAATCCAATTTAGTTCTGACCTCAGATTTTTTCCTCGTTTCCTATCTTACCTCTGTATCAAAACAAATACATCTACAATTGGTGGTCATATGGACACGGACACGTAGCTAGCCTGTGCAAAAGGTTGTAAATATTGGATATAAGAATCATATTAGATAGCAATTCTCCATATAAAACATCAGATATCAGTATACTGGCGATACTTAGGCAGGTTGTCATATAATGTAATCATAGAACCTAAATGTGATTTGAAGTACAAGTCCACACATTATACCACACCTATAATCTGTGTAAAGTTTTAAAAAATAAACTTACAACTAACATATACAATCATCTGCATGAAATCACATGTAATCTAATACATAACAGGTACACATTTAAACGTTAAAGATTAAACATATTACATAATAAGCAGAATATATCTACGAAAGAAAGAATGTTTATCTATGTATAGACAATTACTCATACTTAATACACGTCAAGGTTTCAAAAAACAGAATCGGATAAAAAAGGTAGGATGGCACCTCCTTTTGAACACCGCTTCTTTTTTCCAGTTTATTTTCCTTTGTTCCCGTTTATTGATTATTATTTTTTTCGAAACAGGTTGGTGGTCGTTTCCGTTTAATTCCCGATTCTTAAAACACTGATACACACTAACAAAATTAACTATATATTTGTATTCTGCCAACTCAGCCAAAGGGAGTCTTGATTAGATGCACGAAGTTGTCATATTAGCTATTTTGAAGCTGAAGGATTATTATAATGAATACCCCAATAAACAACTGTTTTGCATATCACCCAATAAATCCTATATATCGGGCTTTGCTATTTATCAGTGATACTAGCCCACAAGTCAAAAAACAATATGAAAACTTCAAATCAGTAACACCCAAACCCCAAACCCGATATATTTCAGCCAATATCTCAAACAATGCTTATGCATTGCATGTGTTTGAGACTCTTAATAACTCTTAAGAAACAAATGCAAGGTCCGTGCTAATCATTTCCACAAACTTTTCAGTAGGGGTAAAACTATGCTAATCAAACTCCACTCATCCCTGCTCTATATGAAAATTATCAATATACAGTACACCATAATACTAGCAATTAACCAACTAAGAAAAATAAAATTCACTGCAATCATACATCAACTACTAGAGCATACCAAAAGTCCCATCCGACCGTTCAATCCGAGGATTAATCATCTGCAACATATGCACTATCGGGGCCAAGTACACAATAGTCTTCCCAGTGCCCGTAGCCGCATTAACAAGTCTACATTACATCTCCAGTCAAAGAAAACCACAAATTACGAAAATAACCCAATAACTCAAATTTCAGGCTGAAACAGAAAAACAGTAACAAAATCAAAGGATACACATCGTTCCCCGAAACCACGACCGGGATTGCCTGCGCCTGTATCTGTGTCGGAACTTGGAATCCCATCTTATCTATCAAGAACCAAAACTTGAACAGTGTCAAAATCCTAACTTTAGGAAAGAAATGAAGATATTGAGGAGAAAGGAGTGACCTTGGAGGTGTTGGCAGAGAGAGGGATGGAGGCCGAGATCGGAGAAGGAGCAGGAAGCGAAGACTCCGGTCTTCTTGCTCGCCATGGATTCTTCGAAGTTCTTGGTTTCTCTTTCTTATTCTTCGTCGTCTTTCTAAATTCGATTTGGGTTTTTGGTAAAACCCTAGCAAACGGCGGTTTGACAGTCCTGTTTCGACCGTCAAAAGTTAATTTTGCAGATTGTTCCTTGTAAACTTATATTTTGGTAAATAAAACAACCTTCTACATAAGTTAGCTACATGTCTGTATGACTATCAATTGGGTTAATGTCAGTATCTTTGGTGCTCTTTAGCATTATGAAAACTAGATTTGCCCGTGGGCACGTGCCTACGGCACGTCTTCGGAACGATACAAAATACGAAAAAGCCTGTAAACAGTAAAACAACAATTATGTAGCTCAAGTTTGAATAGTATGACAATAATTAGTTGTAAATAAAAGTCCATGTTTCCATTAGTATATGTTAAAAAATAATTATAAATAGGGGAATAAAATCTAACTTCTTAGAACTTAAAGTGTGGAGTTGAAGAGATATTTACTATTTTCAAAATAACATGTGCAAAAAAAACATTAAAATTTTGAAAATCTAAATTTCTAAGTAAGTATAGAAAGAATGAGAGAGAGAGATAGTGAGAGAGAGAAAGAGAGAAATATGAAAAAGTGAAGAGAGAAGAGAGACAGTAATAAAGTAATAAGTTTTTTTGTTTTGGGGGGGGGGGGGGGGGGGGGAGAAATTTGGTTTTGGGGTTTGAAATTTTAGAGGAAAAATATATCTTGTGAGGTTTGATCTAAGTCTTCCATTTTAGGAGGGAATGATTGTGAGCCACTTGATAGTTTTCTTTGTAATTTATTATATAGATGGGTATATATGGAATAATGGAATTCGAATTCATGCAATTTAACTTAGGAGACCAAGCCAAAGAATCTTTCCTCGTGAAGTATAGTGCACATATTATCGCATAAATTCCCTTAAAGATTAAGTATTTTATTAACTATACATACCATAACAGTTTGTGTCAATTGGTTTTCACATAGAAATCAACATATCAACTAACGTATTGGGTACTTGTACTCGTAGAATTTCGCTTTGTTCATTGATGTGAGCTTACTATCTAAAGATGAAAAATATTTTACTATTTTTTACATGGAATCAACAATGCCAAACAAAATTGGAGGTTTTTCTAGAATTCACCACAAATAGGGCACAAATTCCCAGTAATTTCTAAGTCCCAACAATTTCTTCTTTTCAACCATGAATTCAACCGGGGAAGAATAAGAGAATCTCTCCTCCCAAAGTATACTGTACTTATTATCGTGTAAACTCCCTCAAAAATTGTTCTAACATGGAAGAAGATAAATTATGGGATTCATGTAGATCTAGCATTCTAGTTGGTTAATTGATGATTTGCCATTCACAACAGCTCACTATCTAAAGAAGCGAATAGTTACAAAAATTCGACTTTTTTTACTATTCTACACATGGAATCAACAGTGCCAAACAAAATTGAAATATAACCACAATTAACCAAAATTAGGGCACAAATTTGAATAAGTAACTTCACTTCATCAAAAAATTCTACATTTAGACCACGAATTCAACGCAGTAGATCGAACTAAGTAATGAAATAGGGGAGAATGGGAATGAGCGAACCTGGTAGAATCGGGTATTAGAGAAGAGGAAGAAGAAGAGGTGATGCGATTCTGCTCTTCGTGAAGCGCGAGCTCCGTCTGTTTGAAACCCTTCCTTTTCAGGTAAGCTATGACCGTCTTCTCGATGTCCTCTTCCACCAATTCCCAATTCGAAACCCTAATTGCACCTCTCGATCTCTCTCTTCTAGGGTTTTACAGTGAATATGAAGACGACGACGATCTCGTTCGACTTTCTTTTCCTCTTCTTCTTCTTTTTTTTTAAATACACGTGCTGTGCACGTGGGAAAATTTGGGGACGAAAAGGGCCCAAAAAAATTGCCAGCACGTGCGTTGCACGGGTTGGGTAACGGTAAGGCCTTCTCCCATTAGTAGAGACTAGTATAATGTACGTGCGATGCACGTCTAAATAAAGTCAAGTCATTAAATTAAATGAATATATATTGAATAAGAAAAAAAAACTAGTTTATATTTGAACGTTTTGATTTGGGCTACACGTGCGATGCACATTTATATTTGTTGGATATAGTTTAGACATGTATTATACATGTTTATATAGTTATGAAGTTATGGTTGGTTTGTTACAAACCTCAACTCTCCTATTAAAATAGTAGAGATGTTAGAATATATTACTCTTTGTTGTGGTCCTACGAAATTCGACAAGGGGCGGAGGTGTTAGAAAATGGGTTTCTTAACACCATTTCCGAACCGGTTTTGAAGCAAATTTTTTTAAGTAAGATCTTTAATGAATTAGTGAGAGATCTTGATGGATTTGTGTTCTCTTTCAGGAGTAAATCAAAATCATATATTTACTTGCTTAAAACGGTTATCAGGTGCAGTTGTCCACAATGGTTATCGGGTGTTCTCCTTCGGGATGAGACATTTTTTGCTACAGTTTTGTTTTTTCGATTTGTAACGGCCGAAATAAATGCAGAAACGATTTTTCCTGTCATTATAGTTTGTGCATTCACGGAGATGTTTGTCGTTATAACTTTCACTCTGTCCCTTTAAACAGAGGTCTCTTCTCCCCTCATGAAACACACCGGAAACTCTTCTTTCCCCCTCTTTTCTGTTCTGTTATGTTCTTCCAGTTGGTCGTTCGGTGGTAGAATTCAAACACTGTTCAGTTCGAGAACATGGCACAAATCTGTTTGATTTTGTAATTTTGTTAATTTTATTTTCCTTTTAATTTGTTTGTTTTTCATCTTCTTCTCCTTATCTGATTTTGTACCCCTAGATCAAACTTGATTTTATTGCAAAGAATTTTATAACCAAATTTTTTAATGGTGCAGTTGTCCACAATTGTACCCACTCACTTCTTAATTTTCACCTAGGATGTAGGCTTATTTCTATGAGAAATACCAAATTGCACACTCTTTTTTTATTTTTAAAATAAATCCCCCTTTACATCTCAACTTTATAATTAAATCCACTTTAAAGAATGGCTCCACGCCTCCACTCATCAAAGTGGTAAAATATTTCACTCATCTAATATTTGTCTCCTAAACTCGAAGTAAAAAAATAAAATAAAATAAAATAAAATTCAAAAAATCAGAAACCAACTTGAGATCTCTGTCTCATCTCTAAACTTCTCTTCCTCTTCCAGTCGTCCCTAATATTCATACATGCCTCCAGCATTTTGAATCAAAAAAGCGCTATTCAAAAGACCTTATTCTTCTTCAAAACTCTAATCGATCTTCAGTAAGATCCTTTCTCAGATTCTTTGCCTCTGTGGCTCCATGTTAAGATTGGAATTGAAAAATAAATAGTAGTAGGTTCATAACGTTAAGATTGGAATTGAAAATGCATTGATATGTAAGCTTAGAAGGATCACAAGGGTTATGCATAGGCCATGTATTTTGTTGTTATGAGAAGAAAATGTTGTGCAACAAAGAATTATAAGTGTAATTAATCTAGTATGAGCATACAATTTCTAAACAACCAACAACAAAAAAATATTACAAGATATTTTTGAACTATGAAAAACTTAAGCTGTTGTAATTCAAAATGTTTGTTTTTTTTTAGCTCATATTGATTATTTGAGTGTTGGTATTTCTTTTTCTCAAACATTTATATACTTTTCTTTGCTCAAACCAGGGGCGGAGCTTAGTGAGGCCCCCCCCCCCCGGAATTTTCAAAAAACTCCTTGACACTATTGAAAATTTTATATATCCTTCAAAAAAAAATTATAATTTAACCCCCATGAAAACTAAATTTTATTGTTTGGCCTCCCTAAAATTATGAAAAATTCTATATTTTTACGTGAAATCATAGAATTTCACTTTGGCCCTCCCGGTAAAATTGTTCTGGCTTCACCCCTGGCTCAAACTATAAGAAAAAAGGTTTTGCACAAAAATTGAAAGCACGAAAAAGTTTGTAGTTGGAGCTGTAGTTATAAATGAGATTTGGGTATGTGTTTTAAAAGTTGGAACCGATGTCTCATTTTCTTAAATTTTTTCTATTACTTGGCTAAGGGGAAAAAACCTTCTTCATTCCCTGTGTAGAAGAATCGATGTCCACAAAATTTCTCCTTAAAAAAAACTTCTCCATTCCATGTGTAGATGAACCGAAGTCCACACAGTTTCTCCTTTTTAAAAAATCTTCTTCATTCCATTTGTAGAAGAAGAGGAAAAGGGAAGAAAGAGCAGAGAGAATGAAGAAGTTTGCGGGGGGGAGTGTGAGCGGTGGTGGTTGTCCTAATAGGGAAGCAGTTGTGATGTGGTGGTGAAAGAAGTTAAAATGGAGGATAAAGAGAATATGAAGGGAGTATATTACAATTATCCTTGTTAAAATTGTAAAATTCTAATACATTATGACATGAAAATTTTGCTTACTGCTTACATTGTGCTCTCTTATTGGGACTTATACATTTTGCATTTTGTATGGTCCATATAATTTGGACCTTGTATGTTATTGTTGACGCGACGGAAAAAAGTATTTAGAGCGAAAGAGTTTGTGTTGCAAAAGAGAAAGCTTTTTGTCACAAATCTTGGAGTTTCTTTCTTCAAGTGAGGTAAGAAACATCCACGGAACTCCGCTCTCCTCCAAGTAAGGGTGGCAATTGGCCTGAACCCGACTTGGGCCCGCCTAGGTCCGACCCGATATTTAGCGTGCTTTGGCTAATAATTATCATTTCAGGCCTGTTTTTGGGCCCAAGTGCTTAGGCCCGATGAACCGGAATCAAATTTTTATATGTGCATGTGTATATTTTTGTACACATCATCTATTTCTATAAATGTTTTTTAAAGAGAATATTCATATAAGTAAGTTGAAATGAGTGTTAAAGTTTATAGATAGAAAAATTGTGTCTTGTATATAAAATTAAATGAAAATAGACCAATTAGATGTGAATTACTCAAAAATTTATAGTATTCATATTATTATTATTTTTATCGTATATTATTCTTAATATAGTTTTATTTTATGGGAAAGTTATATATTACAACATGCATAAATTATTCGAGCATAGGCCTAAACCTATTTTTGGGCATAATTCTGACCTGGGCTCGGGCCTAATTTTTTAAGTCTAAAGAAAAGTTGGGTCGGGTTCAGGCCTATGTTTTCAACTTCGGGCTCAGGCCCAAACCTATATGGGTTTGGCCCAAACCCGGCCCGGTGTCAGCCCTACATCCGAGGAGTGTCCATTAATTAAATATTCTCCAGTATAACTCGTACTCAGAGACTCGGAGATCAAGTAATGTGGTGGTTGCATTCAACCTTAATTCTAATATCCTTTACGTCCTCTTATACCCTTTATACCCATGAGGAGGATAGCCTTTTAAATTGAGAGTTGCTTGCCTTTATTAATTATTGCTTCTTATGATATTCTCATTTGTGTATGTCAACTTATTGACCGTTTAAGTAGGATAGGGTAGGATGAATGATTCCTAAAATATGTATTCATATTCAATATTTGTTGGTGTCTTTTAAGATTGGTTTGGTGTCTTTTAGGTGAGAGTATAGTTAGGTTGTAGTTTCATTGATTAGAATTTCGGAGTGTGTTTTGAGTTGAATGTGTCTTATTAGGGTTTGTTAGTCATGTTTTAATAATTAATGGAGTTCGTTTATGTTTCTAAGCTTTTAGGTTTCAACTAGTCATAGATTGTATCTTTTAAGTGGACCTATCTTTAGTCGTTTTGGTTTCTTGCACTAGGGGTAGTAAGTCCATGGGATTAACTGGTCTTGCTTAGTGTGTTGTTATTATAAGGTGAGATTATTTGGTTATTCTAACCTTAGGCTAATCATATTCAGCATGGCTATTAGTCCTAGTTAATCATGATTGTTAGAGAGAAACCTAGGTTAGCCTAAGTGGTTAAGCTATCCTACATGAACTTAAGAGTCTAGTATGTTTCTCTAGTTATGACTATTTGTTACTGGTTCCTATCCTTTGTCCTTATTCTTATAGCTACTATGGGTGTTTGAGTTGAATCGTCCATACATGCTTTAAGGTATCATGAGAATCCAAGGAAGTTAACCATGGGGATCCTAAAGGTAAGGCTCCCAAACATAGGAAACACACAAGGGTCATATTCTTCGGCTCAAAACTAGAGCTGCCAATCTTGAAATGAGGTATTTCGGACTTCGTGTTGAAGCTTAGCATGTTAGCAAAGACCAAAAAAGTCCAAATAGACTTGGGTATGTTGTTGGACAGCAAACCAATCAATCTTTTAACTGTTGTCCAGTGCTGAAATTGGCATTGTGCAACGATACGAGATCAATCACATCTGAAAGTGAAACGAAGTCAGTAGTAATCCAGAGAGGTGGGCGTACATCCTCGATGAGTTTCATCAGCTTCCAGCACTAGGAATGGCCAGAAAGCATGGTGAAGTAGAGAGGAGTAGTTTTGTAGCCTTTGTTTGCATGCCTTTGTGTCACGTGAGTCTAAGTTATAGGCTGTGGGTTATGTTGTAGTGTATGAGGGATTTGTGTGTTGTATTTTGTATGTTATTCTTATTAGGTTTTGACTCATACTATCACTGAATGGTTTTAGGAATCATTGTATTAATTATCGTTTCTTAATTTGCTTCCAAAAGAAGGATTGTTTTATTCTTTTTTGTAAGAAAAAGTTCTTTTTGAGAGATTTTATCATAGACCTTGTTTGTAAAGGGTTAGATTTTGTTTAAATCATGGTAAGATATTTTCATGTGTTGTAAAAGAAAGGTAAGGTTTTTAAATGAAGAAAGTTGGTTATTTTACAAAATCGGTTAATTTGGGGTCCTTTTGGAAAAAAGATTTGACCTTTTCGGCAAAACAATCGTGTTCTTGTTTATTTGAGAAAGGTTGGGATTTTGTTACTAAAAGTCATTGTTTTTATTAGCAAAAAGTATAATTATAGTAAAATCGGTATCTTTTTTAGAAAAGGTATTGTTCTGTGGAAAAATTGGTCTTTTTTATATAGAAAAAGGAGACATACTTTATTATAATGATTTGTTATCCGCCTATGGTATAGATTGTGCCCTAAACATGTTTTATTTATGAGGGCCGTTCACGTCTTATTTTACTGAAGAGAACATGTCAAATGGATGACTTCTCGGTTTTAGAGTTGTATCGAAATACAACTACACACAAAAGATCTATGATTATAGCGTATTCAACTAAGAAAAATAATCTTTTTTTAAAGCATATAGTCATTGTTTTTATTAGAAAATAATTTCGTTTGAATTGTAATCACAAAAAGATCGGATTTTCACTAACAAATAAACATGCATATATGGTAAAATTTATGGAAATTATGATTTAAATAGGCATGCATGCATCATCTCCTCCTTTAAACATACAAAAGAACCCACTAAACAATAGTTGTAAACACATGGAAATCTCTACTTTACTCACTCTTTTAAAACACAATTGTAATCTAAGCATGAAAGTTATCAAATTTATCTACGAATAGCAATCTTTCAACCATAAAAATTGAACATTTACTCAATTAAAATATATAATCAAATATTTCTTGCAAACACTTATCATCAATCCGATTATGAAATGTTTATTCTCCATCAATCAACAGTATGGGGAAAAAAATATGGAGTAAGAAGAAGAACCAAAGGATGAAGGGGTTGTCATCTACCATGGTGACTCAAACGCGCAGCGGCGACATCCCTTAGGTGTCCATTATATTTAGGTCCGCTCCACGGAACGAGGCAGGATGGAGAAAGGAGGGCGGCCGGCTGCTATGGCTGGCTGCGGTCGGGGCTGAAGGGGATTGGAGATTAGGGTTAGGGTTTAATTGATTGGGGTTTCATATAGGGGATTAGAATGGGTAGGGGTTGAGTGCAAAGTGAAATTGGAGAGGGACGCATATGCCAAAATGCCAAGACGACGGTAGGGATGGCATTCGGGCCACTCGGGCCGGGTTAGACCGGGCTTTGCCCGGTCCCGGGCCTACCCGGGCCGGGCTCGAAGCTTACGCGGGCCGGGCCGGGCCAGGCTCAAGGTTGAAAACCTTGGCTCGGACCTGGCCCCCGGCCCCAAGTGTGGGGGCCGGGCCGGTGTTTAGGGGGAATTTTTTTTTTAATATATTAAAGATCAAGTCTTAAATTGTAATTTAATAAAAATTGTAAAAAATAAAATTTCATAAATAAATGAAGTACATGAATAACTGAAGTACATGATTTAATAAATTTGAAATTATTAAATAAAACGAAGTACATGAATAAAATTCCATACATATTAGATCAAATTACAAAACAAGGAAATTACTTGAATTTAAAGATCGAGATGGCCTCTATTTAGATTGAAGAGAAGGCATTGGACTACTGTCGTGCACTTCTACTTAACCTAAATATAGAATCTCATCACCCTAAATTTCCCAATTAATTATAATATATTGAACATCATTTTAATGTAAATTGACTAATTGTAATCGTTCAGTCATCGCTACTTGTTGATCCAGCTTGTGCTTCAAGTAAGTCTTGGGTCCTCTCTTCAGCTTTCATCCAATTTTCAGTGCATACTAGCATCTCCAAATTTTTGGCTGCCAATCGGTTCCTGTTCGGGCTCATTATCCTGCCACCAAGAGAAAAAGCATTTTCCGATGCAACAGTTGACACCGGTGTTGTTAGCAAATCTCTAGCCGTACGAGAAAGAATACTAAAAATTGCTTCATTACTCTTCCAAAACTCTAACACATCTTCTAAATCTTCAACTGTACTTTGTGCATTATACCAATTCAACTCATTTGGTGAATTAGTTCTTAGTTTTTTTGATTTAATAAGATTTAAAACGCTACTACTAGCATGACTCTTTCCTTTTGCTAATAAGGAGGAAGAAGAAGAAGAAGAAGAATGGTCATTTCGTGTTTGTGTTTGTGTAGTGTTAGATGAATAAAGCCTATCATAAGAATCATATTACGTAGTCAAAATATTCTCAAATTTATGAGTAAAAGCAACATGATTAAAATCTTTTATTGCATCGTATGGTGCATAAGTGTAAAAAATTTCAATTAAATTTTTTGTACCATCTAATTTAATCATAGGATTCATTACACTAGCTACACAATATAACATAGGAAGTGGATGAAAATATTTTAAAATTTTAATATATGCCGCATTTACCATATCTCCAATAAATGGGTCATTTTGCAAATCTTTAATTGTTGTCATCATAGTCACAATTTCAAGTAAAATACGACTAGATGTAGATGAATATGTTTTTGAAAATTTTAAAGTTGCATCGTTAAAAAGTTCTAAAAATTTATACAAACTATCGGCAAAAAACCCAAAATCATCATCTAACATACAATTTTGCATACCCATTGTAACACAAAAATCTCTAAGATTAAAACGATAATGAAAAACAATACCTAATAATTCAAAGATAGAATTCCAACGATGTTTAACATCTTTAGGAAAAGGTTTACATACAATCCCCTAAGTTTACACCAATCATGAAAAGCTTGATAAATTGGACCACTCAATGCAATATAATATACTAAAATACCGTAAGAAAGTTGAGACTTGAGAGCTAGGAGTAGAAGTAGCATTGATTGTTGTTGTTGAATGTTGATGAGTTGATCACTTGATTGTTGTTGATTTTCCTTCCTTCAAAATGTAGAGAAATTTGATCTTGATCACTTGAGAGAGTGTTGATCACCTAATTGTTGTTGTTGATTGGAGAAATAGTAGAGAGAATGAGATATTGTACTGAATTAGTGAAGAGAAATGAAAGAAATGGTATGGTATTTATAAAAAATGCCATTTTTTTGATTTCCTAAAGTACCCCCCAAAACTAGCCAGTATAAATCCGTTGGGAGCTTTTTTGTAATTTTTTTTATTTTTTGGAAAAAAAAACTGGCCAACGGTCGGCCCGGACCGGCCCAAGCCCGAGCGAGCCGGTTCAGCCAGTCCAGGGCCTCGAGCGGGCTGGGCCTAACCGGGCTAAATGCCGAAAAATTGGGACCGGACCGGGCCAGACCGGGTATTAAAGGGGCCGGTTCGCGGTTAAGCCCGAAAATGAGGCGGGCCGGCCCGGGCCCGGACCTGATGCCATCCCTAAGACGACCCCCCCGGTGATTTTTTTGTCGTACTAGGCAACTTTTTGAAACTATTTGCGATTTTAGGCCAGTTCCCAAACTATTAGCGTTCGTGGGCTAGCCACTACCACGTTAGCAGCGGCCGCTATTGAGAATAGCGGCATCTTCATAGCAACCAACATTGTACTCCCATATTTGGTAGATTATAGAGGGGGTATTGTACTGAGTTGGTGTAACTGCAGTAGCTAATGATTAAAATATTGTACTGAGTTTGTGTACGGAGTTGATAACATGGAATAGAACAATTAAAATGATGAAAATAACTCATTAGGATCATGCAATGCAACACACATACATTACTTCATGTAATAGTACAACATAGAAATAATTAATCTATTATAAAGTGGAATCTAAAATTCTGGACAGCAATCGCAGTCTGCACAAAAATGCAGTTTCCTGCTGACTCAGAAATCAAAAGTTGAATCCGTCAGAAGATCTGGAAAGTAGACTTCCACAGGGTTCCAACACATATTTTTCAAAATTCGACAACAATAGTTAGGTCAATCACACCATTCTTTACAGATTTCATGTTCAGGCATAATTTCGATATCATGTTATTATAATTTTAGAAACAGAAAAAAGTGCATAATAAATTCATTAAAAATGTTTTCTGGACTCCTAAACATGATTACTAACAATCTGGAAATTTTCAGAGCAAGATCTTATCATTTGATCAGCTTATTTACTGTTTGAACATGGAACATACAATAATTTAAGAATCTGGAATTAAAAACACAGTTGTAGTAAAACGGGCATAACTTTTGCTACAAAACTCGGAATTCAAAAATTCAAGATGTTCTGAAAACTAGAAAGATAAGGCTACAATTCATATTCAAAAAATAATTTATTTTAAGATCGTTTACTGGGTTAAAACCAGTAGACAAATTTCAGACAGCAAGCTAGACACAGGTTTTAGGGTATTTTTCCATGAAAATAAATTAAATAAATTGTGTAACTAACATGATGGGTATCAAAAAATGATAAATAAAATTATAACACACATAGATCAATTCTAACAACATCCAACATCAATCAATCAAACAACATACAAGCTGGCAATTGACTCTACAATAAATTCATTGTGTCGTAATTATGTGTGTAACCCTATTTACAATTCTATATGTACTCATGAAAGATCCAAACTTTAGAGTCAAAAGTGGCACGATGTCAATTAACAATTCAAGAGAACGGTAACAAAGAGATCTACTTGCAAGAGTTTCCACAAAACTTAAATTTGATACAATTAACAATTCTAGAGGACGGTGACTTGCCTGTTAGACGGTTAATATGAATACTAAGAATAACAGGATAAGAATCCCGGAGCAACAAACCCACGAACAAACGAACTAGCACATGCAATATATGTGCACTAATCAACAAAGCACACAAAGAGACAAGCACTGCAACAGAAGAGATGATAGCAATGTCAGCAACAGTAGAGGGTTTCGGCCTGGGCGTCGACTGAGTCGATGCGACGGCGGCATTGCGGTGGCGGCGCGACGGAACCGGGAAGAGGAAGGATCGGGATTTGGGTTCTGGCGTCGAGAGCGGAAGAGGAAGAGGGGGTTCAATTAAGGGATAAATCCAAATCAATAGGGTTAAAATAAAAATACCCACAATTAAATACAAGAAGATAGAATAAACGAAGATAGCTCAATCAAGAAGAACGAATAATTTTTCATGAACAAATTCAATGAAAAATAAAATAATCAAGAAAGAAAAATAGGGTATTTAATATATATATATATATATATATATATATATATATATAAAATCAAGAAAGAAAATAGGGTATTTAATATACACACACACACACATTAAATCAATAGTGAACTGCATATATATATCGAGGATGCTCGGGCTTAAAACAAAATAATAATAATAATAATAATAATAATAGCGTTAATAGTAATACCAATAACAATGATAATAACAACAATAACAAACACACACACACACACACACACACACACACACACACACACACACATATTGCTGTGTACCAAGACAGATTTCTGGAGGAGTCTTCACACACACACATATTGCTGTGTACCAAGACAGATTTCTGGAGGAGTCTTCTGGAGGATTCTTCAAACAGCTTTGGGTACCAAGACAGATTTCAGCACTGCTTTTCATCCCCAGACCGATGGGCAGACCGAGAGAGTCAACCGTATTCTTGAGGATATGCTTCGGTGTTGTATACTAGACTTTGGAGGCAGTTGGGAATGGTATTTACCTTTGGTAGAGTTTGCCTACAACAACAGTTTTCAGACTAGCATTGGGATGGCGCCGTACGAAGCCTTGTATGGCAGGAAGTGCAGGACGCCTGTTTGTTGGTTTGAAGTTAGGGAGCATCAGTTGTTTGGTCCTGAGCTTGTTCAGCAGACTTCTAAAAAGATTGATCTGATCAGGAAGAGGTTGGTAGAAGCTCAGAGCAGGCAGAAGAGCTATGCAGATAACCGGAGAAGGGACCTTGAGTTTAAAGTTGGTGACTTTGTCTTTCTGAAAGTATCGCCCAGTAAAGGCGTGATTCGTTTCGGCAAGAGTGGGAAGTTAGCCCCGAGGTTTATAGGCCCGTATAAGATATTGAAAAGGATCGGAAAAACTGCTTACCGGCTTGAGTTACCGGAAGTTGTCTCAGGTGCACAATGTCTTTCATGTGTCTATGCTGAGAGGTTATATACCAGATCCGAGTCATCATTTGCCTGAAGTGCCGGAAGGTTTGCAGTTGGATCTGAATTACATCGAGTCTCCTGTCGAGATTGTTGATCGTCGGGAGAAAGTCTTGAGGAATCAGACGATACTGATGGTCAAGGTGGTCTGGAGAAACCATTTGGTTGAAGAGGCTACTTGGGAATCTGAGGATAGGATGTTGAGAGATCATCTTGAGCTCGTTGTTTGATTTGTATTTTTGTATTTTTCTAATGCTTGTTTTGTTTCTCGCTCTTGACTGTAGTTCCAGGGACGGAACTATTCTAAGGAGGGAGTGTTGTAATGCCCCGATTTTCATTTATGAAAATTACTTATTTATTTTGCACGTAGTGTGCACGTGCAGTTTTCGTAATATGAAATCTTATAATTTTCTTAATGGATGATGAGTATATGCATATGTATGTATATATGTTCTTTAAATTATTTTCAAATAAACACAAGCCCAAAAATCTAATTTATTTATTTTGTAAAAACTAATATTTTGGTCCATCAATTTAAGCCCATGAATTAATTCTTTTTATAACAACTTGTGAGGTAACATCTTTTAAAAGATTATTTTTATAATGTATAATGTACAAGTTTTTATATGGAGACTAGAATAGCACGTGCATGCAACATGGTGTGCTTTGCACACTATTTTCCTTGGCCGGTTTTGGGGAAGTGGAGTTAGTGTATGGGTGGTTACTTAGTTGTGGGTAGTTACTACAACTCCTACTCTCATCCTAGCCCTCCATCTCATAACCATCTACTAAATCCTAGCCCTCCATCTCACCCAAAATTGTGTATAAATACCCCCTCACTTACTTGTTTTCTACACAAAATTTCATTGTGAGAAGAGAGTTATATTTTTTAAGAGAGTTGAGAGTGAGTGCTTTTGGAGGTCGGCCAACACCTCAGAGGGAGCTTCGGTGTGGAGCAAGGAGCAAGGAGTCGTGCATCGCATTAAAAAGCTTTATGGGATTCGTTTATTTCGTCAACAAGGTGGGTGTTTCTCATGACTTCTAAAATAGTACTCATGTTAAGATTGAGATTGAATTGTGTATGTATTTATAAACTGAAGTGATAAGATGATTGCTAAATTAATACTGTACGAAATGTTGAAAATACGAATGAATGAAAAAGAGCTAATGATAATTAGAGAACTGGAAATGACCGGTACAGTCGATCGATCATGTGAGCAGTCGACTAATACACTGAAATAAAATGTGTACAGTTCAAAATTCCATGAAACGATGTATTTAATATGAATTGTTAACTTGATTTTCTAGCATGCTAAATTAGGGTAATATTCATCTTCGTAGATAAAGGATGAGTAAAGGAAAAATGTATGTTTAGTATCTCATTGGAGAAAAGAAAATATTAGTATGTGAAATTTACATTTAATTATAAACTATGTTATGATGATGGTGAATAGATAAGAATCACATGTTTATGTTGGCATTTGAACGTACTGTAATTGAATAAAATGTTGTGTGCTAAATGAAGAACAGAAGGGAGAGATGACCCCTTAATTTGAAAATTTACCTTGTTCAATCGACCGAATGTATGTAACAGTCGACCGTACTGAACTTGAAAAGTTGTATAATTGAACTCTGTAGAACAGCCGACTGGTTTGAATGACGGTCGACTGCCCCGTAAATGAAGTTTAGATTTTGAACGTTGCGGAACAGCCGACTGGCCATGTGCAGCAGTCGACTCTTCCGAGCGGTTATTGAAGAACTTTCTTCGACTGAACAAGTCGACTGGATAAGCTCTAAGTCGACTGTCCAGATCACTTCTGATATCTCAGAAATTCTATGAATTGTTTTATGGTAAAGATTATGAATCTTATGTTGAATGATTATTGGTTGTGACAATTTAAGTAAACTCTATTTGTCTTTGCATGAATTTATACCTGAAATGAAGCGAATCATTTATTTGAATTTATGAAAGGGCGTATGAATGTGAAAGTTATGGACATGGAAAAGGAAAATCTATTGAGATTATGAAAATGAACTCATGAGCTGGTAACGCTCAATTTTGGTAATTGTGAATTGAAATTGAAACAAAAAAGTAGCTAAGTCTCCCACCGGCAATTGGAAATAAATGAAATGAAATTTGAGAAGAAAGACCAAGGTTGGTCATGTTGAACGAATGATTAAATCTGTTATAGTGGAGAGGCTAATTCTAGAGCTTTGATTTTGTTCATTATTCTAATAAAATAAGGACTAGATACATAGTGAAGATGTGATGAAAGTAAGAGAAAAACATTGAGTATGAGGACCATTGGATTGGCGGCGAGAGCGTATCCCAGGATGTCCTATGATGAGTCATGATAGGGCGTGGATACTGCTCCAGAGTACCGTCCCGGTAGCGACGCTCGTGGGGTGTTTGACGACTGCGGGTGGTGTCATGTCTATGGTAGGAGCTGAATTACCACAGGATGGCTGCATGATGAGTCATGTATCAATGCGTTGGGATTCCCTCCAGGGCGTCTAGACATGAGTTCGTATGTCGGAAAACATCTAGGATACTTACCGTAGTTACGGTAGTAGATTAAGTCATGACGAGGGATTGAACCCTACAAGATGAAGTACGATTAAGGGCTTGCCCTCGGGCCTATGTAGTATGGGATGCATAGAATCCGAACAAGTGCGCATTAGTGTCATATAATATAAATAATTGCATTAAGGACTAAGTGCACAATCACAACACGACATCAATAGGGTATTTCCTTTCATTTGATATGTGAATAAGTTTGTGATTTGTTAAAAAATGAGAATCGTTATACTGTTTCTGGCATAAAGAGGATGGCCATGTAAAATTTTCGTCGGTTGAATAAACTGACGTGCCCACAGTTTTGTATGCAGGATAAATGGCTTGATAAAATCGAAAGGAGAACTGAGGCTTACAAATTATTCATTATTGATGTACATTTATTTGAATGATGTAAATTGCTTTCGCTGTCATTACATGTAAATTATTGTGTTATATGATTTCGCTGTAAAATGTAAAGTGTAAAATCTCTTGTAACTCTGATGTAAAATGGAAAGTTTTCATTTCCTTGTAAAATTGTACCGAATGAGACGAAAAGATCCTGTGGAAATCTCGAATTCAGTTGTATTTGGAATTCGGGGTGTTACAATACTAAATCTAGAGAAGGGAAATTTGTGTTTTAATAATAATCAACCTAAGGACAGGCAATAATGGAGATGTGATAGAACTTGTGAAACATAAGTATATGCTCTAAGGGTCTAGTCCAACGGATGCGTTCCAGGACTGTGTGTTGTTCTGTCTTAAGAGGACATTTGGTATGTTCGCGTGTCGATGGTCTGCAGCCCTATTCACGGAGCATACAAGTGCATTCGCGTGTCGAGGGTCGGCGGGCCTATTCACGAGATATACTAATGTATCAGCATGTCGAGGGTCTCGCAAACCTATTCATGTGGTACACGTTAGGGAGGTGATTTCTTCCTAGGGGTCAGAGCTATCCTTACACGATGCTTGCGCGTCGAGGGTTGTGATGCCTATTCGCGGAGTGTTCTGGATCTTGTTTCTATCACCGTAGTAGGATTAGTTGCATAACGAGGGATCTAACCCTATAAAGTGAAGACGATAAGGGCTTGCACAAGACCTATGTAGTATGGAATGCATAGAATCCGACAAATATGCATTAGAAGTCATCATCTTGCATTTGCGTTTTCTTGACTTGGTTTTATGCATGATGTTTTCTGTTTTCCTACACTTGACACTTAGTCTAGTTTCACATGATGTTTTCATGTTTTATTTATTGTTTTTCATCTTCCATTCGTTATTACTATTGGTATGTGTTGTTTATGATTTTATTCTTTATGTTTTATTCATGTTTTATTACTTTGGATGTCACTCACACCGTTATGGCTGACCCTTGTAGTTTTGGGGGTTAGGGTTATCTCTAGCCTCATATTTTACAGGTAGGTACGTATAGCATTGGGATTTGGATGCATGTGGTAGAATGATAATGTGGCTTATGTAAATTGTAAAAGAATGTGTTGTAAAAGAAAGAATTGTAATTCAAGGTGTTTAATTTTCCGCTGTGTTTTGCAAATAATTGTTGTAATAAAAGTTGAAAAATTTATCTGTGTTTTGGCTATGTTTACTATTACATTGAGGTTGATGCTGGGAATTGTGCCACGTATTTCTGAGATATTATATTGGAAATTCGGGGTGCTACACTCATCATCATCAACAACATGCAATATTTCTTTTGTGAAGGGATTAGTTTCATCAAATATAATATCAACGGATTCTTGAATTGTGCATCTTCTTTTATTAAATACATGATATACCTTGCTACTTAGGGAATATCCTAAGAATATGTCTTCATCACTTTTATGATCAATTTTTTCCAAGTTATCTAGAGTATTTAAAATAAACACTTTGCACCCAAAGACACGGAAGTAACTCAAGTTAGGAATTTTGCCATAATATAGTTCAAAATGCGTTTTCTCAAGATATTTCCTGATGATAACTTGGTTAATTATATAACATGATGTATTGACAGCTTCTGCTCAAAACGACTTTGGTAAATCATTTTCACTAAGTATGGTTCTTGCCATTTCTTGAAGAGATCGATTTTTACTTTCAACAACCCCATTTTGTTGGGGAGTGCGAGGACAAGCGAACTCATGTTTTATTTTCTTTTTGTCATAAAATGGTGTAAAGAGTTCGTTTTGAAATTCCCAACCATGATCACTACGAATAGTAACAATGGTGAGGCTTTTCTCATTTTCCACTCTACGACAGAATTTTTGAAAACCGTATAATGTGTCATCCTTTTGTGACAAAAAAGCAACCCAAGTAAATATGCTATAGTCATCTACAATTACAAAGGCATATCTTACACCTCCATTACTATGTGTTCGTGATGGTCCCCGCCCCGAGACTATACGTTCAAATGCGGACAAGCGCAATCTTCTTTCTTTCTCTTGAAAAGTGATCTTACACCGATCGAGATTATCGGCCCGTAGTACCCGTTTCGGGACACTAATAGCGGGCACATTGGGTCTGTCGGCTTATTGATCTGACATCAACGTTAATTGCAGGTCTAATTCCGCGATAAAAGAGCTCTGTTTCCAAACAGATTTTTCCATCTGTAATGGGGATCACATTGGTGGGGATATAGGCCGATACGTCTCCAGCTTGTGTTTCAATGACGGGTAACGCAGTCGAGCTACCTGCACCTGTCTGGTCCGATCGTTTAGCGGCTCTTTCTAAGAGACGGGAATGTAAATAGAAAACATCTCCAGGGAAAGCCTTGCGGCCTGGTGGTCGGCGTAACAATAATGACATTTGTATCCATGTGTAAGAGTTCAAGGGGTTTAGAAGTTGATACCATTTTCTTGGGCTTGTGAGAACTTTTAGTTTGCTTACCGAACTGACCTGACTTACACGATTTATCTTTCTCAAATTTGATTTTGGGAATCCCCCTTACAAGCTCCTTGGTGACGAGTTTGTTGAGATTATCCCTGGATGTGTGTCCAAGTCGCCGATGCCATAACCAACCATCATTGTTTCTAGCAACAAAGCATCTCATATTTTCCTGTGCTAATTCATTAGAGTTTATGACATGTACATTATTACATCTATTAGCGAGGAGTAAACATGATTTGTTGCTATCAAGTATAGTACATACATTTTTATCAAAAGTAACAATATAACCTTTGTCACATAATTGGCTGACGCTAAGTAAATTGTGTTTCAAACCTCTTACCAATAGAACATCCTCAATGGAGCATGAAGAACCAAAGTTTATTTTACCTTTACTGATGGTTTGACCAGTGCTATTATCTTCAAATATGATGTCCTTCCCTTTTTCCCTTGATAATGATGCAAAGTATTTATTGTCACATGTCATATGGTTTGAGCATCTACTATCAAGGTATCACCGATCTTTAGTCTTGATGCATTGAGGTACCTACATCAAGATTAGTAGGTATAATTTTGGGTGCCCGAGTTTGTATTGAACCTGCATTTACATTCTTTCTCACCCAAACAAAGTTAGTATTCCTTTTTAATGCACAATTGTAAGAAATATGTCATACTTTACAGCAATAATGACATGTGATACGATTATACCTTGGATTATGCACATGTGCATAGTGTTGTGTTGATTTGTGCTTATGTTGGTGACTATGCATATGTGTATGACATGATTGCTTAGACTTTTGATGTTGTATTGGCTCATCGTACCCAAGCCCTCGAATATCATGATACAATCTTGAATTCTTTGTAATAAGATAACTGGGCCCTTCATATTTTTCAACAATTTTTTCAAACTCAATTATTCTATTACAAAGCCTTTTCCTAGTCTTCTCATCGTCTTTTGTGTTCCAACGAAGGGTGTCTAAAGTAGCATCAAGTATTCTATTTTGTTCAAGAGCCTCTTTACAATCACTACCTCATCAAATTTTCTTTTGCATTTAAGTCATCAGTGAGTTTAGATAAACAGATTTCTCATAAATTTCTCTTAGATTTTCATCATGTGTTGCTAAGGATTCTGGAATTTGTTATTTTAAGTACTCATTTTCCTCTATCAACACATCATGGTCTTTTCTAAATGACTCAAAATTTTCAATAATCAATGAATTTTTATTTTTCAGCTTTTGATTTTTAGCAATGCAAGAGTCATGTGATTCATTTGACATTTATTTATATTATCTCAATTCACGACTTAATTTCTTAGCATAATCTTTTAATCCATTATACATGTCTACTAAATCATCATAGGTGGGTTCTTCGATTACCTCTTCTTGAGATGATGATTGCACCTCACCATTCCCAAGAGCCATGAATCCAAAGTTGTTGTGATTCTGCTCTTCATCGCTGGAGTCTAAATCTAGCCATATTGCCTTCAATGCCTTCTTTCTCAATCCTGGATTGAGTGGTAATTGTCCTTGTTTCTGTCTTGTGAGATGGGACAGTTTGCACGAATGTGTCCAGGCTTATTGGATTTGTAGCAAACGTCGTCTTTGTCCTTTTCTTTTTCTCCTGAATACCTACCATATTTTTTGTGTTTAAGATACTTACGAAATTGCTTGGTCAACAATGTGATGTCTTCATCTGACTATGCTTTTGATGGTCGAGATTTTTCTGCTTTCAAGACGATAGTCTTTTCTTCTGTTTTAGTTTTAAGTTCAATCCCGATGTTTTGCATGCCTCTCTTGGTTTCGGTCATCTCCATTTCATATGTCTTCAGCTTTCCTTGGAATGTGTAGTAGTTGAATCCCTTTTCTTCAAGAGTCTCCTTCATTGCGGCAGCTTTTACATCCCATTCCGGCGTGAGATAGCTTATGAGTTTTCTGACCTTTCGGTCATTATCCATCCTCTTACCCAAGCTCTCAAGCTCATGTGCGATGATGTCGAAGCGGGCAAGCATTTGATCTACGTTCTCTCCTGGCAACATACGAAAAACATCAAACTTATAAAAGCATAAATTAACTTTTGCTTTTACCTCAGATGCGGTTCCCTCATACCGTTTGAGCATATTGTTCCAAATTTCGTACACTGTCTTGCAATTTTGCCCACACCGCATCATTTCTTCATTGTTTAAACCTGCATAAAGTGCTGTCATAGCTTTGGAGTTTGCGGTTTTCAGTGCTAGTTTGGCTTTTGTGAAGGCCTTCTTTCCATCGCTGACAGAGATATCTGTTTTGTTTATGCAAATGTTCCAAACTTCTTCACCGAGCATCTGCAAAAAGTGAACATACGAACTTTCCAAACATCATAGCATTTTCCATCAAAATAAGGTGAACGTGTTAGACTTTTTCATTGGAGATGAATGGCTCCGATGAGTGCAAGTTCTCGAGAGGAGGGATTTCGGCCATTGGACCTTTTGCTTAAGCTTTTAAGCTCTTAGTAAGCACCTCGCTCTGATACCACTATAAATCACCCTAGGGGAATGAATAGGGTGATTGTGCGGAATTAAAAATTCAATAAAATTGCGTAAAGTAAAAGAGAAGAGTTAGAGAGATCAAACACAACAAGTACAAGCGACACAACGATATAACATGGTTCGACCCCTAGGTCTACGTCCACACCACCTACTTGTAGCAATTCTCTGCCACAAGCGTTCCACTATACTCAAACCCTTGTACATCGATTCTCAGATTCAGGCCGAGATACCTATTACACCCGCAGGGCTTCTACAACAAGTCCCACAATACTCACCGAAGTGGAAAAGAAAATAAAATCTCAAGATCTAGAAAAGACCTTGACTGAAGAAAATAAAAATCTCTCACACTTGGAGTATTGATTGAATGATTAGTTCAGATGAGTTATAATAGTAAGGGATGATAAATACACTATGAATTCGCCACAATTTATAGAGGAGATGTATCTTTCCAAAAAAGAAAAGATATTTCCGAATTTGTCAAATCTGCACTTGGACGGTCGACCGCAATAATGGACAGTCGACCGTTCATCTTTTAACTCGTAAGTCGAGTGATGAACGGTCGACTGACTCATCTTTTCAACATAGATGAGCGATCGACTGTGCAGTCGACTGCAGTCGTGCAGATTCGATTTTCACTTGGCAATTTCACTTTGTATTCTTTCCAAAACTAATTAATCAATCAATACTACTTTACATATATATATTCCTCTCATAAACAGAAATAAATCCTTTGATTTGCTGGCTTTTAAGCACATGTTTCTTGAGGAGCACTCTTCCTTGATTTTCCAATCTTTTCTTGTTCATGCCTCTTTTGTTTGTTTTTGAATCTTTTGAATCTTTTATATTAATTTTCCTTT
The DNA here is from genome assembly GCA_017893485.1 of Hemerocallis citrina. NCBI lineage: Eukaryota > Viridiplantae > Streptophyta > Magnoliopsida > Asparagales > Asphodelaceae > Hemerocallis > Hemerocallis citrina. The sequence continues at coordinate 20,700,823 of CM030364.1, read as the reverse complement.
TCCTGTTTTTCCTACAAATCTAAACTGAAGATATTAGTAGTAAGTGACACGTTTTGTGCACACCAAACTTAGGGTCAACAATTACTATGTCTTGAGACAAAAAATGAGGCTAAAGAGTGTATCTTCTAATGAGACTTGAGAGATAGATAAAATATTTGTGAGAGTATTATAACTATTGTGTCGTCTAGAGTTGAATAATATCTTGTTATTTCTCACTGGGATTTGGTTCGCCAACTGGGACAAATTCTGAGTTTTTGTGTTTTGTGTGGTCAACGTTTGCTTGGTTGTTCGTTGTGATCAGTTATCGCCTCTCACTCTACTTCCGCTGCACTTAAATTTTCCCAACACCAAATAGAGGTGGTTCGCAAATGGAGGTTAGGATTGTTTTTTTAGAAGAGGGGATGAGCTTTGCGATTGTTAAGAGAAGTGAATTGTGGCGGAGAAGGTGAGGCGGTGGTGGTCAACCCAATAATCTCTATGCAAATACTTATTGATGTGAGTAAAAATTACAACTGATCAGGGTCGTACAATCTCAACACGCATCTCAAAACTTTCAAGGGCAGTACATTAATTTCACGTTGGCAGCAGGCTTGCTAGAAGAACATGGGCCTCCTCCAGACCCATCAACTCACCCTAGTCAGTAATTAGGGCTCTCTTTACAGCCTAACAAATGGGGATTTCCAGCTAACCACAACTGTCAGTCAAATCCGCCCAAATCAAGGATTGAACAACAGATTTCTCAATTACATATTCTTTCCTAAATGACTCATCCTACAAGGTTTATAAATTCTTCTCCCTCTCCACTATTAAGAGGTAATCACAATTTCAGTATTAAGCCCATCTGACTTTTGGTTACTGACTTAATCATCGGAGGGTTGGTCGTCGGGATCACTCTAAGTGTTTCAGGCTGTCCTTGCAGGTTTCCGGCAGGATGCCAGCTAACACAACCACCATAACCTCCACCAAAATCCATAACTACTAGCATTTCATCCATACCAGATTGATGGCTGAAGTCTGATCTTTCCACTAAAATAAAAGAACTCATTACCTGTTGATCTCACATTGAAAAAAGTAACATCAGATTGGCGCATTCTGTGGGAAGTACAGATCCAACCTCCTTTTTTGGATCATACGTTATACATGCCTTCTTCTATGACCCCCAAGGCTAAGAAGCCCGCTACGACGGGGCATCATGCCGACGCTCTTCCTCCTTCTCCACATCCATCCCGCAGCCGTGCAACCACTCAGGGGTTACAACGGCAGCAAAGGCCGACTCCGAGTGCCTCTCTCTCCGTTGCGCGAAGGCCAGAACGCCTAGTTGTTTCGGATCTCTGAAACCTCATTAACAACCTGCAGGATGAGGAGGACCTTCATCATCGCATCAACCACTCTAGAAATGAAGGACCCTCGAATCACCCTTCAAGCTGCGGTCTTCATTCCGACCGAGGTCGGGAGAAGGAGCGAAGTCTCTCCCCAAGGGATCGTAGACCCCCAAATAGCCACAGAGAAGAGGGCCACGTAACGAAGGCTGAGTTCCAAGAGTTTCGGAACGAGGTCTTCCAAGCTCTCCGAGGCAGAGCCAAGACCGCCATCACACGGACAACCCCTTATCGAAGGGACCGAAAATGAAGAGTCCTATGGGTCGACCCAATCTGAGGGACAAGAAGACGTAGTCCTTAAGCGACTGCAGGAAATGGAAGATCGGCTCGCCTGAATAGGGGAAGGCGAGAGGCAGTCAAGTAGAAGGTCCCACCTGGTCTGAACTCCCTTTTCATCCTACATCCTCAAAGCCCTGGTCCCGAGGAGCTTCAAGCCTCTTGCATTCGAGACCTATAACGGGAGTCGGACCCAGCTAATCACATTAAGGGATTCAAAATTCTCATGATGATTCACAACGCCTTGGATGCCCTCCTCAGTCGTGTTCCTCACCACGCTGCGAGGTTCCGCGAGAGAGTGGTACTCCAGATTAGCTCCGAACTCGATCTTCTCATTCAACCAACTCGAGGAGAGCTTCCTCACTCATTTCATGGCAAGCCAAAGGACAGAAAAGACAAGTGCCTCTTTGCTAAACCTAAAGCAGAAGGATGGACAGCCACTCTGTGACTTCGTCCAAAGATTTATGGCAGAAGCCCGCTCCACCCCTTGTCTTGATTCCGAGGTCGCAGTAGCTGCCTTCAGATACAACGTTCGGCAAAACCTCGTCAAGACCTCCCTCGCCAAAAAGCCACCTTCGGATTTCTCCGAATCTCTCTTACGAAGTGAGAAATACATCCGAGCCAAAGAATTACTTCATCCTCGTGACCAAAGTGAGCCTTCGTTCGGATACAAATGAAGAAGTGTAGATGAGGAGGGGCCTAGGAAGTCCTAGAGGGATGATTCCGGACAACGCCGCCCTTTTTCGGTCCCTCGCTTCAACAAGTTCACTCCTCCCAATGCTAGCATCTCGACGATCCTTATGTAAATTGAAGGAGACAGACTACTCCACCCACTCCTATAATGAACCCAACAAACAAAATGTGAGACAAGAGCAGATGGTGTGGTTTCACAGGGACCATGGACACGACACAGATGAGTGCTGAGCTCCTAAAGACGGAATCGAAGATCTCATTCATCGTGGACACCTCTCTGAGTACACCCTGAAGAACAATGTCGAACCTCCGCCGACTGAAGGAGCTAATCAACGCACAAAAAAATATCCCGAGGATTAGGACTCCGAGCCTCAGGCCATTCTTCACTCCATCCGTGGAGGTCCCATAGGAGGGGAGTCCAACTCCTCCCAAAAGGGGTTCATCCGAGAAGTTTACACAGTGCATAACGTCCCTCCCTGTGATGCCCTACTGATCAGCCTTTCCATGGTGAACCATGAAGTGCACCACATTTTGGTAGATAATGGTAACTCGGTGAACGTCCTCTCCCTCAAAGCATTCGAAGCCCTCAAGATGTCCAAGGGCTGCCTAAAACCAGCAGGGTACACCCTTCATGGGTTCTACGGGGTTCTGATCCAAGTTGAAGGAAGTGTCACCATCGACGTAACAACAGGCAAAACCCCCACGAACTAAAGTCATATACTTCATAGTCGTTAATGTGAAGGCCGCCTACAACGCCATTCTCGGTCGCCCTATGCCATTCTCGGTCGCCCTGGCCTAGCTGCTTTCCACGCTGTAACTTTGATGTTCTACATGAAGATGAAGTTTCCTACGTCAGCTGGGATATGAGAAGTCAAGGGAAGTCAAAAAGTGGCTGGGGCATGCTACACGACTACAATAGGGGGCTCAGCCCCCCCCCCCCCCCCCCGCTCGAAGTCTTAGAGCTGCCACAAAAGAGGAACCAAGTTGAGTCAGAACCAGTTGATAGAAATTCCCCTCCAAAAGGGGTCTCCAAAGTCGCCCGACCAGGAGTTTCCGACTTGAAGGCCTAGGGAGCAAGAAGATATTAAGGACCTGAGATGACAAGCACTGGATGAAGTTTAATAAAGGTGCTTAACGCCCTCCACTAGATTCTTGAGATTTGTAACAAGACCAGTCCCTATAATGGACAAGGCATAATAAGAGCTTGTCACCAACACAACCACTTAGTTTGATTCTTCAAAAAAAGACAATGTTTCTTTCATAAACTCTAGTACTACTATGCAGATGCAAACAATGAGTTCAGTGCTCAGCTCCTCTTCCGAGCTACACCAACAACTCATTAATTCCCAACAATATGTCTAGAGTCTACCTTTTCCATAGAGCTGCTCTCACTACTCGCTTTCTATCAAACAACAGGTTCGGAGTCCAACTCGTGACTCAAGCTGCTCCCACTTTGGAGTTCGGCTGGCCACTCTAGCTGCTCCTGCAACTCGCTACCCCTTAAATAGTAGGTTCGCTGTCCAACTTGTGACTCAAGCTGCTCCCACTTTGGAATTTGGCTTGTCACTCTAGCTGCTCCTGTAACTCACTAACCCTCAAACAGCAGGTTCAAAGTCCAACTTATGACTCAAGCTGGTCCCACTTTGGAGTTCGACTTGTCACTCGAGCTGCTTCTGCAACTCGCTAGCTCTCATACAATAAGCTTGGAAGTCCTGGTACCCTGCCTCCGAGCCACTCACGAATTTCCCCACAACAAGGCTTTCATCTCGTGCTTGCCCCTCGGAATGGCACTCCACCTCCGAGCCATTAGCAGATTTCCCTGCAACATGTCTCCCATCTCATGCTTGCCCCTCAGAATGGCACTCCGACTCCGATTCATTCACGAATTTGTCCACAAGGCTCTTGCCTCGTGCCTTGTATCTCAGTATGACACTCCGCCTCCGAGCAACTCGTGGATTTCTTCGCAACAAGGCCCGAACCTCGTGCCTAGATCCTTGCCATGGCACTCTGACCCCGAGCCACTCGGGGATTTCTTCACAATAAGGCTCTAGTCTTATGCCTCGCCCCTCAACATGACACTCAGATCCCGAGTCATACGCAAATTTCGCCGCAACAAGGCCCCAGCCTTGTCCCTCGCCCCTCGGCATGGCACTCCAACCTCGAGCCACTCATGGATTTCTCCACAATATGGCTTTAGCCTCATACCTCGCCCCTCGGCATGACACTCTGACATCGAGCCATTCACGAATTTATCCGCAACATGGCCCGAACCTCGTGCTTCGCCCCTCAGTATGATACTCCGACACTAAGCCATTCCCGAATTTCTCTGTAACAATGCTCCGGCCTCGTGCCTCGCCCCTCGGCATGACAATCTGACCTTGAGCCACTCACGAATTTCTCTGCAACAAGACTCTCTCCTCGTACCTCCAGTCTCGGCATGGTAGTTTGTGTTACTCACGAATGGCTCCTCAAATTTTGCAAGGTTTGTCCCTCAACGGCTTGTCGATCAAGCCCCTTGCAAAAGAGGCACAACAAGTGACAAGGTTCGGCCAAACTGGACCCTTTAGTTGGGTGCTCGGCCTATTGTTCGAGCCCCTCCACGTCAAAAAAGCGCCTGCTTGGATGTGGGTTCAGATCCTTGCATTAATCTCGGTTCCTTCTGCTTCCTTGGCCTCCGGACCTCCTACTGCCTCAGATCTCACTGCAGCCTCGGACCCTACAAGGCCTGCTCAGACTCCCAGGCTTCATCCAAACCTCATACGGAGGCTCTTCTATGACCTCAGACTCTACTGGGTCAGCTCTCCTACAACCTCGGACCCTACTGATTCGGTTTGAACATCCAAGCGTCCACACGTGCAAATTCTCCCTTCCTGGTTCGAACATCTAATTGTGTAGAGAAGACAAAATACTCCTCGAAGGCTGTTATATCCAATTTCCATGAGTGGAGGGCTTATGATGTGGGTAAAAATTACAACTGATCAGGGCTGTACAATCTCACCATGCATCTCAAAACATTCAAGAGCAGTACAATAATTTCACATTGGAAGCATGCCTTATAGAATAACATTGGCCTCCTCAATGCCCATCAACTCACCCCGGTCAGCAGTCAAAGCTCTCTTACAGCATAACAAATGGGGATTTCCAGCTAACCACAACTGCCAGTCAAATCCCTCCAAACCAGGGATTGAACAACATATTTCTCAATCACAGATTCTTTCCTATCTTACTCATCCTTCAAGATCTATAAATACTTCTCCCTCTCCGCTATTAAAAGGTAATCACAATTTCAGTAATTAAACACAGCTTTGACTTATGGTTATTGACTTGATCGTCGGAGGGTCTGTCACTGAGATCACTCCCAGTATTTCAAGCTGTCCTTGCAGGATTCCGGCGGGACGCCAGCCAGCGCAACCATCACAACCTCCACCAAAATCCACAAATACTAGCCTCTCATCCATACCAAATCGATGGCTGAGATATGATCTTTCAACTAAAATACAAGAACTCAATATTTGTTGCTCCCGCACCAGAAAAAGCAGCTTCACTTATAACTACTATATCCCCTGTAAAAATTGCACAGACTTTACCAAAAGATAAATTAAAACATTAATAACATTTTTTTAAAAAATCAGCAGAACCTCCCCATATTTACAACTTTTTTCCTGTATAATTATAATCCAACATATTAACATTCAACAATTATGTAGTAAAGCTTTGCACAGAAAACACAATATTCAAACGCAAATATTTGATGATAATAAGACACATCCAAACTCACTCACAATAATCTTTCATACTTAAATCACAATTATATATACAACGGATGACTTAAATAAATTGTTCACGATAATAAAAGAGTCAAATCCAAATAGTTAAAATGCAAACTTTATTTTCAAAACAACTATTGTTTATAGCTACGTAAATACAAAACCAAAAAAAATGTGTACTAATTTCAACATTGTAGTATCAAAATATTTTAGTAATTTCAACATGGAATTACATTACCGAGCGACGGAATTCTCCACACATGAACATCATATGTTGGCCTACATTAAAAAAATGAAATGAAAATTTAGTGAGGTGCATCACATTAAAAAATAATTATTTATATAGCGGCATGAACCAATGCGAATTGATATAAGATGATACATAAAAGAAAAAAGAATAAATAAGGCTTTGATAAACTCTACTAAGATGACATTATGAGATTCTTAAAATATAAAAACATTGCGTGCCAATAAATACTATTTTAATCATTTGAATATTATTAGATTGTTGATGAGATTTACCTTTCAATTGATTATCAAGGAGTTATGCACTTCTTGAAGAACTTCTTGATATACCACATTACGTATACGATTATTAGTCTTTTTGGGATCATTTGAGTTATCTGTCAGCAATATCTTCAAGCCAGAACGGGAAGTGCAACGCGATAATGCTACATACAATTGACCGTGCATAAACACAGATTTTTTAAAATAGACCCCAATGCTATGGAGAGTTTGGCCCTGACTATTGTTTATTGTCATATCAAATGCCAACTTTATAGGAAATTTTCTTCTTCTGAGGATAAATGGCCCTCTGGTTTCTGTAGACGACATGCTCATTCTTTGAATCACAACTGTCTCACCTGCACACCTTCCTGTAATAATTGTAGCTATAATAACATATTCTCCTAGAGTATGAACAGTATGACAAGTTCCATTGCAAAGTTCCATAGAATGATTCAAATTTCTCAGCAATATAATTGGTACTCCTTGCTTTAATTCTAAACAATGATTTGGTAGCCCGTTCATCCTAATTGTGTATAGAAATTCCGACAGATGCATATCCAGCTCATTTGTACCATTCAAGGTATGATCGACTGAATCTGCAGTTAAGTAGTTGACAACCTGTCCAGGAACCATAAACAAAATATGAGAATTAATGGCATCAACTTCTTCATTAGTAGGTGTTAGAATAGCACGTTTTTCAAGGAATGCTGGGTCATTATATCTAGATTCAATATTAGGATAAATCCAATCTATCAAACCCTTTAGACCATCTGCAACTTTAGTTGGAAGGTCATTTGGTATTTGTATCCAATCCTTTCCAGAACCTCCAGTATTAGATTCACCTGGAATTTTACCTTCTCCCACATCTAAAATCCACTTTGCAAATGTCTTCATTCTTGCTAGCTTGATCAAGTGAACTCCCCATCAATCTCATGTTTTTTGTCAGCTCATACACTTTATATGAAGACCAAATATGTGACCTTTGTAATGATGCAGATACAATACGGGGTCACCCACCTACTAGCACGACAGGCAAAATCTGTCGAAAGTCCCCGCCGAGAACAACAACTTTTTCGCTAAATGTGCATTAGCTGCACATTCATTATTACACTTCATTAGATCCTTGAAAGTTCGATCAACAGCTTCAAATGCATGGCGATGCATCATTGGCGCTTCGTCCCAAATGAACAAATCTGCTTGTTGAATGAGTTGAGATAAATCATCCTGTTGGAAGATAGAACATGTAGAAGTTTCATGGACCTTTATTAGAATACGAAACCTCGAATGCGTAGTGCGACCTCTAGGTAATAACATAGCAGCTATTCCAGAAGAAGCTACAGCGAGGACTATTTTTCTTTCCGCTCGAAACCTTGCAACAAATGTATTCCATAAAAATGTTTTTCCTGTACCGCCGCTATCATGAACAAAGAAAACACCGCCCCTATTACTTGAGGGCGTTGAAACCACAGCTTCCAATATCTGAATTTTCTTATGTGTCAACCTATGCAATAATTTCTCAAACCCTTGTTTCGACTCATCGACATCATAACACAATTCATCGCGTATCTGTCGATTTTGAATGGCATGTACATGTACATCCTCGGGAAATGGGAGTGATGGGAATTCTTTAAGAGATCGCCCATTCTGATTCAAAATGCTTTCAATATCTGAAAGAGCTAAATTCTCCAACTGGTTTCTATCAATTCTAATCCAAAATCATGTGATTCAGTCCTACATCTATGCAATATATCATCTGATAAATTGCTCCAATGTTTGTTCCATAAATCAATCATATTAGTTGGCTCAAAAAACATCAATATTGAAGCAAAAAAGTTTCTGAGCCAACGACCTGATGCAAAAGTGGATGCTTCGGTTAATGCCCGATGCCATTCGTTGTCTCCCTCTAGCAACCCAAGTGCACAACATGCAGACTGATAATTATGATAGGTCACTCCATTCACGGTTCTTAAATGTGTATATCTAGTCGCTCCATGTACCATGCACAACAACATCCGTGAATAAAACCTCTCTCCTGCATATGGAGGTGCGTAGTACAGCCTTCCAATTGCTAGACCACGAAGTCTTCTTGACCACTTCCTATCCACCGGTTTTCATACCCAGTTTTCTGGAAATTCGGAGTATGTAAGATCTCGAGCATCTTCATAGACCTGATTAGCCTCAAACCAACCATCTAACATCGTTTTGTGATATTCAGCTCTTGAGACAACATTAGCCAAGTTAAAATTTTCATTGAAATAGACACTCTGTTGATTTTCTTGATGATACTGTAAACATTCCATTAGAGGATGATGACGATGCAAACTAAATTCAAAAATTCTCCAACATGCTTCGACAAAAGAGACATAACGACAATCTAAATATTGCTAAATTTTATCAACTGGCTTGTATTGAGGTTCGGAATTTCCTGGGACAAGATTTCCATTGTCTTCTATGATTATTGTAGTTCTATCATGACCTTTATGCACATACTTGTAAAGGTACTTGAGCAACTTAGGATTGACACAAATCTCAATATTGATATGAGCATCATATTTTGTTGTTAAAGCTAAATTGTAGGGTACCACCCATCGATTGTCAACAACCTTCAGATTGTGGCCACCTATTACAAACATCTGACCATCATCCCGACGACGATATTGAACATACCGTGCTTATCAATTATAGTTTCATTTATAAATTGTCTTGGATACCTTTTTGTGCACACACCATTCTCCATACATGGAGATGTTGGATTGTACTCCCTGCATGGCCCATGAATCATAGACCGAAGCACAATTGCATGAGCTTCGGGAAATTGTTCCTTATCTGGAATCTCAGTGGATACTAATCTATCAATATCTTCAATATTGGCAATCTTGTCTTCTTTTCGAACAGTAATCAAGATGTGAGCATGAGGAAGACCTCTTTTCTGAAATTCAATTACATGTAGATCTGTTTTCAACAAAAATAAATAGATTTCTTAAAATATGCTCATTTGAAATATAAGTCAAATTCAACTAATTTTCATTCCTTTTACTGAAATTTAATTTAAAATTCTTAAATTTGTTAGATTTTGTACCAGAAATAGTTGATCCAAACATCTTTCATTGTTTGATATCTTTCATAAGCTCCTTTAATTTTAACCTGAACACTCTGGTAACAATATCTGGTCTATCTTCGGATTTTAGATTTGGAAAACACTGTAGTGATTCAATAATTTCGGTCCACTTAGGATTACATGTGAAAGTTATAAAAAAATCGGGTGCTCCACCACAACGACATATTGCAATAGCATCCTGACACTGTTGATACATATCTCGCGGTCCCCCAGTAAAAGAAGACGGAAGAACATATCGTTTACCCACTGCCCCTGCTTCTGTTTCCCCTGCGGTGAATGCATCTTGAAGACCACATAACAGCTCATTTTGTATACTTGTTTGATTCATCATCATCCAGTTGAGACAATTTTGTTTTATTGCGGCATATGAATCAACAAAATATTGTTGAGTTAGTCGACCACTTCTTAATAGGGCATTATCCTCACATCTGCGTGATTGCAAGCGAAATGCATAATACTCTCGAATAGATATTGTTGTTTGTCAACCAACGTGCCTTCCATCTTTAAATTTAATGTCAATTCTCCACCCTTCCACACCAAATAGAAACAACAATGGATATTGCAGAGGCATGTAACATGGTTGTGTTTTAAATATCCTTTGAAGGCTCCACTTTCCGTGCATACTACAATATCCCGCTTACTCACATTCTCTGAGCCATCACCGACCATGAGGGCAACAATCTCATCACAAGAAGGTAAAATATACTGTCGACCATCACATGCCCTCTCATTTATGATACATATTCTCAAATTCATCGACAAATTGGGTTGATGTATATTTTCTCCTGGAGGTCGAAGTAGATCTCTTGCACGTCGAAACATCTTTACGTATGGATTAACTTCATTCAGCAAATTTTGCAGTTTCTCCGTAACTTCTCTATCTATGTTATTGATGCCCATATTTTTTGCATGATTTGTACATTGTTCCAACTCGTATAGACCATCATGTATATACAACTGTGCAAATTTGGGTTCGACCCCTTTAACTGGAAGAAGAGAACCAATACGGTGATAATTTGATCCACTTATCTTGAAAGTATATGGACCCCTACCATCCATGACCCGCAAGTCAAATTTTCCTCCCATCGATTTGAAGGGGAATAATAAATTATAAATTCTGACCAAATCCTTAAATTTTGACTGAGGTGTGTCATATTTTCCATCAAGAAGCTCCATAATAAGCTGGGGTGATGTTGGTAAGAAAGGTAGAGTAACTAAACCTTCTCTACAACACATTTGAAAGCGTGGACGACTGATTGATGTTGTAGAAGAACGCTCTCCAATCCACATTTGAGCATGACAACTACTACACTCAACATCTTGCTTGCCTAAGTAGGAACTTTGTCCGATATTTGGTTTATACGTCCTCGTCGTACCTATTACAAAGAATTTCAGACATTTTATAATTTTGTTATAAAATTATTTAATAGTGTTAAACCATATATAGATACTGAATATTCTTACTTCTTATGGGCTTTGCATCTTCACCTCTTTCAATTACAATTGCATGACCTATCTGAGCGGAACATGCTGCACAACCAATTTTAGAAAGAATTATAGAAGGGAGATAATTAATAATGTCTTGAATTGTAGAAGAGAGATATCATCCTATTAATAGTTTATGCATTACAGTACAGTACACTGAACTTACCATAATCATGTGTATCTTCATTTTGAATTGTTAGAGATGAAGATCTTCCGTTTGATGGCTCGCTACACACCAATCACTATTAATGCCCAAATCATCTGATAGCAAAGATGGTATACCCACTGTTGATGATTCACTAACACACCAAGCACTGTACGTCGCTGAATTTCTTTCATGTCTCTCATTTGCTGCATCACTCACTGTTGACATGTTTTCTTGATGGATGTTTCTAATTAACTCAGAGTGTTGATCTAAAGTGTTTAGGTTGAAGGTCACCCTCCTTTCAGATGTATGGATAAGCAAATCATTTATCATAGTACTTCGTAAGCATTTTTGTCTTAACTTTAGAATTCTTATCGAACATGCAATTTTATGTGGATCTGAAGTCAGCAGTACCCTCATAGGACGATGCAATATTTCAAATCTTCGACGTCGTGCACATACAGAAATTGCCTTATTAAGTTGTATAGACGAAATATTATTTTTGTCTTGCATCCTACATTAGTATGTGTAGTTTTGGACAATTATTTAAATATATATGGATAATAAATATGTAATCAAACACAATGTAGAAAAATATAATGAAACATTACATATTGAGATAAATAACTATAGGGATTAACTCAAAAGAAAGTATAATAGGAGATAAGAACACATATAACATACCTGATGTAATGAAAGAGTGACTTCCCTCAATATAATTGGAAATCTCCGACTATCTTTGAATGTTCACACCTACTGTTGATACAAAATCAACTATTTTATACTCAATAAAACACTATATTTAACTGAAATTTACATATAATTATCTTAGGGAAAAAATTGTCCGCTCCATTTATTAAATTTATTAGTGTTTATACTTATCACCAACATTCACTATGCACGTGCATTCCAACTTTGCTACTACAATCTGAATTAGGGATTAATTCATGATGAAATTGGCTGATTGTGACTGAACCTAACAAAAACATTGAACAATTGCTAGTAAAAATTAACGGAATGCATGTAGACATAAGTTGCTAACATAAGTTGCATAAACCTAAATGTGAAAGATTAACATTTTTTATTTAAACATAACTCACAGAACCCATCAAAGTTCTACAAACAATTTGCACAAATTATCATATTCGAAATACAAAATCTACAGTCAAAAAGTGGAGATTGTGCATACATGATAGGAATCATACTACTACAATCCCAATTGGGGATTAATTCATGATGAAATTTTGATTTCAACACCTACCGTTGAAAACAAAATCAACCACTTTATACTCAATAAAACACTATATTTAACTGAAATTTACATATAATTATCTCAGGAAAAAAATTGTTCGCTCCATTTATTAAATTTATCAGTGTTTGTACTTATCACCAACATTCACTATGCACGTGCATTCCAAATTTGCTACTACAATCTGAATTAGGGATTAATTCTATACCGCCCCGAATTTCTAATGTAATATCTTAGAAAATACGTGGCACAATCCCAGCATCAACTTCAATGTAATAGTACACATAGCCCAAAAACACGAATAATTTTATTCCAAACTTTTATTACAACAATCATTTACACACACAGTGGAATACAAAACACCTTGAATTACAACATTCTTTTTTACAACACTTCTTTTTACAAAATTTTACACAAAGCTCTATTCCATTAATTTATCTCCAAAACTATCTCAAGCATCCCAACCTCCAAACTCTAAACAACAACCTGTAACACATGAGGCTAGAGATGATCCCTAACCCCCAAAACTAAAGGGATTAGCCATAAATGGTGTGAGTGACATAAAAATATACAACATGATTAAATCATAAAACATAAAGTCATCAACAGCATGTATTAACAACAGGGATAAATGAATGAGAAATAACAAAGGTGTAAAGCATGAAAACATCATGGAATGAAAACAACAAGTGAAACTGGACTAGGTGTCAAGTGTAGAAAACAGGAAAACCACATGCATAAAACCAAGTCAAGAAAACACAATCTCTATATGCTGACTCTCTAATGCATACTTGTCGGAGTCTATGCACCCCACTCTACATAGGTCCGGTGCAAGCCCTTAACGATCTCCACTTTATAGGGATAACCCCTCGTTATGCAACTAATCCTACTACGGTGATGGGAAACAAGATTCAGAATACTCCGCGAATAGGCGTCACCGCCCTCGACGCGCAAGCATCATGTACAATAGTTCAAAAACAACAACCGGAGAATCATCTCCATGCCGTGTACCCCACGAATAGGCCTTCAAGACCCTCAACGTGCAAATACACCCGGTACATTCTGTGAATAGGTCTGCCGACCCTCAACACACAAATGCACCCTGCATGTTCTGTGAATAGGCCCGTAGACCCTCAACACGCGAACATCTAAATACCATGTACCCCACGAATAGGCCTTCATGACCCTCAACGTGCAGATACACCTGGTACATTCTGTGAATAGGTCTGCCGACCCGCAACACACAAATGCACCCTGCATGTTCTGTGAATAGGCCCGTAGACCCTTAACACGCGAACATCTAAATACCATGTACCCCACGAATAGGCCTTCATGACCCTCAACGTGCAGATACACCCGATACATTCTGTGAATAGGTCTGCCGACCCTCAACACACAAATGCACCCTGCATGTTCCGTGAATAAGCCCGTAGACCCTCAACACGCGAACATCTAAATACCATGTACCCCACGAATAGGCCTTCATGACCCTCAACGTGCAGATACACCCGGTACATTCTGTGAATAGGTCTGCCGACCCTCAACACACAAATGCACCCTGCATGTTCCGTGAATAGGCCCGTGGACCCTCATCACGCGAACATCTAAATGGCTCTAGTTGGACTAACAAATTATGAGCCTATACTTACGTTGATTATTATAAAAATACCAAAAATCCTTATCTCTAGAGTTAGTGTATCCTGCCGGACTTCAACAACAACTAAACCAAGACCCCTCAAGCCTAACTCAACAAATCTCAACTGCCGGTTCACAGGACTCCCACTCAACTCCTAGAGATCTCAACAAAACCACAATCCACAAATCCATCGTCAAAACGATCATAAGAAGAAACCTCTCCAACAAAACCCAAATCTTTATATAATTCCAGAATCCAAATATAACTATAAAATATCTTGAAAATATATATTTTGTAGAAACAGTAACCTTTAGAATAATAAGTTATAGATTAAAGCATTTAGAGTAAAAATCATTTGAAAGAACATTCATAGATATAAGGATACATCAGTATCAGTCGACTATAGAAAACATAAGTCGACTGTCCAGAAAGAAAATTCCATGGTTTTAAGAAAATAAGCTAAGTGATATAAGTTGACTTATAAAAGTTATAAGTCGACTTACCAGAGAATATAAGTTGACTTATAAAAGTCATAAGTCGACTTACCAGAAAATATAAGTTGACTTACAAAAGTCATAAGTCGACTTACCAGAAAATATAAGTCGACTTAAAAAGTCATAAGTCGACTTACCAGAGAGAAACTCCAGAAATCTTTAAGAAAATATTCTAAGTGTGCCAGTCGACTGAAAAGGGTTTAAGTCGACTGTCCAGAACAGATTTTCAAGAAAACTAATGATCATAGCAGCCGAGTCGTACCAGTCGACTGAAAGGTCATGCCAGTCGACTGGAAGGTCATGCCAGTCGACTGAAAGGTCATGCCAGTCGACTGTCGGCCAACAGACTGCATAATTTTGGTTGTGCATATGTCAAAACTAGGGTTTTTAGGAATTAGTCATATAACAAAATAACTTTGTATTATTTTCCAAATCTTATTAATACCAAAATAATTAGATTTAAGCTTTGCATTTGAGAAATCCACGTTCAAATAACATATTTTACAATAATCACAAATCCCCAATTTAACTCCTCATAACCCAAATCCTCAAAACCTGGTCCTCTAGACCATTTATCATTCACAAAATTCCTCAACTAAATCTCAACTATTCTCTATAGTTGATTCATGAACAAAACCAATTTATCCTCAACGTGGTCAAGTTGTTTTTATCCAACTCACCAATAGTCCAAAAATCTCATCTTTAACTTAATTAATGCATGGCATCTATCAAACTCAATCAAATCAACGATAATCCAAATTTTAAGAAAATATGATCTAAGTAGTAACAGTCAACTGTTTCGAGTCACCAGTCGACTGTTCACCACTGAAATCTAACATTATTAGCCCACCAACAATTTATATTAGGTTCTCAACAGATCTAACATCGTTCACATACAAATATCTAGGGTTCTTCTTGGAGATCCAATTTTTTATTCATTCATACATATACATATTCAACATCCAATCAATCTAAACATTCATATTGTTCTCATATGACGTATACAAATCAAAGAGAAACAAACAAAACAACCAAACAATTATATCTGCTCATCTACAACATACACAAACAAAATAAACAAAACAATGTCACTCACCTTAGGAATGAAGAGATCCAACAAGAAAGCCCCTCTTTTGTGAGATCCAAAATCCTCCTCTTCAATCACCAAGAAAATAAAAGATATAATAAAACTTGTGTTGTGCAGCGAATGACGGCTGCACACCCTCTTTTATACAGGCCGGAAATAAGGATTTAGGGTTTTAGAAATACATTTGCAAAATAGTCCTTCCAAAATATAACTTTACATATATAACATTTTCTTAGTTAAAATAGGTTAACTAAATCAAAACCAAATCAAATCTTCTTATCACTGAGTTGTCTAGCAATCCAACACAGCCCAGTAAATAAGAAAAATCCGGATTTACCACTCAGGGTGGCGATTTTGCACAAAAGCCCTCCCTTTTGTCATATTTGCAAATATATCATAAAATATTCATAAAAATCCAGAAAAATCAGAAATAATATATAATAATACATATTATATTTTCCAATCAAAATATTTCACTTTTACTTTTCAGAAAACATTTGCACAAGATTCTACATAAATTCTATATTTGCAAAAACACCCTTTTTGTTTAAATCTTCACCAAATCGACTTTAAATAAAATCTAAATATATTTAAATTCAAATGATAACCATGGAGAACCAAAATATCAGTAAAAATGAATTTTCATAATTTATTTAAGATCCAAACGACTTTTACATAAAAGCCTCTCCCTTTCGAGGTATTTATAAAAATAGTTTCTCTACTCAGAAAAATCCCAAATTTTAGAATATAATCCATTATAATTAGAAAAATTTACTAAAAATATTAAATTGGTTATTTACGCCAAAAATATTTGCACGTGTTTCGCACGTGTAAAAGAGATAGATTTTCAGAAAATACTTATTAAATCTCCAGAAAATCATTTTAATTCATTTTAAAATCTTTAAATAATATTTGAAAATACAGGGTTCTACAAATTCATGATGACTTTGGCTGATTGTGACTAAACCTAACAAAAACAATGAACAATTGCTAGTAAAAATTAACGAAATGCATGTAGACATAAGTTGCATAAACCTAAATGGAAAAGATTAACATTTTTATTTAAACATAACTCACAGAACCCATCAAAGTTCTACAAACAATTTGCACAAATTATCATATTCAAAATACAAAATCTACAGTCAAAAAGTGGAGATTGTGCATACATGACAGCAATCATATTACTACAATCCCAATTGAGGATTAATTCATGATGAAATTGGCTGATTGTGAGTAAATGTAACAAAAACAATGAACACTTGCTGGTAAAAGTTAACGGAATGTATGTAGATTGGGTAAACCTAACCACAAATTTTCCAATCAAAAGAGTCCAACTATTTTACCATACCTGCATCTACTATTCATGTAGTATATTATGATGCCTCAGAAATTTTATGCCATGCATCAAGGTCTTCACTAAAACATATTGAAAACTTTCTTTTTAACTGACCTAACGCACATATGAAAATAAAATAATATTTCAAATGATCTTTTAAAAGAATTATCTTTGATTAATAAGTTCAAACCAGGCTATAGAACTCAATTAACACATAAAATCTACACAAAAAATGTGTTATTTAAACCGTAAACCTTCCAAAGGGGACATACAATTTAATATCCCCCAAATTTTCTACTCACCTCCATTTATCGAGAGGCGCCTGCAGCATTCCTCAACCATAACTTTAATAGCTCATTCAGATTACATCAAGTTATTAACCCCAAAAATCTGTTCTTGCCAGATTACCCTGAAAAGATTGTTCCCAGTTTCAGTTGATCATCAGAGAAACCCAGCCTTTATACATATTTTTTCTCCATTTCATTATACAAACCTTTAACCAAGCTAGAGCATTTAAGGTTTTTATACCTTTTAGATATAAGGCCTTGTTCGACTGGACGGACGGCGATGATGGAGGGTAGAGACGGGCAGGCTCGGGGTGAGGTCGGCGACGGGCAGCGACGGCAAACCGATGGGCAGCGAGTGGCTGCGGGTAGCGACGGACGGGTGAGGAGATGTGGGTGGGTTTTGGGGTAGGGAGAGTTAGGGTTTGTGGGTTTGGGGGAGATGTGGTAGAAAGAAAGGTTTTTTTGTGTTTTTTAAATTACTTCTGTTATGACAATTGGTGCGAATTGTACGTGTTAATTTCAACTTTTGTTCTCCTTTATCTATTTCAAAATAGAGAAAAGAGAGATGGGGCCTATTAGCTTAAGATATATATATATATATATATATATATATATATATAAATTAGGCAATTAATTATTTTTTTCTTTCTCTCTCGTAATGGAGGAGGATAAGCTGGGGAGGCAGTGATGGTGTGTTGGCGGTTTGGCGGGATTTGATAAAGTTCAGGATATTGGGCGAGGGCCGGGCATTTATCATTTATTTGCCTGTTGGCTGCTGCTTTACTAAAACATGCACTGATTATCTTTAACAGTTTGTGTGGACACAATTTACTGTTTAGTGATCAGGTTCTTGATTGATGTAATAAGTGCTAATATATTCAAATTCAGCATTAAGCATAGACCCATCAACAATTGCAATATTTGGTTATGAAAATGTACCTACGCCATAATGCATTAAGTGCCATTTATTAGAGAATGTCTAAGGTAAATGGGTATTCTGTACAGCAGTACTCAATTGCTCACTAGTTTATAGGTTGAGGTTCGGAGGCTTAAAATTTCGCCTTCAATTCCGTCACTCTTATATAATTGTAATTTGTGTATATTGGCGAGGCTACACAGGACTAGTTAATCTAAATTACATTCAATGAAAAATTATACTATGCACTTTAAGACTTTTCCTTGCAGTAGAGTAGCCCTTCACACTTCACAGTAATCAGTCTTCCTTTCATTATTGAGTAATGCTTCAGCCACTACCAATCTCACTACCATTCTCTTCACTACCTTAGGTGGCATACTCCTATTGGAGAGTTCTCCCACCTACTCTATCTTCCTCTACCTATTGGAGTGTGCCACCTAAGGTAGTAAAGAGAAATGTAGAGAAATTGGTAGTGGCTCTAGCATTACTCTTTATTATTATCCGATTTCTCTAAGCGCTGCCCCAGTACACCCAAAGCCCTAAAAAAACACTCATCAGCCCATTAATACAACAACACTCCGTTTATTTCAAAATTTGAAATTTGAATTAAAGGCTGATCAAATTCCGGTTGTTGGCACACTTTTTACCACTGTACCAAGTACATGTACGGGATATTATCGTTGGATCCATTGAGCCATGCAAAACGCCACCACCCTCAATATGAACCATGTACACCGCATCACCATCGGTCGGTCTCCGTGACCATGCATCGATCATCAACACTTGAATTCTCAGTTGCGGCTATACCCACCACCGAGACCCAAAGAAATATCCTTCTCTCACCGGAGACACCTCTGGCCGGCATGATGAGTGACCATCCTTCTCTCGTACTCGGCCCACTGTAAACTCCTAGATCATTCTCTTTACTCTTTCGTTGCCGGCCAGTCAGAAAAACTATTTAGAAGAATGGCAGTATTTAGTAAATAAAATTGCATATATATAATTCATATCACATATATGACCAACGCTCTAGAAAATGACATGAGATCAATGTATCAACTACTTAATTGTCATGATTAATTACTTGTCCTTTCATATGGGACTTAAAATCGAAACAAAATCAAGCCCATGACCACATAGAAGCTTACTATGTTCGATCATGCAAAATGCGACCCGCCCAATTCCCTTCATCCTGTACAGTCGAGACATCAGCTGTGTGATCGATTTTGTTTCGCTTATATATCTAGCTAGTTGCAGTTTATATATTGTTTGTTTTGGGTGGACCTAAGAATAGCAACATTAACTTAATGAATGCGAATATACGTTTAACTTAAGATAAAGAGAAGCAAATATAGATGACTGGTGTCAGGTATCATATGGTTCTCATGCGAAGATATATATATACTGCGAGTAAAAATATCTAACCTCATGTTGATATATATATGTATTTCAGTAATCAGAAAGGATACTGATAGATTATAACTTGATGCATGCCTAACTCATGAACAAGCGACACACATCATGTTGCATATCAAGTAGTGCTTGTACACGGTTAACTTATCCGATTTTAACCTAACTTTCCGGTTTTTCAAAAAATTTAGTCAGTTTTGTAGGTTCCATGAAGCCCGGCCCATCTATGAACATGCATATATTTAGTGGGTTTGGATTCTCTCGACCATATTGAATCCTTAATGAACTTACAAACTCATAGGTCTTTCTGAATTCTGAAATGAAACTTTTAGGTACTGTTCTTTCCTTTTATAAGCGATTCACCTATTATAAGAGGTGGTCCATCTATTTTCCCATAATTTGTAGCGTTCTTTTTAACCTCTTATAAACAATTTCTCCCAAAATCGCTTATAAGCTTAAACGGCTTCTAGTAGCCTCTTTCAAATTCTTATAAGCCTTCTATCGCTTAAAAAGTTTATATTACTCCAAAGTGTAAATAGAGAAATTATATAGTAAGAATAAAAATGTGTAAAAATAAAAAAAATGATCTTGTAAGAGATAAAAAAAAGAACATAAATCTCTTTTAAGAGGTTCTTATAAGAGGTTCTTTTTATAAAAAAAAAACACCTAAAAAAGAAATTCTTAAGGATCTTACTGTAAATCTAAAGTAACCTCTTATAAGAGGGAAAAAAAAAAGTACCTTAGTGTGTCATGCATGCATGATCATAAATATAAAAAAAATTATCGCACATGCGCATAAAGTTGGTCCGTCCGCAGGCACGCTTGAGCAACACAGTCTCAATCTTTACCCGGGGGCTAGTTTTTTTCATTTCAAGTTGAAATGTCATAACACCAATTAATTCAAAATTTAAAATTCAATGCCTATATATGGTTGAGCCTGCGACTATGAGGGCCAAACAACTGGCAAAGAACTTACCACATAAAAGGACGCACATTAACATCATGACAGATCATATCCTAGCTTTTAATGTGTGGACCTTCAATTACAGTACCAACTACTAAGAAATCGCCAAAAAAAACCCATATAAAAGAAGCAATTGAAAATAACCAAAAACATAACATGTGCATACCCAAGTTAAGTCCCATATTCATGCCATATAGCTTAATGCAATATCCTAGTCTAACCATTCTCAAGTGAAATAAATCTTGTTAATTCACTCTTACATGCAAAATTTAGATCCATACAGACATCTTGTTCACTGCTACAAAGCTTTCCCGTTAATATTCCACAGCTCCAGGCATAACTCTGACAGAATGGAGCATTTTGCTCCAGTCTTCTACATCATAAATATAATCTAACTGAGAAATAAACACATTAGTAGTCGTAGTAGATTAATTAGTGATACAACTTTGAAAATTTATTGATAAGACTTGAGCATGGCGCCGCAAAAGGTGCAGATAATTGCCCGCCAAGATTTCCAGTACACGGGCACGTAACAGAACCTAGTAGAGGTCTCCATATCGGCGACGCTGGCACATCCACCGCATCTTGAGCATATTCCGGCCGCTGGTTTGCAGCTCCGAACAAGCCTTTTTTGGTCCACCAAGAAACAGAAAAATACCATCGCCCTCTTTAAATTTTGGAAACTTTTTGCTTCTGATTTTTGTGTAAGTATGAAGAGAGGAGAGAGACGGGATGGTATTTATATTGGAGGAGGGTGACACGTGGAGGGGAGAGATAGCTCGGTAGAGAGTCATGAGAGCCGTGTGCCAGATAAGGATTCAGACTGACCGTTGGCTTGGAAAGGGTACGAACCTTAAAGCATTTGCAAACTAGGGGTAGATGGCAAACTAGGGGTGGATGGCAGGATGGGTTGGAATTTTTTCCATACTGACCAACTCTTTGAAAATAATTCCCAAATTGAACAACTTTCAAAAATATTTACCACACTGATTCATTTTTTGGACACCTTAGCATAAAAAACTATTGGCAACAACGATATATATTATTTTAATATCGTTGTTGTAAAAAACGGCACCTATAAATTATTTTTCATAATCCACTTTTGAAAGTAACGACATTGGTATATTTCACATTCAATTAAGACATCGCTGACTTGCGAAAAAGTTATAAGGATCTTATAATTGATGCAACTATTTGCAATAGTGGCAAGCTTAAGCTGATACCGCTATTGACAATAGCAGCATCAGTATAATAATATTTTCATATATAGAGTGGCTCTCTCTTCTCATTCCCATTTCACTTTATCTCTCTCTCCCTCCACCCCCGAACACAAAACCCTAAAATCCTAGAGCACAAATCTGACTTCTGTTTACTCTCACACTCCATCTCTCCTGCCCCCCTCTCCTCCCACTCTGAAATCCAACTCCCTAATCAGATAAATCTCTAACATTGTCTCCAGTCATCTCATACATTATCCACGTTGTATTCTTCGCGCTCAAACTTAGAGTTTAATTTGAAGGTATTCCTATAGCCATATGTTGTGTAGTTTGTATAGGTTATTGATGCGGTTTATTTCTGGGAGACGTGTGGATGCACCAGGTGTGAGTTCGGACTCAATTTGTATTTGAAGGAGAATGCTGCTCGTCTGACGACCTTTGGCTGACCGGGCGGAACCTGTGGCGACCTCGGGGTGATTCGGAGATCTGGGCTCGGATCAGAGGATTCGGATCCGAGGTCTTGTGTACCTGCAGACGGTCCTGAAACACCGGGGTTTGTCCCGGTGGCGGACCCTCCGACGATCTAGTCAGTCTCTGTGAGAGAGTAGCAATAACTAGGTGAATTTAAGTGGAAAAAGATTGATTACCTGAAAAGGTGGGTGAGGGTCTAGTATTTATAGAGAATTCCAACCGGGTTTGGATCTGCTTGGGGGCCGGGTCTGAACCCGGAAGCCCATGGGCCTGACGTGGCAGAAGGCCCAGGAGGTTTAGGGCTGACGTGGCAATACTAGGAGTGGTATAGGGCTGATGTGGCAAAGCCCTTGGTGGTATTTGGGGCTGACAGGGCAGATCATGGGGCTCCTGTGCTCTTGGGAGGATCTGAGGGTCTGGGCTGCTCCAAGTCATCTTCCTTCTACACCAGGATGGTAGGACAGCTTGGAGGGCTGTCGTGGATCGGAGGCCGAGGGCCATAGTCGCTCATCGGACACGAGGAGTCCGGATCTGTGGGGGTGAACTGGAGACTCGGCGCCGACCCTGTAGTGGAGGTTCAGTGCCGAACTGGAGGTTCGGCGCCGATCTGGACCGCTGTTTTCACCATTTCTGAGTGAGAGTTGTATTGGGCCATGGTTGGGCCCTAAGCCATTTTTATCCTACCACACAAGCCCCCCACTCCTACGGGGGTGCGGGAGCTAGCCGTGGAGGAGTGTCTACGGGTGTAAAAAAAAATGGGATGGTGAACCCCTGGGTCTTCCTGAGGGGGGCGTCCTGATTGTCTAGAGCGATCCTCGAGCCGGCGAGAGCCTGTTAGGCGGTAAGGTTGATGACGAGCCGTTGCTTCCTCCTGAGAAGAGTACCTCGGTGCTCGACTGAACCTCGAGAAGACGAGGGATTACGTGTCGGCAAGGATGATGGCGAGCCGTTGTTTCTTCCTGAGAAGAGTACCCTGATGCTCGACCGCACCTCGAGAAGACGAGGGATTATGTGTCGGCAAGGGTGATGGCAAGCCGGTGATTCTTCCTGAGAAGAAGGCCCTGGTGTTGGACCCGACCTCGAGCTGGCGAGGGACTTATGGGCCAACAAGGGGGATGGCGAGCCGTTCAGCCTTCCTGAGAAGACTACCCTGTTGCCAGATCTGACCTCGAGCTTGGCGAGGGATTACGGGTTGGTAAGGGTGATGGCGAGCCGTGGAGCCTTCCTGAGAAGACTACCCTGGTGTTGGACCCGACCTCGAGCTGGCGAGGGACTTATGGGCCAACAAGGGGGATGGCGAGCCGTTCAGCCTTCCTGAGAAGACTACCCTGTTGCCAGATCTGACCTCGAGCTTGGCGAGGGATTACGGGTTGGTAAGGGTGATGGCGAGCCGTGGAGCCTTCCTGAGAAGACTACCCTGGTGTTGGACCCGACCTCAAGTTGGCGAGGGACTTATGGGCCAACAAGGGGGATGGCGAGCCGTTCAGCCTTCCTGAGAAGACTACCCTGGTGCCAGACCTGACCTCGAGCTTGGCGAGGGATTACGGGTTGGTAAGGGTGATGGCGAGCCGTGGAGCCTTCCTGAGAAGACTTTTCTGGTGTTAGAAATTGGCCTCGAGCTGGAGAGGGGTTTATGGGCCGGCCAGATTGTGGGCGAACCGGTGTGCCTTGGGAATGTTGAGTAGGGTAGTCTGCCGTCTTCGCGGAGCATTGGGGGCGCCTTGGGATCTGTGCGAGGTTCCAACTTCCCAGGTACTTTAATGGCGCCGCCTAATAAATGTATGGCGCATGGTCTTCCGTCGTTTGGTTTTCCCCGTGTCATAAAGGCCGTCCCCTGGGGGAGGCTATAAGTACCCCCCCCCCCTTCCGTAGTGGTTCAGATCAAAGCAAGGGTGGTCTATTGGCCCTTAAAGGTGTCTGCTTCGGCGGACGCCTGTCTTTTGTCACTTTTTACCCCCGGATGTGTCGGAGAGGTGGTTTCTCTGCCGCCCGGATCTTCTCTTGGATCTGATGGCCCTGATACGGCAGCCAGATCCAGGGGGGATTAGGGCGAGAGGGTTAACGACCGAACTCCGAGGGGTGAGCTGTTTGCAACTGTGAAGGTTTTTGTCCTTCCGGAAGAGATGAAGGGCGTTCCGGGCCAGTTGTTTGCAACTGTGAAGGTTCCGTTGCCAGAGTAGGCCGAACCTTTGCAGTTGCATCAACTGGCTCGGAATGGTGTACTTCTCTCGATCTCTGAGTGTTGATCTGCTTTCGACCGGGGTGCTCGCCGAGGGCGGCGTCTTAAAGCTTTGAGCCTCGGATAGAGGATTCGTTCTCCGATTGGAGGTTGACTACTCTGCATTTCAATAGGGATCCAGGTGATGGCGGTTTCTGTCTCACCCTTGAACAGTTCGGATTTTCGGCCGACGAGGCTGTAAGCCCCGAGCTGCTCACGGGTGAAAGGGGAACCGACCCCGCCTCGGAGCCCGGGGCGTCTGTCTAAGGACGGCGCCTTAAATCTTAAGTAAAAATGTTCCCTCCCCCGACTACTTCTTCCGAGCTGACCTCCTCGTCTGGCTGCCAGTCTGTCATTGGATGATGTCAGCAGCGCACATTTTGAGGACGTGGCGCGAATTCCCAGGCGGCAGTTGCATGTCAAATAGGTGAACAGTACTCACGGAAATCGAGGAGTCGCCTCTATCTCCTATAAATATTCCCCCCTCTCCCCCATCAGTCCACTCCTTTCTTGCTGCTTTCTTTTTTTCAAAAAATTTCTCAACCCTTCAGCGCTCATCTTTGCAGCTCGCTGTACTAGGCTCGCCCTTCCAAAGTAACCCCAGGTGAGTTGGTAAGTCTGCTTAGTTTAGGCATAGATGGATAGGGCTCAGTCTGGCTCGTCAGCGTCGACGTCTAGGGGGGAAGTGAAGCCCATCTCCGAATCGACGTCCTGGGAGGAGCCCGTACTCGAGGAGGAGTCAGTACACGTTGATGAGTCCTCTGATACGGTTTCGTGGGAGGAACCAGTAAGTGAGGAGGAGGTATATGGTACGAGGTTGTTGCGTTCTCGTCGTCCCTTCGTGGTGGAGAGCAGCGAG
The DNA here is from genome assembly GCA_017893485.1 of Hemerocallis citrina. Classification (NCBI taxonomy): domain Eukaryota; kingdom Viridiplantae; phylum Streptophyta; class Magnoliopsida; order Asparagales; family Asphodelaceae; genus Hemerocallis; species Hemerocallis citrina. Next base: position 20,675,309 of record CM030364.1, on the reverse strand, counting down.
TCAGAGGAAGCGAATGATGGTTCGGACGGCGTCCGTGTTTTGGAGTTGACTTCCGAGGGAGAAGGAGGCGAGGGTGGCACCGTAAGGAGATCCACAGTTCAGGGTGCAGGTCCGAGTTCCATGCTGACTGGTCGGGGGCCCTTATTCATTCCCTCGCCGGAGCGAACCAAGAAGAGGAAGAAGGCTCCGAGGAAGGCAGGATCGAGGACTGGTGGTTCGAGCCAGGGGTCTGTCTACCGCAACTTGTGGACAGGTTCACCCGTGCAGCCGAAGCATTTTCGCCAATATCCTGACGATCTATCCGACAAGGAGCTCTTTGGTGTGCAGGCCTCTTTACCGAGTCGGAAGAGGGTGTTGATGGACGCGATTCTGACCGTCTTGGATGGCGGGAACTTGGAGGTTTTGCAGCTGGCGTACCACATAGGTCCTAGCTACGAATTGATGCTGCCGAGCTCTACTCTGCGCCCAACCGATCCCCTATCTGCTTGGTATTGTGTCTTCCCAGTGGACGCGTTCATTTCTGGACTGAGGCTGCCAGTCCACCCATTTGTTCGGGAAGTGCTGAACTGGGCCTCCTTGGCACCGATGCAGTATGGGCCGAACTCTTGGAAGCAGATAATCTGTTTTGTACTGATGTGCGAGGAACAACAGGTACCCCTTCGGTTGAACGTGTTCCGAGCGACGCTGATGATTAGTTCGGCGGCTGAGGGTGTTTACTATATCTCCCCCCGGAGTAGGAGGAAGGTTGTTCACAGCCACCCGGACTCCATCAAGGATTGGAAGAAAAAATATCTGGTGATCCGGAGTGAAGAGCCCTGGGACATTCCGACTCGATGGAACTACTCCAAGCCGAGCCATCCTGCGCCGGGGCCGGGGGATCTGACGGCCGAGGAGTGGGGGTTTGTCGAGCGCCTCCGTTTGTCCCTTAGTATTGATTGGACGAAGGTGACGGAGGTCCACCTGGAGAGCGTTGGACTGAGCCCAGCCGTTCTGCGTATGTAGTTGTTTCTTTTCTCTCGATCCTTTCGTACTTTCTTGCTCATTGTTCTTTAATGGTTTTTTCTGTAGATATGGATGAGGCATCGATTAAAGCAAGGAGGCTCGCCATGAAGAAGGAGAATGCTGAGAAGAAGAAGGGGGAGGCGGCGAAGAGGCCGAGGGAGCCGTCCCTTGTTATTTCGGAGGTACCGCTCGAGCCGAGGGTTAAGAGGACTCGTTCGGAGATGAGCAAGGGGGCTGCCCCTTCGAGGGATAAGGGCCCAGTGAGGGCATCCGATCTCGACAAGGGGAAAGGTCTCTTGGTAGAGGTTGAGGAGGAGGACCCGGTGGTGGAGATGTTGCGGCAACGGTGGGCGCCGGACTGGTCGGTTCGGATGGGTGACTGTCTGACCGAGGAAGCCCAGGCCGTAGAGGTGGTGGAGAAGCTGGCGACGCCTCGCGACCGCCAGATGATGGAGAGCGAGCCCGTAGAGGTGGCATTTACGCGCTTGGCCCAGGCCACCGTGTTGGTAAGCTTGACGACCTCCTCCTTTCTGTTAGTCTTGCTTCAGGAGTTTTCTTCTTATCTGTGCCTTTCGGTCGCAGGCTTGTATGCAGGGGGCTAATGTAAAGAACCTCTACGAAGCGTCCCTGTCGCAAGAACGTGCTCGGGCGGACAAGAGCGAGCGAGAGATGAAGGAGATGCGGATCGAGCTCGAGGGTTCGCATCAGAGGGAGCAGCAGATGAAGCTGGAGCTCGAGGCCAAGGACACCGAGTGGGGGAAGAGGGTGGCCTCCTTGAAGAGGAAGTTGGCGAAGGAGAAGGGGGAGTTAACAGCTGCGTTCGCCAAGGAGAGGAAAGAGCTGACGGATGCGGGTCAGCGGATGGTGATCGCCACCCAGGATGAGTGCTACGCGAAGGCCCTCAGTCATGTGAGGCACTTCTATCCGACCGTCGACCTGTCCAACTTTGAGTACGACATGGAGATCGATGGGACCCCGAAGACTCCTGCAGAAGAGGGGCCCGTTGTCAACCCGGCTGTCGATCCTCCGGCGAACCCGATCGATGACGAGGTGGGAAATCGAGTTGTATAGTTTTGCCTTTCTTTCTTTTTCCCCCCTTTCGATTGTATTTGCCTCCCGCGGACTGGCCACCGCCTTTTTGTAAGAAGCAGCAAAATTTATAAAAAAGTATCTTTGACTTGTCATGTGTTTTGGCGTCGGACATTTCCGAATCTCCTTGCTTATGTGCTTCGAGTTGGTTCTCTTTGTAGGTTGTGGCTTTCCTTCCCGAGGTGGACCCCCGTCGTTCCGTCGTGGCGTGGCTCCGGAGCAAGGTGGAGGCATTGGAGGCCACTTTGGCTTGGTACCGTGAGAGGGCCCGCACCGCCGAGGCGGCCTTTAGCTATTGCAAGAACATGTCCGAAGCCCTTGGTGAAGAGGCAAGTCGTCTGAGGAGGGTGACGTTGGATCGGGGAACTCGTGAGAGTCGGACCTGGATAAGCTATGTCGAGTTCCTTGGTGCAGAGGCCCTCCTCTGAGAAGCGACTTCGCGATGTGTTAGTGGAGAAGGAGGTGGAGATACACCTCTACCGGTCGATGCTGGGCGTTTCGAGACCTTCCTCGGGTGGTCAGTGAGCAGGGGGGGTACCTATTGTGGTGTTGCTACCGGAACGTATGCAGCCCACCGATGCCCAGAGTTCCGTGGTCGGTATATCAATCGTGGCCGAACCAAAGGACCCTTATGCCAAGGAGAGAGTTCCCCGTTGTTCGTTTGGAGTATGATACAACGAGATTTCCTTAGTATAAGATAGGGGGGCCGCTAAAAACGGCCCTTTACAAAGGAAAGCTTCACAAAAGGTTCACTTCTAGCTAAGTTAAAACCTATGCTCGTTCTTCGCAGGAATTCACTGGGTGCTTGGTGTCAAGGGGGAACCTCTCCGGCTCGACGGCAGGTCTGGGGGTAGGGCCGTCCTTCTCTGGTTTGAATTTGACGGCGTCGAGGGGGAACACTCCTCCCCCGACGGTGGTCATGTAGCATGATCGCGCTGCTTCTTGGCTGCCTCGGACGACGCCGACTCCTTATGGGGTGGGAAATTTGAGCTTCAGATGGTAGGCCGAAGGCACTGCTTGGAGGGAGCATAACCCGGGACGGCCGAGTATGGCGTTGTAAGCCGCCTTGACGTTGACCACCATGAAGTCCATAGACTCGGTCCTCTTGACGGGAGCCGATCCTGCGATGACGTCGAGGGTGACAATCCCTTCTATCACGACAGGGACGCCGGAGAACCCATGCAAGGTGTATCCGGCCGGCTTGAGCTTGCCTCTAGGTAATTTCAGATTCTCGAAGGCTTCGAGGAAAAGAATGTTCACCGAGCTGCCGTTGTCGACGAGGATTCGGCGAACTTCACAATTAGCCATGTGGAGGCTAATGACGAGGGCATCGTAGTGGGGGAGGCGAACGCCTTCGAGGTCCTCCCCTGAGAATGAGACTGGCATGGATTGTAGCTTGGGAGAGGGGTTGCCTTGGACAGCATTCACCTCTCGGATGAAGGCTTTTCGGGAAGTATTCGATTCCCCTCCCATTGGCCCTCCATGGACACAGTGCAAGATAAATGGCGGGTCCGCGGCTCCCTCGGACTCGGGATCCCGACCCTGGATGCGGTTCGGAGTAGGGTTCGGGGGCGAGTGTCTCCGGCTCCTAGTATCTCGTCGATCCTGCGGGACTTCTCGGGTGAATTCTCGGAGGTACCCCCTGGAGATGAGTTCCTCAATCTCGTCTTTCAGGGCCCGGCATTGATCGGTGTCGTGCCCATGGTCTCTGTGGAAGCGGCAGTAGAAGCGTTGATCTCGGTTCTTGCCGTTGTTGGGTCGGGGAGGTAGTCGAACAATGCCTTTGTCTTCGATTTCTAAGAGGATGGCGGATACGTTATGCGTCAAGGGAGTGTACTTCTCGAAGCGGGGGATCAGCGGGATCTTTTTTACGGCCCCCGCGTCCCTCGGAGCTTTCTTTGATGGCTCGACTTCTTCGGCTTTCCGTTTTTCCTTCGAGTTGGCCTCCCTGGCGTCTTCGGGGCTAAGGGCCTCTTCTGCTCTAATGTATTTCTCGACCCTGTTGAGGAGGTCGGGAAAGTCGATGGGGGGTCTCTTCGCCAGATAAGCCTTCAGCTGTCCATGACGGACGTTGTGCCGAAAGGCCGCGGAGGCGACGCCTGGATCAAGGGAGGAGACCGCCCTTGCTTCCGTGGTAAACCTCCGGACGAACACTCTGAGGGACTCTCCGTCTATCTGTCTGAGCCCAAGTAAAGAGGCGCTGGTCCTTTTCTTCTTCCGGCTGGTGACGAAGTGAGCAAGAAAATTGCCTTCTAGTTGGTCGAAGGAGTAAATGGAGCCGGGGGTGAGCTTTGAGTACCATTCACGAGCCGGACCTCGGAGTGTGGCGGGGAAGGCTCGGCATAGCAGGGGATCCGAGGCGCTGTGAATCATCATGAGGGTTTTGAAACCCTCCATGTGATCAACGGGATCTCCCTCGCCGTTGTAGGTCTCGAATTGAGGTGGTCGGAAATTCCTGGGTATTTCTGCTTGAAGGATGGGGGCGGAGAAGGGAGGACGGATGGGTCTGTACCCCTGAGCCACTCGTCGGTCGCCGTCCCCTATGTGATCGAGGCGGTCCTCCATTTCTTGGAGGCGCCTTAGGAGTACGCCGCCGTCTTCTGGCTGGATAGTTGACGTGTGCGACATGCTTGCCTCAGCATCCGACCTAGTTTGGGAGTGGAAGATTTCCTCCCTGGGGGCCCGTCGGAGGGCCCCTAGAATTTCTCTCCGGAAGTCTCGGAACTCCTTGTGAGTGACGGGGGCTCCCTCGACCCTGTTTGGTCGGTCCGAGGGCTGCCTTCCGATGCGGCTGAGCGCTGACCTCCGTCCCTCGGGCGGCGGTCTTGGATGGTTCGGGGCCGGGTTGGAAGCGGCCCTTCCCCTGCTGCGGTTAACCTGTCGGTTGACGATTACTCCCCGTAGGTCGGGCTGGACTGTACGGGTGGCGCTCCGCCGGGATCCCTGATGGGAATCTCCGTGTCTTGATGCGAGTGGCCCGGCATTGGTGTTTGGTGGTGGGGTGTCCCGTCGGTTGACGGAGGAAGCAGCCCCCTTGCCCTTTGAGGCCATGAGGGTTCGGCTGTCGAGGTGCCTTGATGGTCGTGCTAGGGTCGGCCTCTGAAGCAGTGTTCCCACAGACGGTGCCAACCTGATGCGGTTTATTTTTGGGAGATGTGTGGATGCACCAGGTGTGAGTTCGGACTCAATTTGTATTTGAAGGAGAATGCTGCTCGTCTGACGACCCTTGGCTGACCGGGCGGAACCTGTGGCGACCTCGGGGTGATTCGGAGATCTGGGCTCGGATCAGAGGATTCGGATCCGAGGTCTTGTGTACCTGCAGACGGTCCTGAAACACCGGGGTTTGTCCCGGTGGCGGACCCTCCGACGATCTAGTCAGTCTCTGTGAGAGAGTAGCAATAACTAGGTGAATTTAAGTGGAAAAAGATTGATTACTTGAAAAGGTGGGTGAGGGTCTAGTATTTATAGAGAATCCCAACCGGGTTTGGATCCTCTTGGGGGCCGGGTCTGAACCCGGAAGCCCATGGGCCTGACATGGCAGAAGGCCCAGGGGGTTTAGGGCTGACGTGGCAATACCAGGAGTGGTATAGGGCTGATGTGGCAAAGCCCTTGGTGGTATTTGGGGCTGACAGGGCAGATCATGGGGCTCCTGTGCTCCTGGGAGGATCTGAGGGCCTGGGCTGCGCCAAGTCATCTTCCTTCTACACTAGGATGGTAGGACGGCTTGGAGGGCTGTCGTGGATCGGAGGCCGAGGGCCATAGTCGCTCATCGGATACGAGGAGTCCGGATCTGTGGGGGTGAACTGGAGACTCGGCGCCGACCCTGTAGTGGAGGTTCGGTGCCGAATTGGAGGTTCGGCGCCGATCTGGACCGCTGTTTTCACCATTTCTGAGTGAGAGTTGTATTGGGCCATGGTTGGGCCCTAAGCCATTTTTACCCTACCACACAGTTATGCTTTTGAGTATTTAATGACTCAAATATTCATTCATTTATGTATAGGTATGGATTACGGTATACCTATTTGGGTATATTTTTTTGGGTGAAATAATTCGAGATCCAAAGATAGGCATTGTTATAGCGATGTTGAACCGATCATTATTGTGGATATATGGGTATATTCTCTATATATAAATAATACATGTGCATATGAGTAGCACGTGTATTGAGCGTACAATTGATTGGATATTGGAACGCGGGTTTGTGGGCTTATAACCCGATACCCAAACCAGTATTTATTCATAAATACTAGCTTGTGATAGCAGTCTAGGTATTCCAATCTTGATACTAGGGTAAATATCTCAAGCAACTTAGATCTAGATATTAACCCTAATTTCCATTGTTAATTTCTCACAAAACCTAACAATATTGAGATATTATAATTAATCAATTTGTGAGATTAATCAAGTTTTGCTGGATCTCGTCGTTCCCGTCGGATCTCATCGAAGCCCTCGAAGCTACCGTTCCCGACCATCGCCATCGTGGTCGGTGTCGTCGCATAGTCGTTCGTCGTCTGTCGTCGCGCCCCGTAGTCGATCCAATTCAACAGATCTGAGTGTCGATCAGCTTCGTCGACTAGATCCGGCCTCTGCTCCGTCGACCAATCGCTGACTTCATCGACGCTCGTCGACGCCGCCGCTCGCACTCAGGCTCACGTGCGCAGTCGACCTCCTTCTCCGGCTGCCTAGGGTTTGTGTGTCAGACCTGGTTGCAGCGAACCCAACCCGCAAGCAAGCCCATCTTCCTCCTCTCTTATCTGTCGTGCTATGTAGTCGGATCCGAACCCGATCTATTGAGAAACTATTTTCTGGCTTTCTGATTGTGAAAAAGACAGTGGGGTTCTCTTGTCTTCATCTCATCAACAGATCTAGTATCTCTGAACATTAAGATTCGTGCAATTATCTAATTTATTTATTTTGTTATTAGTTGGCAGATTTAAAGATAAATCATCTTCTTTATCTAAATTACTTGTGCAGTAATAATTCAGAACATACTCTCAAACTTTAGGAACTCATCCTTTATTCCTTAAGATGGAAAAACATGATCGACCGTATGAAGTTCCTAAACTAGAGGCGTTTAGTAGTTCTGAATTCAATAGCTAGAAGAGAAAAGCACAATATGGAATGAAATTCATGAAGATTTTCTATACCTGTCAAACGACCTATGATGTGTGTACTGAAGATGTGGATGATGCCACTTGGATCAGAGATGAGAACTTGTGTATGGAGTTTCTATTGAACAGTATTTCAGATCAGTTAGCAGATGTTTACATGAAATACAGAACAGCTAAGAAAATATGGGATAATCTGCTGGATGAATTCAAAAAGGAGGAGAAGATCTCCAAGACTCACTTGGTTGATAAGTTCATGTGTTTTGAATTCAGAGAGGGAGAAAGCCATTCTCCCTCAGGTAAGTGATCTTGAAAACTTAGTAGCTAAATTGAAAACTGAAGATATCATTGTGTGTGATGTTTTTCTTATTGAAGCAATAATTTTTAAATTACCTGCATCATGGCTTATATTTAGGACTGAAATGTATAGACTACCAGAGCAAATTAAGCCTGCACAACTCTAACGATGTAATAAAGTTAAGGATGAGACTAGAACTAGGATCAATTTGGAGTTGGCTATGAAACAACTTTCTCATATTAATGTGCTAACCAATATCAAATATGTTCCTAAGTTTAAGAAGAACAATCTTAATAAAATTAAGGGTGAACCGTCTAAGTTGGAAGTCACTAAAAAGATTATCAAAAAGAAAGGAAAGTGCTGCAACTGTAGAAAGTGGAGTCACTATGCTACCGAATGTAAGCTACCCAAAAAAGAACAACCTAACAATGAAATGGTGAACTTGTTAGAGGGCAACACTGAACCCACCAACTTTCTGTGTGTTGTTGGTGACGATAAGGTCAGTGCCTCTGCTATTTGGTTTTTGGACTCGGGGGCTACATGTCATGCTTGCAACAATAAGAACCTGCTTACTGATCTCAAAGATGCAAACGAGTCCGTCTCTATGCCGAATGGAGAATCAATCAAGGTGTTCCAGGTTGGAACTGCAAATCTCAGTCTTTCATCAAGTAAAAATTTAATTTTGCGTAATGTTAAATTTGTTTCTGCTTTAGCAAATAATTTAATTTCTATTAGCTTACTGAATAATGCTGGCATGGTAGTTTCTATGATAAGTGGTAGATGTATTTTATCTGTTAACTCATACTACTTTAGTTGTGCTTACTTAGTCAACGACATGTATAGACTTAGTTTAGCAAATGAAGTGATTAATGCTGTTAACTCAAAACTGTGTAGCCCTTATACTTGGCACAATAGATTTGGACATGTGAACTATATTAAATTACTTGCTGTTGCTAAAACTTTTAATCTGCCAGTTGATACATCCTTAAGATATGACAAATGTGAAGTGTGTTCACAGACAAAGATCACTAGAAAACCCTTTAGTTCTGTTTCTAAGAGTACACAACTTCTTGAACTAATTTATTCTGACATATGCGACTTTGAAAATTTTGTGATGTAAGGAGATCGGAAGTATTTAATCACTTTTATAGATGATTATTCTAGATATTGTCATGTTTATTTGTTAAAAACAAAGGATGAAGCACTTAATAAATTCAAAGAATTTAAAGACCGTGTCAAAAATCAGTTAAATGCTAAAATAAAAAGGTTCAGATCTGATAGAGGTGGGGAATATGTATCAATGGGTTTTAAAGAATTTTGCACTTCACATGGCATTATCTCTGAAACAACAGCACCCTACTCACCACAGTCAAACGGTATAACCGAAAGAAAGAATCGAACACTCACAGAAATGTTGAATTCTGTTATTGACTGCTGGATTGCCTTCGAGTTTTTGGGGTGAGGCTGCATTGACTGCTAATAATATTCTTAATATGTTACCACACTCTAAACTGTCTGAAACACCTTATGATTTATGGCATAATCACACACTGAGTTTTGATAAAGTAAAAACATAGGGTTGTATTGCTTTTGTTAGAATACCAGACCCTAGAAGGCCTAACATAGGACCTCGTACAAATACTTGTGTGTATCTAGGAAGTGCAATTGATAGTGTAACCCCTGTTTTCCCAAAAATGTATTTTTTGTGTATTTTCGGTATTTTAAATTTTTGTAAATTACTTTTCCGCTTAGGAACTATTTTTGTTAAAATGTATTATTGGACTTTCTATTAAAATCTATTTTAATCAATGGTTTTATTTACTACTATTTTCCAATGAAATTATATTATAATACCAATCGTGTTATTTTCATTATTTCCTGAGTTTTTATTATTACTACTACTATTGTTGTTTTTATCACTTTTCTTCTTATTATTATTGTCGGTATTATTATTAATATTTCTGTTATTTTTAATACGGTTATTTTTATTATTTTTATTGTTATTGTTTAATTATTAGTATTAGTATTTCTATAAAATTCTAATTGTATATTTTTATTGGTTTTATTTTTTCAAAACCCTATTTCTATTCTTATTGGATCTTTTGCTTAAAACCCATTATTTTATTGAATTTTTTAACCCATTTAAAATTATCCTAACTACCCAATAACCCACTTATACCCTGTTTTAAAAAACACCCAGACCCGTTATCAACCCAAAACCCATATCTTCATATATATAAATCCATACCCGTACACCAAACTATCCCCTACCCTGTTACCCACCTAACCCGTTATCCCCTAACCCATCAGCCCTACCCTATTAACTTAAACCCTAACTCCATCTATTTAAACCCATCCTATAGCCTGTTCGTATCCTTCCTTCTGCCGCTTTGTCTCCCACCCCCGACCTCTCCTTCGTTCTATCCTGCTGCACCCCAACGTCCCGCTCCCCCTGCACCGACGCCAGTCACCCCCTGACCCTCTCCCCTGCACTCCATCCCACCTCTCCGTCCTGTGTGTTGCAACCCCTCTGCCTGCAGCTAGCGCCAACGCACCCCTAGCCTCCACATCGTCAGCCATCCCCTGTGTTGCTTCCTGCACCGCGACAACCCTGTCCACCCTGCGCCGGCCAGCGACAGCAACTAGTCACGCCCCTAGCGACCCCTCGGCGCCGCCCCATGCAGCGCAGCTTCCCTACCCTGCATGTGCAATCAGCCGTGACAACGTTCCCTCGATGTCCATCTTCGCGGTGCCGTCGTCTTGCCATTGGTCGCTATTGCTCGTGGGCGACATCTTCCTGTTCGCTCTCGTTTGGGGTTGCATGCGCACGGTACTTGCACGTGTTATCTCGGATTGTGGATCTCGAGTTTGGGTTCGTTGATCGTGTGATCGTGGGTTGTGTTCGGTTGTTGTGGGTTTGTATGCTCGTTATTGTGTTCGTAGGATTCGTAGTTCTCGTTCATAGTTCGTGTTCCGTTCGTCATTGTGGTTCATTGAGTTCTTCGGTTCATGTGCTCGTTTGGGTTCGCGAGTTCGGAGTTGATTCGTGTGTTTGTTGGAGTTTGGGTGTTCATCGTGGTTCGTGGGTTTTGTTCATCGTTGTTCGTGGATCTTGTTCGTTCGTTGTGTTCGTTGGCTCGGAATCCGTTCCCGTTATTCTTGCTTGGAGTTTTTTTCGTCGTCGTCCTTCAGACAAGTAACTTGTACTCCAATTCATTTGTTTGATACATATCAAAAAGTTCACCTATAGTGTAGTTGGGTCTAGAGACGACTCTTGTTTGTATTTTCCTTGATGAGTTTTGTCTCTATTGTGAAAATTTGACCATAGATGACTCACGACACAATATAAACATGAATTAACCTAGGATTCGCCCGTTCTTGATTTTTGATCGTGTATGTGAGACGTTTGTGTGAATTCGTGTTTTGGTTGAGACCCATGTAAAATACTTGGTGTGGACATGTTAGGTACCCTAAATCATGATGTTTAGACACTTGGCAGACTCGGTTTTATGTTTGGACGTGTTTGGATCAATTTTCTTGAATCTATGTTGATTTTGTTTTTAAGGGAAAAATCTGTATTTCGTCGCTGTTCTGCTTTGTTTGCTGTTTTGAAGTGTGTTAAAGTCAGTATCTTAATTTTTGTATAAAACATGAGTTTTATAGAATTTCGCCTATTTTCAAACCCCTCTGACCTTGCTTGATTTTGATTTCGTATGAATGAGTTATGACTGTTTTAGTACATAGATGTCGGTCTTTTCCAGATTCTGTTTTTCGGTAATTTTGATGACAAACTATTTTAAAGAACTATGCTAAACATATTATTCTGATCCAAAACTTTGGTCAGAGTTTCTTTATCTAGTCAGGGATTTTCCAGAATTTTGGTGAATTTTATTGATAAGTTTTATATGTTGTTTCATGCTCTTTTATGAAAACTATATTTGCTGTATTTTACTCGCTGTTTTGTAAAGAATCGTATTTTCACCCGGATTCCTTTTACTGTATGAAAAATATTTGTGAAATGTGAAAGTTAGTATATTTTATCTATTTTCATATCAGTTTAGCTGAATTGGATTTCGTTTCATTGGTTGCGAGATATCATAGTTTTCGTATAGCAGTGTTGGGAATTCCAGATTTGCCAAACTCTCATTTATTGATGTTTTCTTATTTTTGATGACTGATCTAATTTTACTGAAAAATTCTGAAACTTTATATTTTGATACTAGACATATAGGGAAATACCCCAGATTTTTCATGGATTTATTTACTTAGTTTGCATGTTGTTTTCCTGCTCTTGAATTCGATTTCCAGATTTCTGGCTGAACGTGTTTTCTGTATTCAAATCAGTTTTGAACTGTATTTTTGTAAATTTCTATATGACTTATTTATACTCGCTAGATTTGGTTGGAAGTCTATTTTCTAGAAGTTTCGACGGATTCATATTTGCTTGTTTATAACACTAGAATTTCAGTTTTGCTACAGTATGGTCTTGCTGTCCTGAACTTGAGATTTTGTTAGTTTATTCTTTTATGTGATATCTTGCACTCGTATATGTTTATCTTGCGACTTGCACTTGTCACATGATCATGCCATATTATTTTTGATATATTTTGCACATGTATATGCTTGTTTGACATTAATAATAAATAACCAAGCCGGGGTTTAAGGGAAAGATCGAATAGTGGATAATTCAGAAACGTGTACTAGAAAGGGGGCCCGTGTTTCCCATTACTTGTGCCATGTTTCATGATTACATGATTCATGCTTGTTATATGCCGCCATGTCTCATAACTACATAATTCATACTTGATACTACTTGTTGCCATGTTTCATGACTACATGATTCATACTTGATATTACTTGTTGCCATGATTCATGATGATTCATGTTTGATACTACTTGTTGCCACGTGATCATGACTACATGACTCGCGTTTGATACTTGCTGCCACTTGTTCACGATTACGTGACTCGTGCTTGATACTTGTTACTTGACTTGTCCCTGAGTACACTGCCCTCTATAGTCCACTATGAAATCTAAAGCGAAACTGTTTGTTGTAGAAACCATGTAAGGTAGGCTGCATGAAGTGCTACCTAGATAGAAATCACTACAAGACTTGAACATGATACTTGAATATGATACATGCTTGCTTGACACTTGACTACATGATACATGAGACTTGTTTATATGAGACTTGATACGTGACACCTGATGCATGTTTACATGATACTTGATTACTAGACACTTGATTCATGCCATTTACACTTGTTCACTTTACCATGCTATTTGTTTATGTTGACATCATACTTATACCATGTTGCTAGTTTGTTTCCCCATGTACTTGTATCTTACATTATAAGTGGCCTGTAACTTGTAATTGATGGGTACTTGTGTTTTCTCTTTTTCTCTTTCCTGCATTCGTTGAATTGCATATTTTGGAGAACATGTTCCAGACGGTATTGGTGACATGAAGTATTAGTGCTGGATCTTGTTATTATTATTTCTTGTAGTTTGCTTGAACAATAATTGTATTCATGTAATTGGATTTATTCTTGTATTTGGGCAATGTGACCCAGGATTATTTGTGTATTTCAGATCATGACTATTTGAGATTAAATATATTTTATTTCAAGTATTCTTGTTGGTATTTAGTTCATATGTGCATGTGTTTGACTTTTCTGGCTTCCGACTTTGATTATTTTATGAGATGTTGTAAAGATTCTTGAACAGCTTATGGATGATGAAAATCATTTGCTAGACTTTTATCGCGTACTCGTATTCCGTATTCCTTTTGGGAAGCGGGACGTGACAGATAGTGCGGCATACAGATTTTATGGCCTATTTCTCAATAAGATAATTGAATCTAGAGATGCAGAATTCTTTGAAGACGTGTTCATCAAAGACAAAGGTATAACACTATCTGGCCACACAGACTTAGTCAATGATTCACAAACAGAATCTAGACCTAGCATAAGACACTGAAATTACAAATAAAATTGAGCCTAGAAGAACCTCCACCAGAGATAAGACACCTAGAACCTATGGTAATGATTTTGTAACTTATGCACTGTTGGCTGATCCACTTAGTGTAAAGAAAGCCCTTCGATCTAGGGATGGTTTACTTTGGAAAGAGGCTATTGATGATGAGATAGATTCTTTATTACAAAATAAAACTTGTAAATTAGTTGATCTGCCAAAGGGGGCTAAAACATAAGAAACAAGTGAGTTTTGAAGAAGAAACTTAATCCGGATGGATCTGTAGCAAAGTATAAAGCACGACTAGTAGCTAAAGGTTATACTCAACAAAGTGGGGTAGATTATTTTGATGTTTTCTCACCTATTGTCATATTGCTACAATAAGGATTCTTCTTGCCATTACATCCATTGAAAATTTTATTACTCACCAAATGGATGTTAAAACTGCTTTCCTAAATGGAGATCTTAATGAAGAAATCTATATGAATCAACCTAAATGTTTTGTACTTAAAGGTTTAGAGAATAAAGTTTGAAAATTGGTAAAATCTTTGTACGGATTAAAACAAGCACCAAAATTATGGCATGAAAAATTTGATACAACAATAAATAGCTTAGGTTTTGAACCTAGTAATTCTGATAAATGCCTTTATTTTCGTGATCTATCAAATAAAATTGCTATAATTTGTTTGTATGTTGATGACATGCTTGTTGTTAGAAGCGACATCTCAACTGTGGTTGAAGTTAAAACAATGTTATCCAAAGAATTCAGCATGAAGGACCTACGTGTTGTGGACACTATATTAGGTATGAGAGTGAGTTTTGGTAGGCAATGTATATTCCTTAGTCAATCCCACTATATCAATAATGTGTTACAAAAGTGGGGATACAGTGATTGCAAAAGGTTTGAAATGCCTTATGATTATAACAATAAGTTGACACCTAACGATGGTGCAACAGTAAGACAGTTGGATTATTCCAAACTAATTGGAGGTCTCATGTATGCAATGATGTGCACTAGACCAGCTATAGACTTTGCGGTAGGCATGCTTAGCAGATTCACTAGTAATCCCAATAAGTCACATTGGAATGCCCTTGAGAGGCTAATGGGTTACCTAAGTGGTACTCAAGAGTTGGCTTTGTGCTACTCTGGATATCCTTCAGTTTTGGAAGGATATTCTGATGCATCGTAGTGCACAGAATTTGGTAAAAGTCGATCCACTAGTAGTTATGTGTTTACACTAGGAGGAGCAACTGTGTCATGGAAATCTAAAAGGCAACCAGGCATTGCATTCTCATCTATGGAGTCTGAACTCTTTGCGTTATTGTGTGCTGTGAAGAAGCGGAATGGATGAGAGACTTGTTGCTAGATATCCCATTGAGAAGGTTTAAAGTAACCACTTTTAGCTTGTTTTGCGACAACGAAGCTACAAAAATTGTAGCAACTAATACTCTTTACAATGGTAAGAGACGAACTGTAGATCTTAGATAGGCAAAGTTGAACTATCTCATTAAGCAAGGGATTATTACCTTCATTGATGTGTGATCAAAACAGCATATGGCTGATGCCCTTACTAAGGGATTACAAAGAGATGTGATTGTCAAAACTGTGGGGGAAATGAGGTTAAGAGTCATTGAGTCATAAAGGCCTTAATACCCTAGTTATTTTGATAATTAGAACTCATAACAACCATACAGAAGTTCAAACTTAAGCATCAATTTGACAGTTAACATGTTTTAGATAGTCTTGATGATTTTACATAAATTTCATAAATATATAATGTCATTCCAATTTTGATGGTATTATATATCTATAGAATTCACTTAAAATAATCATATTATTCCAATACGAAACATGAAAACTTGTCGATGTGTTTCCGATGATTAAATTTTCTTAAATATCATTCCAATTTGGTTGATATGTCTTTTATGGATACATGTTTCATTCTAATTTTAATGATTCAGTATTAAACCATGATTGAAATGGCAGTCTTTTCATTCCAATATGAAACATAGTATGGTTCTTGTGTAGAAACTATAAAAGTATGTACTTTATTTGTTAAAGATACTTGATTGTGATGTTTGTGTTAAAATCTTGCTAGCTAATTTGAATTGTACTAAGTTTTTTTGTTTGAACTAGATACTCTTATACAATTTGTTTAAATTCAAAGAGAAATGACTCATGAAATTCTTATTTGCAATGTTGAGCATTAGGTGCTAGCAAAGATAATGGAGATGGAATCCTAGATCTCGATTTTGAAGATGATGACTTGCTCGATATGGAGGAGTAATCATGAAGCAGCATGCACGGATTTTCTATTGCTGATCACTTGCTAGATAAGAACTTCTTTTGAGTTAAAGACTGCATTTTGAGCTTAAAACTCTTTAATTTGGTTTGAAGTTTATTTGCTTTGTTTAGTTTTGAGACTATGATTTATTTTATCTATTGGTTTAGTCTTTCTGAACTATTCTGAATTGGATATGGTTTGGAAACTATTTAATTATATTTGTTTAATCTTGATTGAACTATTCAGATTTATAATTATATTGGTTCTTATGAAACTATACTTTTATGATGCTTTTCTTATATTATGAACTGCTATCAGCCAGTCAGTTTTATATCGAACTGATGAAATAATCCTGTACTTTATATATTGAGAATATAGGAGGAGATTATTGGATACATGGGTATATTCTCTATATATAAATAATACACGTGCATATGAGTAACACGTGTATTGAACGTACAATTGATTGGATATTGGAACGCGGGTTTGTGGGCTTATAACCGATATCCAAACCAGTATTTATTCATAATACTGGCTTGTGATAGCAGTCTAGGTATTCCAATCATGATATCTAGGGTGAATATCTCAAACAACTTAGATCTAAATATTAACCCTAATTCCTATTGTTAATTTCTTACAAAACCTAACAATTATTTAGGCATCCTGTAACTTTATATATTCATAACTAGTAGATAAGATATATGAAGTTACTAATTGGGATAGAGGTGAATGAAGTCTCGAAATCAAAGCCCGTTATGCTGTCAGAAAATGAGAATGACAATATTTCATGGTGGTACATGTAGATAATCATAATGCACTAAGGTTCATGATTGTTGGGACACTTGATCCAAATTGTGGTTGGACTGCATTTGAGTTATATATTAAGGTAATTAAGCTTCCTAATGCTTGGCCACTTGTTATTTCTAGTTCATGCCCCATTAAGAGTTTTAAACCAGCCACCGAGTCATATGCTAGAATGTCTCATCCACAAGAAGACATTAGCATAACTCCAACAGAATCTGTTACTACAGAATATGAGCCGGTACATCCTTACACCTTGACACGAGAAATTGTTGACAACGACAATGTTATGCAGGACTTCAATAACGCTATTGTTAATAATGAATTGTTAGAATAGGAAGAAGATGAGGATCATGACGAGGATGATGATGAGGAGGACGGAGAAGATCAGGTTAATGATGTTAACGTTAATGTACATGTTAACGATGTGGTTCCATTGAAGCAAACGATGTGGTTGGCCTCTACCATTGCTCGACGACTGTGACGATCCGCTCGGTCGGACCATTTCGCTGTGAACATTAATAAGGCATTTCTCATGAACAAAATTCGAGTATTGGGAATACACTACTCGTTTCAATACACTACTCATATTATTTTTTTTGAAGAAAAGGTGGAATCTGGTCACCCTGTTTCATTAATAAGAGATTAATAAAACATACTCAGAGTACTGAGCCTACTACAAAATCCTACAACCAGAACAAAATTACATAAACACCACCCCGAACATGGGGGGTGGGACAAAATAAACATAGAGTAGCCGCACAGAGATACATCATATCCCCCAACAAACCCTGGGGTGGTGGGTATCAATGAACATAGTAGCGTGCTGTACTGGCTGTCAATCGATTGTCGGCCCGATCTTGATCTCCTCATCATCAAACTCCTCTACCTGGAAAACACTCGCAATCCTTCCCCTGAGACCTGCTGCTGCCACATAAACCCAAAATGAAATAAAATGCACAATGTGAGTCAAATTGCCAGAAATACAATTGCAAGATCTACGAAAGTAAAGATTATTTCTGTCTAGCCAGAGAACCTAGGTCATTGTGGCAATAGCTAAATACCACACTTCTCTCTTAGCACCCCTCTCCGTTGCGAACTTTGGGCCTACCCACAAGTCCTCGTAAGTACTAGGATATTGAGTTGTCCCTAGGGCGCTGAGTACCGCTTTGCTCCTAGGACACTGAAGAAAAAAGATGGTCTCTAGTCTCGAGGGCGGCGTGGCAGAATCCGCATTGGGAGTCCATACTCGGTTGGCGCTTAGCGAGATTTTCTCTAGTCAGGATCACATCATTTAGTACCAACCATAAGAAAGCTTTGATTTTTAGCGGAGCTTTCGTTCTCCAGATGACGGCAGCCCACTTTGGGGTACATCCCCTAAAATGGATGCTCTTGTACATGGAGCGAACCGTGAACTTGCCGTACTTCTCCAATCCTCAGAATTTTTTATCGAGACCCTGGGAGCAACCAATTCCAGTGCTGGAGATGTAGGCCTGATGTTCCGTAAGTCTGAGCTGAGAGCCTATGTTAAGCGGTTGTTTGAAAGATAGATTCCAGGTGCCTCTTTTCCAGACTGCGGCTACTGTGCAGTGTGGTTGTGTCGCCTGCTCGTATAACTTGGGGAACAGGGTTCTGAGCGTGTGATCAGCACACCACTTATCCCACCAAAACCTGGTGAGTCTGTCGTTACCGATAGCTGACTTGACACAGCTAGTGAAGGGTTCGTATGCCTTAGTGATGCCTTTCCAGAACCAGGAAACCCGATGGCCTATCCTGAAGCCTAGATTTCTCATTCCATTCCTATGCGTATAACCCTGAACAGATTGCTGCAACCCTTCTCCATTAGGGTGGAACACTTTCCACCACCATTTGCCCAGAAGCGCCAGATTCATATCTCGCAGGTCAATTATACCTAGGCCTCTATGTATCTTTTTCATGCACGCCTTCTCCTATCTAATGAGGTGATAACCCCCTCGGTCCGGGTCTGCCCCTTTCCATAAGAAACGTTTCCGAGTCCGGTCAATTATTTGGATTGCCCATCGCGGTATTTCAAAGAAGGAGAGATAATAGGTGGGAAGGTTTGAGAGGACTGCATTAATAAGCGTGACTTTTCCACCCAAGGATAGGGTTTTGCCTTTCCAGCCTGCTAGCCATTTCTCAACCCAGTCAATAATGGGCATCCAATCAGCCTTTTTTAGCTTCCCGGGTCTTAGTGGCAATTCAAGGTACTAAATGGAAAAACTCTCTGTGGAGCAATTGAGGATTGTGGCATGTTCAAGAGCCTCTGTTCGAGTCAATGCAATGGGGGTGAGAGCACTCTTGTGGAAGTTAACCCTGAGGCCAGACCAGGCTTCAAAGCAATACAGAATTCCTTTGAAGACGGTAGTTTCCCCTAGGTTGCCATTGCCAAATAGAAGAGTATCGTCTGCATATTGGAGTATAGAGCAACCTTGACGATTGGCTCCCTTAGCCACCGGTACGATCCAACTTGCTCTACTGTACTTAGCCATCATGGATCCTACTCATATTAATATCGACATCATCTCAATACACTACATATATCCATTCATACCTACACATAAATCTTCCAAATTTTGAATACTATACCAATTCTTATATATAAAAAATATGACTATTGTCTACTCGTATCAATACACTACTCATATCAATATCATACTCAAATCAATATGGACAACATTTTAATACACTACATACATCCAATCATACATACACATTAATCTTCGAAAATTTGAAAAAATAGAGCAATTCATGTATATAAAAAATTTATGAATGTTTGAGGATGAAGATTATGGTTTATGGATTAGAATTTTATGAATGTTTGAGGATATGAAAGATGACACATTGAATGAGAAGTGTGGGATTTGTGATATAGGGTTTTAGGATATTGGGTTTGGCAATGGAAGGAGAGAGAGATAAAGTGAAATGGGAAGGAGAAGAGGAGACCACTAGTTACATGTATGTACACCGATGCCACTATCTCCAACAACATCATCTTGTATAAGGTTGGCGTTATTTGGGCTAACGACATCAGTTATAAGGTATTTTCACACTTATATATTTTTTTTAAGTAAGAGAATTCATAATTAAATGTCGTTACTCTCAAAAGAGGCATATGAAAAAAAAACAGATGTGGTTTTTGGCAACAACGATATTAAAAAATTAATATATGCCGTTGTTACCAACAACGTTTTATATATATTGACGTGTTCAAAAGCGAGACAGTTTGGTAAATATTTTCGAAAATGGTCTGGTTAGTATTTGTTTTTTCAAAATGTGGGTTTGTACCGGAAAAAAATCGGATAGGTTGTGGGGAGGCTGTAGAGCATCCACTGTCGTTGGCTAAAAACTCAAAAATTAGAAATAGGTTTAGAAAAACGCAAAAACTCAGAAATTAAGATAGAAACGCACAGTACCTTGGTAAACTTAGGAGAGGCTTTAGACAATTGGTAAACATAGGAGATGGAAGATATTCATCCGTTTGACGAAAGGGACGGATGAAAATCATCTGTCTAGTTAAAAAAATCGAGAGATAGATGAAAATTCTCCGTCTCTTCGTCGAAATTAAAAAAAAGAAAAATAAATAATCACTGAAAAAAAAACCCAAACGGATGAAGACATCCTTTGGTGTTTTTATTTTAATTTTTTTGATTTTTTTTTTTTGATTTTTTTATGATTTCAATCCAAAAAAAAAAAAAAAAATTAAAAAAAAAGTCAAAACTCACCAAACGGATGATCTTTCATCCGTTTGGTCAGTTTTTGACTTTTTTTTAAATTTTTTTGTTTTTTTTTTGCATTTTTTTGACTTTTTTATGATTTTAAACAAAAAAATTTTAAATAAAATAAAATAAAAGTCAAAACTCACCAAACGGATGATCTTCATCCATTTGGTCAGTTTTTGACTCTTTTTGAAAAAAAAAAATTCGTTTAAAATCGCTGAATACCTTATATATATATATATATATATATATATATATATATATATATACACACACACACAACGACGGATGATGTTCATCCGTTGTTTCTGTTTTTAAGATTTGGATGACTGCTGCGTGCTCCTTCTATTACTATTTCTAAATGCTATATTTAGCAATGAGAATAGAAAACTATAGTGGATGCTCTAATAAAATCATTATAGGAAAGTTTGGTTAGGCATCTTATTTGACCTTTCAGTTCATTTCACCTCATCTTTCTCAGTCTTCTTCTTTAAGAAAAATGTTATTAAAGACCGGAGGATGCTTAAGGTTAGAGCATCCACAGTCGTTTGCTTATTTGCCATTTTTGCCATTTTTTTGGTACTGTAGCGCACACAGTCGTGATGTATTTTGCCATTTTTTAGCAATCTGTGTACAGTAGAAAGGGAGAAATAGCATTCGAAATAGCAAAATGCATATTATATCATGTTTCGTCAGGATTATTTAATTATATTGTTAAATGATCGGACGAAACATGATGTTCTCATGTTTCGTCCGAATTAAAAAAAAAATATAAAAACCAAATAAAATATGTGGGAATAAACATGATGTTTATTCCCATCATGTTTCGTCCCATTCCTTTTATTTATTTATTTATTTATTTAAATTTCCTTTGGGACGAAACATCATGTTTCGTACCGTATTTTTTATTAATATTTTTTAACTTTCGGCCTGTATAAATTATTTTTTTATTAACAGACAAAACATCATGTTTCATCTGTTACTTTTTAAATAAATTTATGCATTTTTTACCTTTCAACGACTGCAGCATTTCGAAGAAATACATTGCTAAAATATGCATTTTGCCATTTTTTTCATTGAACGACTGTGGATGCTCTTACAGCTGACAAAAAGGACAGCAACTAAAAATGTGCGGAGTAAAAAGGATTCTCAAGGAAAGGAGATGGGTTTTGAAGTTTTGGAAATTACAGAGCAACGTACAATTCAGCCATCAGAAAGGCATTTAGAAATAGAAAAATTAACTCCTAACTGTAGTCCTTGTTACTCATATTTTGAGGAAAAAATGGACGGACGCAAGAACTTCTTGCGTTCGATACAATTTTTTTTAAAAAATTTGCACAGCGGGAGCATTTTTTATTTTTTATTTTTTTAAAAATTTCACGGATGCAAGATCTTGCGTCTGATACATTTTTTTAAAAGGGAAATGTGCGGATGCTTTAATTAATCTTCTTGCGTGTGAGAATTAAAAAAACAAAAAAAAAAAAAAACAAGACATTCTTGCGTCCAACCAATTTACTGTTAATTTCCATCTGATCGACCATGCATTAATCACTTTGACCATGCATTAATCAACAACTTAATCTAATCTAAAGGTTAATTAATCTCTACTACGTATTATAATGGGAGAAGGCCTTAGTGTAATTTGTCCATATCCCAACCCGTGCAACGCACGTGCTGGTAGATTTTTTTTGCCCTTTTCATTCCCCCAATTTTTCCCACGTGCACAGCACGTGTATAATACTAGTAACTAATTTAACCTTAATTAATTCTTAAATTTTAACTAAATCTTATTTAAATTATAATTTTTATACATGCTAGACGGTTTTGCGTCCCTCGATTTTTTTTTATTTTTTAATGCACGAACGCAAGATGTTTACGTGTCTGTATTTTTTTAATTTAAAAACATTATCGAACGCTTAATCATCTGGCGTCCGATCACCCAAATTATTATTATTTTTCTTGGACGAGTGAACATCTTGCGTCCGATCTCAGTTCACTCGCGTCCGATCTCATTTTTAACATCGGACGCAACATCATCTCCCGATTCCCATGTTCGGAAAGTTTCTATTTCTGCTCTCATATATAGAAGTTTACTGTTCCCCAATTTCCAATTGGAATTTTGGGGTACGACTGCAACTCAATTCTTTCTTTTTTTTCCAAAATTTTCAAATATCACCAACGACTGCAGATGCTCTCATGTGTTGGAAAATGAGTGTTTTAGACACCATTTTCGAACCGATTTTGGAGCAATTTTTTGAGTAAGATCCTTAATGAATTATTGAGAGATCTTGATTGATTTCTGTTCTCCTTCGTGAGTAGATCAAAATCATATATTGGTTCGCTAAAATCGGTTAAGGGGTGAATGAGAAATTGTCTCTCAAAGTGAGACGTTTTCATTCTTGAAAATGGGTTAAGGGAACATAGTCCCACATCGGAAATAACAAAGGAAATAGAAGAGGATATATAGTAATCTCCTTCTAAGCATTGTAAGATGGCTAGAAGAGAGGCTCTCTCTCGCGCGCGCAGGGGGGTGCAAATCACTCACATGCGACTTGTGTGCACGAATGTCGGACCGATTTGATCCCACCCCGTGCAGAGCCACTTTTTGCTACAGTTTTCCTTTTGTAACGGCTGAAATGAATGCAGAAACGGTTCTGTCTGCCGTTTCAGTGCTGTATTTAATATTTTGTCTGCCGTTACACTGAAGGCATTCAATTCGTTGTCTGCCGTTACAGTGAAGGCTATTAATGCTTTGTCTGCCGTTACAGTGAAGGATGTTAATGCCTTGTCTGCCGTTACAGTGAAGGTTGTTAATGCCTTGTCTGCTGTTACTGTTTTAACCCAGGCTCTATAAATAGAGGCCTCCCCTTTACTTCCTTCCCTGCACAAACCAGATCTTCTTCTCTCCTTCTCTGAGTCTTCTTATGTGCAGTTGTTGGTAAATTGGTGATAGGTTCAAGCGCTTGTACTCAGTTCGGGAGTGGTACGTGGTGCCTACGGGATCGCTCCAAGTCATTGCATTCTGGGAGACAGACGCCTCCGTTCATTCCAGCAACCGGAAAGAGGCGAAATCTATTTTAAGGACACTGTGTGATACACAGGCCTCGGCTTCCTTGGAGTTGTACTTTTCATTTGTTTCTTGTAAGTTGTTTTATTAATTTTTTTTTCTTTTCTTTTCTTTTGATTTTTCTCTCTCCTGTTCTCTTCTATGTGTTTCTGTGCCTCTCTATCTTTCGATTGTAAAACGAATTTTATAAACATCATGTACTAACGTACTGTGCTAATGAACAATTTAGCATATACTAACACTATTTTGACAAGCATGTGTGCAGATTTCTGTGGAGGGCTTAGCCCAACGTCCATAATGTGAAATTTGCATATTGTTAATTTATAAGATATGCAGTTGATATCCTGCACAGCATCAAGGTAATTGGTGCTTTCAAAGCGTGTTTCTATAGCATTTTTTGCCGAGCAAAGTAAAAGCTTGTCTGAAAATTAGTCGTCGATAGCATTTGGCTCTTGTGAGAACTGTTCATTCAAATTTCAAACTATAAATCCTGGGCCTACTTTTAGGAGGGGTTTGAAATGGCAAGGGCGTTGGGTTTATATATATCTTACATACTAAGTTCGATACAAAGATGATAAAGCGAAGGAAGCAACACATTTATTAGATGGAAGATGAGAAACAACGACAACAACAGAAGAACGTGCGGTCAACTGTCACCCCCATGGATTCGGCTAGAGTCAAATAAGGTTGACTGCACTTTGGGTAGTTGACCGCGCGCGGCTGCTGTTTGTGTTCGGGTGCGGATGCGGGTCTAGGAGATTCGTTTAAAGCCCGACTTCTTCTTCTAGTTAGATCGTACGGTTTTAATCGCATATATGTTTATCACTTTAGGAAATATCAGATGACTATTATCAAGATATCAAACTATGGTTTTTCTAGATTTACTGGACTTCATTGAAAGCCAAAAGAGAGATAGTACTTCATTGAAAGAGTTTGAGATGTTCTCCAAGCTAGAGAGAGGGTCGTGGTGATAATTGAAATATTTTTTTTCTCTTCTTTTGTTGAATAATATATCAGTTTCTTCTTTCCGGCCGGATTAAGGTGAAAGTCTATACCGAGATAAATTTGTGTGTTTTGGTGTATTTAGTGTGATCAATATCTTAGTAGAAGAGAAAATCAAATTCCCTAATAAAGCGAGCTAAAATAAATTTAGTGTCAAACCAAGTGTCGAACATAATATATTCTCAAATTGATGGGTAGCACACTACCACTGCCTTATTGATTTAGTTTTCCTTCGACATCAATAACACAAACTAGTGAGCAAAACCTTTTTGATTTCCTTCTCTTAAAAAAATGTTTTTCATGCATGCGGTTGGTTCATAAAGAGTGAGAATTGGACGACATGCATTTATAGAGCTTTTGAATTTTGGCAACAGCAGTAAACAGTAGCAGTCCTACACTACAACACAAAAGGGGCTTTCCGGCATTTTTTTTTGGCCTGCACGGCTACACCGGTGTTTTCAAAAACACCGATAGAACCGTCGGAATAGCGTGCGTCGCATTAGCTTTGGGCTTACTTAAATTTACTAAAAGAATACAAAATACCTAAATTCACTCAAATTTACTCAAAGAATGCATGAATCGCAACGTGGTAGTAGTGGTTTGAAACATCAAAGTCAAAGCTCCAATACTTAAACAGTTCTTTGAGTACTACCAAGTACTTTTGTGACTTGCATTAATTCTACTACAACAACAATAAAGTCTTTTTTCTAACTAGTTGGAGTCGGCTACATGAATCCTGGTTTTTCATTCTGCTCGGTTTAGCGCAATATTTTCTGTAAGGTCACAAGCTATCATATCTTTTTTTACCGTTTCCAGCCAAGTTAGTTTAAGTCTTCCGCTACCCTTAACTCTACCCTCAATACTTATCAAATCACTATTTCTAACGAGGGTACTACTAGGTCTACGTGTGACATGTCCAAACCACCCGAGACGATTCTCTCTTAACTTATCTTGGATTGGAGTTACTTTTAACCTGCCTCGTTGATAAGTGAAATTTCTATATAATTATTAGTACTCTTTTATATATTAAAATTGCGAGTTCTCGTTGATTTCTTTACCATTTATCTTATTTCTACTTATTTTTATTTATTTGTTCGATTTTGTAGAAATAAGATTTATAAGTGCAAAAGATATGAATTTTGGTAAAAATCAAAGAAAAAATAATAATCACAAGGATAAAGGTTTTAAAATTCAAATTTATTTTATGTGAAGATTTCTAGAAAATTTGAGCACTCAAATACATATTTTTACAAATTGGCTCTTTGAAGAATAATAAAAAATATTTCGGTCAATCAGGAGGTGGAATAAAATAGTGTAATAGCAAATTAAAAAAGAAAAAGGAAAAAAGAAAAAGGAAACAGTATGGATATGCATGGGTGTACGTGGTTTAGTTTATTAATTAGTTTAGAAGTAATAGATTAATCTTAATCAAGTTATTTTAAATAATTAATCAACTAATTATAAAACTA
Source organism: Hemerocallis citrina (assembly GCA_017893485.1). Lineage (NCBI taxonomy): Eukaryota > Viridiplantae > Streptophyta > Magnoliopsida > Asparagales > Asphodelaceae > Hemerocallis > Hemerocallis citrina. The sequence goes on along the minus strand of CM030364.1, from coordinate 20,649,478 downwards.
AATCTAATCTTAACCTAATGCTATGTTTTTTTGGGTCCTACATAAGTCCTATATAAAGGCAGCATGGGGCAGCTCTGTGGTTTGAGCTTGGTGGCGCGGGGACCAGAAGAATTTTTTTTTTAATAAATTAAGGTGGAGTTGCGACTGGCGATTTCAGAAGGGAGAGAAACAGATAAAAGAAAAGAAAGAAAAGGTGGAGTTGCAGCTGTCGATTTCGGAAGAGTGAGAAAATAGGAGAAGAAAGAAGGAGAGGAAATTGAGACTTGGATCTTCCCCAAAATTAAGTGCATTTGGATAGTTGTTCTGAAAACAGTTTTCTGAAAACTGTTTTGTGAAAACTGTTTTTTAAAAATGAGAATGTAAAAGCTGTTTGAATAGTTTTCTGAAAACTGTTTTCTGAAAATGAGAATGTAAAACCTGTTTGGTTAAAAAAAAAATCTGAATACTGTTTTCTTAAAACTAGACTGTAAAATGCTGTTTGGTAATAATTTTTTTTTTGAAAAACTGTTTTTTGAAAAGAATGTATAAAATGCGGTTGGATAAACCAAATAATCTGAAATTTTATTAAAAAATAGTTATTGGATAATGTGGTTAGAAAAGGCGTTTGGGTTTAAAATTCAATTATAATTTTTTTTTTTTTTTTTTTGCAGTTTTTGTGACAAGGAGCTTATCAACGGTGTATGTTTAATCAATTTGCATTAGTTTTCTTATAATTTTTTTTTTCTTTGCAGTTACAGAACAAAGTTCTACAAGTATACGAACAAGCAACGTGTGACTATGCAAAGTTTTCTTCGCTTTATTTTTTTTTTTGTTTCTTCTTCGTATCTCCCCATCATTGGCAAACTCTCGACTATGCAAAGTTTTATCTGAATTGTGTAAGGTTGACCTGTTGACCTTCACCAATACATTGACTTGGTCTCTTGCCGCTGCTGCGAACCTGCAAAAAGTGCGAGACACCGGGATGGATCCCGGCGACACACCCTCCGACGCTCTTGGCAGTAATCTGAATGATTAAGCAAGAACTTTAAACTGGAAAAGTATTGATTACCTCTTAATAGTGGTGGATGGGGGGTATTTATAGCCGCCGTTGGGATCAAATTAGGAATGTAATCCCTGTGATCAGATTAGGAATGTAATCCCTAATCCCCAGTGAAAGGATAGATGTGAATCAGGGCCGTTGATTTGGATTAATCAGAAACCCTAATTCTATCCTGCTGGACCGGATTCATTTCGGGTTGGGACCCGTACCCAGTTGAGGTGGATCCGTTCGTGGGTTACTGGGTCTTGAAGAAAGACACAGTTCCCATTTCAGACCCGTTTGTAGCTGAAATTACTGTTTTACCCCTGAGCTTTAAGATTCGCGTCCGATTTGAACGGCCCCGATTTAATCCCATTTTTAGCCATATCAGCAGCCAACCTCAATATGCTTGGTTCGTTCATGAAACTCAGTATTAGTGGCTATGTAGATGGCAGACTGGCTATCACAATACATATGCATCAGCTCATGCTGAAGAATCCCCAACTCAGTAAGTAATCGTTTAACCCATGTCATCTCGCATGTAAGGTCGGCCATAACACGATACTTAGATTTAGCACTCGATCGAGACACCACATTTTGTTTCTTACTCTTCCATGAAACTAAGTTTTCCCCAATAAACACACAATACCCAGTGGTGGATCTCCTAGTCGTTGGGCAGACAGCCCAGTCAGCATCTGACCAACCAGCAATTCGACAGTGTCCACCATCAGTATACAATAATTCTCTGCCACGGGAGCTCTTCAAATACTGAAGAATTCTCATAAGTGCATTATAATGGCTTGTACGGGGAGACATCATAAACTGACTTACTATACTAACTGAGTATGCAATATCAGGACGAGTGACCGTGAGATAATTTAGTTTTCCTACAAGCCTTTTATATCTCTCTGGATCCTCCATCAGGACCCCCTGATCTGGCAACATTTTGAAATTTGGGTCCATAGGAGTGTGTGATGACCTACATCCAAGCATACCGCTCTCAGTAAGTATGTCCAGTACATACTTTCTCTGTGACAAACAAATTTCCTGCTTAGATTGAGCAACTTCGATCCCCAAGAAATACTTTAGTCGCCCAAGATCCTTAGTTTGAAACTTCTGTTGAATATATGACTTCAGATCTTGAATACCATTATGATCATCTCCTGTAATTACAATGTCATCAACATATACAACTAAAATGATTTTCTTCCCTTGATGATGTCGATAGAACACGGAATGATCATTATCACTCTTCATCCAAAACTCGTAACAACTTCAGTGAAATGGCCAAACCAAGTACAAGGAGACTGTTTGAGTCCATACAAAAATCGTTTCAAGCAACAAACATTAGTGGACTCGGCATTGCTAACAAAAGCGAGGGGCTGCTCCATATAAACCTCTTCATTAAGAATGCCATTGAGAAAGGCATTTTTGACATCAAGTTGATGGAGCGGCCAATGAAATCGAGTAGCCAAGGCAATAATGATCCGAACAGAAGGCATTTTGGCCACAGGAGAGAATGTCTCATCATAATCAATGTCATAGGTCTGAGAATAACCTTTAGCAACCAATCGAGCTTTTAGGCGAGCCAGAGAACCATCTGGGTTTACTTTAACTGTGTACACCCATTTACAACCAACACAACGTTTACCAGACGGAAGGTTAATAAGATCCCAAGTACCATTTTCCTCAAAAGCAGACATCTCTTCTCGCATAGCCTGGCTCCAACCAGGATGTAATAGTACTTCTGATAATGACTTAAGAACCTGGTGACTGTCCAAAGTAGAGACAAAGGCATAATGAGCATATGATAAGTGAGCATATGAAAGACGACTGTATAAAGGATGAGCAGTGGAGCGATTCCCTTTGTGTATAGCGATACAAAAATCAAGATCAGAATGCTCGCTAGAAGATAGTGTGGGCGCAGTGGAGGAAACCGGGGTATAGTAGCAAGCTCAGACAGTCGTGTCTCATCGACTTGAGGCGATAGGACAATGGGCACATTGGCGTGATCTGAGGGAGTGGTGTCCGAATGTCGTTTACACTTGAGTGATTGTAGGCCATTCAGGCATTGCTGGGGAGCACTGTATTACAGAATCAGTAAAAGTAGATACCACAAGTCTAGGGTAGGTTAGAAATTCAGATTCAGTCGCATCGGAGGAAACCAAGGTTAAAACCAGAGAAAGTGTTGGATAAATAAGGTTGGGACTCATGAAATGTAACATCAGTAGAGATAAAATGACGACGCAACTCAGGACTATAACATATATAACCTTTCTGGGAGCGACAATGCCTCGGATAGAACGGGGAACTAACTTGGAGCGACCAGGACGATGATCATGGACGAAACTAATACATTCAAAGATTTTGGGAGGAAGGGAAAATTGGTCAACATTTGGAAATAAAACGAAAAAGAGTGTTTGACCATATAACATAAATGAGGGTATGCGATTAATTAAGTGACATGCAGTAAGTACTGTATCCCCCCAGAAACACTGAGAAACTTGTCTATGAATAAGCATTGTCCTTGCAACCTCTGACGATTTTTACGCTCGACAACCTTGTTTTGTTAAGGGGTATAAGAGCAAGAAGACTCATGAGAATACCACAAGAAGACATAAAACTAGTGAACTCAGAAGAAAAATACTCTTTGGCATTATCACTTTGCAAAATTTGAACATAAACATCAAACTGGGTTCTCACCTCGGCGCAGAATGATTTTAAAATAGACAAAACTTTAGGCCGAGATTTTATTAAATATAACATGTGGGCCGAGAATAGTCATCAACAAAGGTAACAAAATATCTAAAGTCACCGAACTGAGACTGAACATGGTAAGGTCTCCACACATCAGAATGAACTAAACCAAAAGGTCGACTCGACCGTTTATCGACTCTAGAAGGGTAAGACATACGCAAGTGTTTACCTAATTGGCATGACTAACAAGATAACTCCTTAAGAGAAGATAATTCACGTCTCAACTTCTTTAGATTCTGTAACAACGGATGACCCAACTGACAATGCAAATCCAAAGGCGCACTCAAGCATGCAAATGAGGTAGGAACACTATCAAGCTAATAAAGACCCTCTGACACACGCCCTATGGCAATAATTTTTCCGGTCCCAAGTTCTTGAAATGCACAATAATTAGGAAAAATGGTAATAGTCAGTGTTTTAGTAATTTTACTAACAGACATTAGGTTAAAGAAAAATTTTGGCATATGAAGAACATGACTAAGTGGTAAATTGGAAGTAAGGTTTACATGTTCGACCCCCCCAACGGGAGGAGCAGAACCATTAGCAAGTCTATCAGGTGGATGAAAGGATCTACTAACAGATGACAATATATTTGAATTCTCTGTCATATGATCAAATACACCAGAATTCCCAGTCATTTGATCAAATACACCAGAATTCCCAGTCATTTGAATATATTGTCATAACAGATGATAATATATTTGAACTCAGGTGGTGGGGATGTCATAACAGATGATAATATATTTGAACTCAGGTGGTGGGGATTGGTGGTACAAGTTCCTAAGTTTACCTTTGTATAAAAGATTCATCTCTGCTCTGGATTCTAAAAGGAATGAATCCAGAATACATTGCTGGGTCTCTCATGTTTTTTGCTAAGAGATTTCTACCAGGGTTGAATAGGGGTTTTGAATATACAACAAACTGGAATAACCCTTGCACATCAGTTTCAACACCTACGGAAAGAGATCAAAGGGCTCACCTCTAAGAGATGGTTGCATTGCTTCCGATGAAAAAGGAAGTCGTTTCAACGAAGTTTCTACTTGGGTTACTTCGATCTGCAATGCTCTTACATGCAAGTTCTTCGTGTTTGGAGAATTTGGAGATGAGGATTGGGGCTCAGATGGATGAAACATCTATGGAGGATCTTCTAATTATAACGAATTTGGGCTATTCAGGAGAAACTCTTTATGATGTTGATTGCTTGCAGAGAAATTCTTGACCATTTCATGAAGGTAAATGAATCTTTGTTTATTGTAATATTCTAGCTCGGGTAATGCTCTCTATATAGTAACAGGGCCGGCCCTACCCTACAGGCGGGTAAGGCGGCCGCCTTAGGCCCCCGGAAATTTCGCGATTTTAGGGACCCCAAATTTGATCTTCCCATGTAAATATAGGCACGTAATTTGCGCGTAAAAAAATATATATGCTATTAGGGGCCCCCATTTCGGAAGTTTGCCTAGGGCCCCTGGAAACTCAGGGCCGGCCCTGTATAGTAAAAGTAAATTATGGTGTTGCCATGTTGGAAACACACTTGTGTTGAATTGAAGGCAATAGAAATAGATCTCCTCTTATAATTAGGTAATTTAGAGTGCGTTTGTTTTGATATTTAGAATAGAGTTTTCTGAATAGAGTATTCTGAATAGAGGTATTTTGAAAATGAGTTTAAAAGCTGTTTGTTTAGACTATATTCTGAAAACTGTATTCTGAATACTGTTTATCTGAAAAAGAGAGTTTAGAAGCTGTTCTGTTATATTTCTAGCTGAAAATTGTTATCTGAAAGCTGTTTTTCTGAAAAAACGAGTTTAAAAGCTGTTCTGTTATATTTCTTGCTGAAAACTGTTATCTGATAGCTGTTTTTCTGAAAAAGCGAGTTTAAAAGCTGTTCGGTTATATTTTTTACTGAAAACTGTTATCTGAAAGCTGTTTTTCTGAAAAAACGAGTTTAAAAGCTGTTCTGTTATATTTCTTGCTGAAAACTGTTATCTTCGAGTTTAGAAGCTGTTCGGTTATATTTCTTGCTGAAAACTGTTATCTGAAAGCTGTTTTTCTGAAAAAACGAGTTTAAAAGCTGTTCTGTTATATTTCTTGCTGAAAACTGTTATCTTATAGCTGTTTTTCTGAAAAAGCGAGTTTAAAAGCTGTTCGGTTATATTTCTTGCTGAAAACTGTTATCTGAAAGCTATTTTTCTGAAAAAACGAGTTTAAAAGCTGTTCTGTTATATTTCTAGCTGAAAACTGTTATCTTAAAGCTGTTTTTCTGAAAAAGAGAGTTTAAAAGCTATTCTGTTATATTTCTAGCTGAAAACTGTTATCTGAAAGCTGTTTTTCTGTAAAAACGAGTTTAAAAGCTGTTCGGTTATATTTTTAGCTGAAAACTATTATCTGAAAGCTGTTTTTCTGAAAAAGAGAGTTTAAAAGCTGTTCTGTTATATTTCTGACAATTTTGAATATCAATTTGAAATAATAATAATAATAAAACTAATAATATATATATAATAATAATAATAATAATAATAATAATAATAATAATAATAATAAATAATAATAATAAATAATGGATTCTAGGGTCGAATTTGGGCTTTCTTGAAACCCTAGGATTTTGATCGGAGAAATGGTTTTGAATTGTGTTTCATTGTGACAGATCTTATTGTTTTTCGATGCTATTCTTTGTGTTGATCGCTCGAGTGCAAATGCAAATGCACAAAAAAAAACCCTTTCTTGCGGGTTCTTGTGTTTCTACATCCAGATTACCAACTCACTCCGGTTGATCGATCGTGAGTTTGAGAGGGGTGTTATCAGCATCCAGTTCTCAGTTCAGGGATGATATCCATCACATCGACAATTCTCAAGTCCGAGGTGAAATCACATCATCAATAATTCTCAAGTCTAGGGTGAGATCCTATTATCGACCATTCTCAAGTCAGGGGTGAGATCCGATCAGTTTATTTCTCAATTCAGGGGTAAGATCCCATCATCGACTATGTCTCAAGTCAGGGGTGAAATCCCATCACAGATCGGGATATGGAGATCCTGCCACTATTCGGGTGAGATCTCAACAGTGCGTCACCGCTACTTCTTTCCGCAATACTCTACTTCTCAGTTCCGTCATATGCGCCATCAAGCGCCGTCACTGCACCACAGTTTGTCGTTCTTTTCACATCAACATCGTCAGTATTCCAAACTCTTGTTGCTTGAACCAACTTGAGTTTGAGAGGGGGTGTTAGATGATATATTAGTTTAGTCCCTTATTGGTTATGTATCAGTTTAGTTTTCTATTCTTTCCTATATATATGCGTCATATTGTATTCAGTTTATTAAAAAATCAATCAATAAAGAATTATTCTCATCCAACAATCGTATCAGTGGATTAGTGGATTAGCTGACTGATACAATCACAATGCAACATACTATACTGGCACAAGGAAAAAATTGAAGGAACAAAAAAATGTATTAAAGTTTAAAATAACTAGTCTCGTGTCAGGTGTGTAATAAGCCGTGTAAGTCTTAACACAAATGTGTGACATGACTTTCAAATAAAAGTTTTGTGCTTCATAGATTTTCCCTTGATTGTTTCTGAACTCGAGTCTGTGATCATTCATTGTTTATTATGATCTATTTCCATTGCAGTCCCATTCATGGCTCACCGACTCCGAGAGAGAACAACTTTGCCGACTCATGAACTGCCTGCCAGAAAGCTCACTTGATGCCTGTATGCATGCGGCGCAGCCCAAAACGAGAGGCTACCTCTCAAAGTTGTCATCCAAGTCCTCTTCTTCGAGCAACTTACGCTACGAACCTCTCTTGCTGAGATCTTATTCGATGACATAGAAAACTCACTCACTCTCACAGCTCGCAAACCGAGACCAATCAGGTGGGAAAAGAGAATGATCGGCTCCTGGATGTTTGCGAGATGAGGGAGAGAGTCTCAGAGCTCGAGAAAGGACGTTTGAATATGAAAAAAGAGATTGAGAAGCTTGGGAACAGTGGGAAGCCGCAAACTACTGGGTGGGGAATTTTCTCTAAAAAGTTTGGATTCAGCGCATCCGGATCAAAATCACAACCAACAAAGAGAGAAAAGTGAATATTGTCGTAAGCTGCAGTTAATTGGTAAGTGAAGTTCAATGATATATTAAATTGACACAATAGGATGATTCTTTCCTTCTTTTGCTTCTTGGTTTTTTTTGTTCTATAAATTAATTAGACGTATATAAATTTTGTTCAGTGTTGATAGGTAGTTAATCAGTTCATTGCTCCACGATTGTAAATCTGAGACTCGTTCATGTAAGAAAATTCACTCAATTAGTTTATGATTTAAGAACCATTTGACCATATTAAGTATTTATATCTGTTTGTAATTTGGATGTCCTTCTCTTTAATGCAAACTTTTAATCGCAAGATCTCTTTACAATTTTGTGTATGAGGGAGCGATTGGGCCGGATTAGAAGTAGTCACCGCAACGAAGGCACTCTGGATCTAGACGGCGGCAATGTCAATGTAATCAATTTCGGTATTCATCGCCGCTATCGATGGCGGCAGAACTGAGCACGGTGAAGGAGGTGATTGCGATGGTGGGGAGAGGGGACACTGTGTTGGCATCGTGTAGACGCCACTGCAACGACCGATGAAGGAGCTGATTTGACTGCAGCGACGAAGGTGGAGAGGGTGAAGCGGTGATGGGGGTTTGGCAGCGACAGGTGCGGCAACTAACCCTAGCTGCCGCCCCCCTAGCGTTGAGAACTAGGGTTTGCTTTTGGGGGTGTTTTTTTGGGGAGAGATTTTTTCCTCCCAGAGAAACTGTTTTTTCTAGGGTGTGATCAGACTGTTATCAAGACGACTGTTAAAGTATGTTATAGCTCTCTACAAGACTTGCCACCACTCCAAGACAGACGCTGAGCTAAGACGATGCGTACTTGTACAATTTCGACCAGATTGGGAGGAAGAGAGTTTATGCACCCTATCTATCAATCACAGGAGGGTGATTCAAGCTCTTCAACGATCTAATGAATCCCAAATCTAGATTTATATGGAATCTCTGCAGAATTCGTTAATTCGATATATCCATTGCTTATATACTTCACCTTCACCTGATTGAAATTAAGTTTAAACTGAACGAAATATGAACAAATCTGAAATCAACACTTACATTATTTTGCTATCATACATAAGAACATTACTTCCCCATACTTGGAATTGGAAAAAGAGCTACATCACAACTTAGGAAGAAAAAAAAGACCCCAAACAAAAACAAAAAAACCGAAAGAAAACGAAAGAAGACAAAGTGGGAAGCTTCCAACGCTAATACCAAATTAACTAATAAATACGCTCTCATGGATGCTCCGATTCTTCAATGCTCAACTAGTTTACCTGATCTCGCTCCTCACTACATAATAAACTTGGAGTCCAACTGCAAAATGAAAAAAATGATCATACAAACTAATTAATTAGAAGCAAAAAAGATATCAACAAAATCTAAACAAAAGAAGTTGAAAACATACAGCGGGACCAGAGTGACCCCTTGTATCGCCGGAACGCTTCCTCGGACAAAATGTCAACAGCCGACCAAAAAATCCTGTTCAAGATGGATCGGATCTTTTCATCCCAAAAAACGAGATCCAAATTCCAATACTGTGCCAACTTCATTTTCCACCTCTTGATGGCGTTAACGACGCCGTCGCAGAAAAACCACCGCCAAGAACTGGGGGCGTCAACATTGTCACCACTGTGCTCCTCCTCTCCTGCCACCATTTCGATCGATCTAAGCCTCACTCTTTTCTTCTCCTTCTTCTTCTTCTTCTTAGTTAAGTTTACTTGTGGGTGGTAGTGCAAGTGGTGCTGTGATGTTGGTTTTGAAGAGAGGTGGGAAGCGTCTAGAAGGTCTGGACGGATGAGGGGGGATTCTTTTATAGAAGGTTCTCGATGGATGGATGGATGGATGGATGGATGGAGGGAGGATGGGGGATTTTTTAATGGAATTTTTGATCGAAGGTTCTGGACGGGTGAGGAATTTTTTCCCGAAATAGGTAATTATTTTAAAACTTATTTTCAAAATAGAGAACTTTCGGAAACTAATTATGAAGAACGACCAGTCATCGTAGGCCGCAGTTGTAAACTGTGGTCTGTTCGATTGTAAGGTCAGGAACTGCAGCCTCTTGAAAAATATGTTTTTTCGAGGTCACAACATTTTCCAATAGCGGCCTTAATCATTTCATATTCAAGCTAGAGAGATTTCGAGACTTGTGTAAAAATTTTAAGTAAAAATTTGTTAAATATAGACCGCAGTTTCTCTGTTAAAAATTTATAATAGAACATACAGTTCCAAACTGTGACCTTCGTTATATTTCATTTCTCAATTTTTTTGATTGAAGGTTCTGCACAGATTTTTTTTTTTTTTTGGAGAGGGGGGGAGGGCGGGAATTTTTTATTGTAGGTCCTTGTTGGATAAGGAGATATTTTTTTGATAAATAATACTACTATGTACACGATTTTTTTATATATAAGTTTTGGTTCACAAAGTGATGTGACACTATTTACAATATATAAAAAGAATATTTTATTATAGATGGGAGATTGAAGATTATTTATGGAGGGTGAATATTATACAACGCCACCTTGTGAAGTAAAAACTTGCACAAAATTTTTTGCACACATCATTTTCCATAAATTGGGTAAGGCTTTTTTAAAGGCGAAAATGAGGAAACTTCCAGAATAACTGTGCGACTTAAATTCTCTGTCCCTAACCTTTTTCCAGGGGCACAAACTTCATGTTTATACGTTATTAGTAATGAAATATAGATGTTATTAGTAATGATTGCACTAATACACTAGGGGAGTTTGGTTGGTTGTAAGATTACTGTTGAAAAAATATATACATAGAAATGAGTTTTAAAAAAAAGGTTTGGTTGGTTGTAGTCGGCATATTTTTTCATGAAATATTAGATTTGTTTGATTTGTAAGAATATTGTAGCAAAAATAATTTAAAGTATTTTTTAACTTTTTTTTAATTTTAAATTAATATTAACTAATTAAACTAAATTGATATTAATTAAATTTACAAAAAAAAAAACCGTAACTAAAAAAACCAAAGCAAAAAAAAAAAAAAAAAACCAAGCCCACAAAAAAACACAGCCTATATGCACATCGGCCATGTGAGGGAAGTTTCTGAAGTTTAAATAGTGTTTTGTACATGAGATAAATGACAAAGGAAAACTCGGAGTTGGAGCAAGAGAGTGCGAGAGAAATAGAAACTAAAACGCCCAATGCCTCACCACCTCTACCTCGCACTCCTCCACCATGATCTGCTTACACCATCATCATCGGGATCGGTTTCAGCGTCCCGACAAGTTGTCTCAACAATGATCAGCAACATCTACAGACTGAGACAACAGCTCCTCCTCCTCCTCAATTGCCCGTCACTGCTTCCACTTCTGTGTCAGGAATGGGAGGCAATTGAGTAGTATCTTCTTCTTCATCTTCTTGATTTTCTTGATCTTCCTTTGTTCGTTGTGGCGAAGCGTCCCGACAAGTTGTCTCAACAATAATCAGCAACATCTGCAGATTGAGACAACAACTCCTCCTCCTCCTCCTTAGTTTCCTGTGTCACTGCTTCCACTTCTGTGTCAGGAATGGGAGGCAATTGAGTAGTATCTTCTTCTTCATCTTCTAAGGTCCAAGCCCGGCCCGATTATTTGTCGGGTTGCTAAATTGAGACCTATTCCCAGTGTAACACCCCACAATTTATTTTAAATTAAAAATGCATTTTTTTGATTTTTTGCACGTATGATACATGTGCAAATTTTTATTCTCATTTTGTTGCTCTCATTTTACTAATTTTTAGCATGCATAAGTTTTAATTAGTCTTCTTTTAATCCATGGACCTAAAGAATAAATCTAGCCCATTAGGAGAAGAGTTCACTAGGATAATTAAATTAATTAATTGGAAGAGAGCCCATGAATCAAGTCCATTAGTAAAATCACAATTAAAGTTGAGCTTGGACTAATACATGACAAGTTACAACTTTTGGCACACATTTAGGACTATGAAAATTGTATTTAATTTGTATGTGCATGTGTGCACATGCACTAGTTGATTTTGGCCGGATTACACCCTAGTGTGGCCGGGTTTGGGCTAAGAGGGAAGGGGAAAGGCTTGGAGTTATGGGGGTTAAGTTTTTGGAAGGTTGGAAAGATGAAGAGTTGTAGGGTTGTATGAATTAATATGGAGAGTTATTAGATGTAAAATTATGCATAATAGACCCTAACCATATCCTATAAATAGAGCCTCATTTCCTACTTTTCTTTTGCACCAAAAACATAATTAAAAGAAATGAAAGAAAGAAAAGAAAGAGAGTGAGAGAAGTTCTATTGCTTGGAGAAAATTCTTGCTTGGAGAAGTCTTACTAGGAGGAGAAGGCTTTGCTAGAGAAGCTAGGAGCTAGGAGGAATCATCTTTTCAATTGTGGTTTTCAATCTTCTCAAAGGTGGGTGATCTCTTCCTTTCTAAAGTCGAACTTGCATGTTAAATAGTTTAAATGAGTAGTTGAATGAGATATATGTAGAATTCATGCTAGCATAATATGCAATGATCTTGTTGAAACTTAGCGAACAAATTGTTACCATGCTAATTGAAAAGGTAGAGTTCAACTAAAGAAATAATTATATGGACCATGTTAGAATGTTTGCAAATTTGTGCTTGTCAAATGTGTGATAGTTATGAGTAATTGTTAGAGAATATTATATTTTGATACATGCTTTAGAAACATGATGCTTAAGAAGAAAAAGAAAAGAAAAATAAATAAATGTTTTTGACATGTCGACATATGTTTAAAAAAAAATACAAGTTTTCGCATGAAAGAAACCCTTGAGATATCCATGGTTGATTTAAAGACACATTTGATTTTTAGCACAAAATTTTTATTAGTATGATGATGAACCTAAACTAGTTTTTAATATACATGATTTCTACATTTTGAGTTTTTAGAAGAGATGAAAATTTTATAAAGAAAGGAGAAACTATGAGAAAATGAAGACATATTCTAATAATAAGTTTCAACTGATTTTTTTTTTACTTGATTCATCTCAGTACCAAAAGAGATGTATATCCACTATTCTAAAATATTGGATCGTTGGATAAATGAATTTTCGAAAAGAACTAGATTCAAAATAGTATAAACAAAAGTACACTAATACAATTCCTAAACAAAAAATATACTTGGACTTACTGGTTAGCCTGTGCAATACAGAGCACTCTTTGAAATGTCTTAGGTTCGAATCTAGATACTAAATAAAATTCCGAATCTGTACTGATGGTATAAAACTATTTTAATCCAGTCCACGACATCAGTCCACAATGGACTTAGTGGTTAGTCCCTTGAGTTTTGGGTGCTGCATTGGTGTGTCAGCTGACTCGGGTTCGAAACCCTTCAGCAGTTTTCACTTTCATTTCCTTTGAAGCCTCAGTGACTTGATAAAAGTTGGAAAATGTACTCTTCTTTTTATGAAATCTCCTAAAAGATTTATTAGAAATAGTTTTAAAATTACACTCTCGTATTCTTTTTTTTTTTTTGTAAATAGGTAAATGCACTTTATTTCCGAAATTATTATTTTGATTAAATAATTCTTTTGAAGAAAAGAAAAATATGTAATGAGATTCGCTCGTTATAAATAACCATTTGGTTGAGTAAGAATGCTAAACGAGATTAAAAATTTGTGTGAATTCATATAAAGTTTTGAAAAGGATTTCTATATTAATTGTTTGACTTAACGATATCTTGTAAATATGCTTGTTTGTAGTTAAGAATTTTTATGTGATTAATTTCCCAAGAGTGATTTGGATCTATGCTATAAACTCAGAAAAAAGAATTATTGTATTAAAAAGATAATGAATGAATTGAATGATGCTAAACAAGACATATACCAAGTTGTGAATAGTTAAAGAATACTTTGAGTTAAGACATGATTATTGAAGGGTGTAAATACCCATGATTCTTGTACATGAAAAATTATGATTTAAGAGTTAGTAAGACCTCGGTTACCGGTACTATTGAAAGAAAAGATTTGAGATATAATTTTGATATATTGCCATTGAGCTATCTCGTATTTTTGTGAGTAAGTCCGGTAGGGGGTAAAACTAGTTCTTGGAATGATAGCTCATTCATGCCTTGTACTTAAGAAGTAGGCACTTAAGAGAAGTGTAGTAAACCTGGGCAAACGTAAGTGGGGCACTCTATATAGTCGGGCAATGTACTTCGGGACTATAGACCCAGTTGGGCAGTGTACTCTGGGACTGTGGTTGCTCCGATGGAGATGAGTTTTTAAATTCGGGACTATGCGTAGTCGGACGGATAGTTTTTGTACTCCAGTGTATATACGTATACCGGGGCTAGAGTGGCACTTGCGGGGGATTCGCACGATGAGGAGTCTGTATAACAGTCGGACAGTGTACTTTGGAACTCGGATCTGTACCCATAGAATGACTAAACCTTGTTCTTACTACTGGGTAGTTTCATGGCAAGGGATCGAGCCCTTTATTGAGGAGTACGTAGGCGCTTGCCCTCGGACCTATGTAATATGGGATGCATAGAATCCGAATAAGTGTGTTTTAGTATCATCCTAGTATAAATTGTGTGCATTAGGCATTAAGGCATGGCGTACACTTACATATTTAGCGTAGTCACATTTAACACTTTATGTTCATTCAAAATTGTGATTTTGATAAAGTAATGAGATCGTTATATGTACGGCATAGAGAGGATAGTCGAGTATAACATTTTCGTCAGTTGTAAGTGACTAACGTACCCACAGCTTGATATGCAGGTAATGGACTAATCATGAAGGAATAAAGCTAATATGATGCAATCAATGATTTATTTGATAAAGTTGTATAAGTTGTATTTTTTTTAATGTTGTAATCTTTATTTTTCCGCTGTGTAAACAAAGTGTAATGTAACTCTGATGTACTATTGAAAAAGTTTTAAATTTCCTTGTAAAATTGTACGAAGTGAAGTAAAGATCCTGTGAAATCTCGAATTCGGTCTTATTTGGAATTCGGGACGTTATACCCAGGTCCAAATAAAACCAAAAAGCCTGAGCCTAACCCGGTTGTCAGCCTTACATTTTTCCAATCGTAAATAGGAATGCACAAGCAAAATTCAGTAAATCAAAACATAAATTAAAGCTAAAAAATTAGGGTTAAACTCTGGATTCATTATTAAGATGATTTCAAACAAGATTAAGACAAAAAACACTAAATTTACCTTCCAAGTTGCACTGGACATTTTGCCGCCTCAGTTCATTCAGATAGA
The DNA here is from genome assembly GCA_017893485.1 of Hemerocallis citrina. NCBI lineage: Eukaryota > Viridiplantae > Streptophyta > Magnoliopsida > Asparagales > Asphodelaceae > Hemerocallis > Hemerocallis citrina. Next base: position 20,634,403 of record CM030364.1, on the reverse strand, counting down.
TCTAGGGTTTGGGATTATAAACACCCAATAATCCTTAAGCTAATCCTCATCCCACGCCTAATCACCCCTCCATATGGAACCAACCCATCTCCATAAAATTAAGACCCAAAAAAAAACACTAAATTTACCTTCCAGTTGCGCCGGACGTTTCACCACGAGGGTTTTGTTTGTGGAATTTTAGGGAAAGAAGAAACTTACAGTATTTTGAGAGGAATTGGCATTTGGGAGATAGTCGGGTCGGGTTGAGAACTTAACATACAGAACTGAAGGTTGAGTCGGATCATGTTGAGAATAGGAGACAGATAGGGTTGAGAATGGGAGATGGGTCGAGTTGAGCTGTTCAATCATAATTTCAATTATTGTGAGTCCCGCGATGCGGCGACGGTTTCGGGCTGAACTTATACAAATTTGAACCCGGCTCAAAAACAAATTCGGGCTCAAAGATTCAAAGATTGAGCGCAGGTTCAAAATTTTCCAAAAAATTCAGGCCCATACCCTACTAAAAATGGATCGAACTTGGTCGGGCTTGGGTCAGTTGCCCCCCTAAAACACTCGTGCACCTCTCGACACCCCTCAATACCCCTCACTCGAACACTAATCATCGTACAAACGATAACCACACAACACCCGAACACTGAATACCAAACAACCTCCACCACACAACACCTGAACACCGAATACCAAACAACCTCCACCATACAACACCCTCCACCACCAAAACAAACAAAACAAAACAAAACCCCACCCCTCAACACTGAACAACCGAACTCCAAACTCCCCCCGAACACCAAACACTAAACCCCCCTACCAAACCCACCCATAGCCGCCACCTGCCACCCTCCTACACCGACATCGACAACAACTACCACCTCCACCTCCCATACAACCATCAACTACAAGCTCACCTCCATTTTGAGCCCTTCACGGAATAATTTCCCTTTTGGCTTATAACCGGCAACTACCAACGTTGATGATGACCCCTCATCGGGATACGAAGGCAATCTGGACTTGGATGAGTCCTTCCTGGAATTCAGCTCTGATGAACAAAGTTTGGAGAGCGAGTAGTTAGAGTGTGAGGGACTCCGCATATATGCGGACTTCTACTCATCAATGCAATCCATCCAAATGGCCCCCTCCACCTATCCTCTGGAGGCGACTCCTGTATCTAAAGGTGAAACACAGGACAAGGGTGTCCTTGTTGATTTGTTCGAAGTAACTGCGATGGCACATGTGGAGGTATAAGAAAATTTTGATCCTCCTTTTTAAATTTCATGTCAGATTATGATGTTCTACGTTTAGCCAGAGTGTGTCACCTCGACATTGATGATGATCACAACTGAATTCCCTTCTCTTAAATAAGATTCGGGGTTGGGAATGGGATAAGGAAAACTAGAATCAAACCTAGATGAAAACTCCACTTCATCCATGCAATCCCTGTGAATTGCCTTATTCTGGAACATTAGAAGGTTGGGGGATCAAGTGCATTAGCCAAGCCAGAATTGGTTGGGCAGCTGGAAACCAAACTTCAACACCCAAACTGTCTCCGACGAGTAGGAGGGAAAAGGATCAGGGAGTGGCACTTGTTTCCATCTAATGGTGCATCATGGGGGATCACAATCAGATTCAACCATGATCTTTTTGAATGTATGGACGATTGGAGCGAGATTTATTCCATCCCCATCCTACTCAGACGTCACAATGACTGGTGAACGCAAGTGGTGACTAATGTCTATGGCCCACACACCGCTAACAAAAGACACTCTCTTTCGGAGGAGCTCCATCCAATCCAAGCGCATTGGCCGACATATCACGCGGATCGCTTTCGAACATAAGGGTAGGGGTAGCAGAGATGCAAAACAAGAGGACTTCAATCGAACGATTGCTGACCTAAAGCCAATTGATATCCCAATATCATATAGGCTATTTACATGGTCAAATATGCAACCCAGGAGGAAAGAACAAAGCTATTAGATTCTCGCAATGAAATTGCTAGAATCTATAAACTTAAGGATATTAAATTTGTAACACCCCGGTCCGAAACAGCGATTTTTCTAACAACTACCCACCACAGGCTTGCCTCATAAAAGGTGCTATAGTTGATTGGTGACCTCTAATCCCAGGCAATTATACACACAAATACAGTATATATATATATATATATATATATATATATATATATATATATATATATATATATATATATATATATATATATATATATATATATATATATATATATATATAAGCAGTGCTCCATTGAAACCGCAAATGTTGTGAAAACTCGTGAAAACCACCTAGGCCGTTGCTTCCAACAACGACCTAGGTTGTTTTCACGTTTTCAACGCTACAGTTGCGTTCTCAGTGGAGCATTGTTACAGTTGCGTTCTCAATGGAACATTGTTCATATATATATATATATATATATATATATATATATATATATATATATATATATAATCTTTCAAATCCCCGGTCAGCCAAGAGAGAGAGCAGCCCCAACCCCGACCCCGCTGCCACGTGGCAGCACAACTGCAATAGCAGCTGCCCCCCCCCCCTCCTCTCACTTCACACCGGGCCCCACACCCCCTCCACATCATCACGTGGAGAGAAACAACAGCAACAACCTGCTGCCTGCCATCCCGTGGGCCCCCTACCAATCAATAATTCATATGATACCCCTTATAGGAAATTCTATAGGGCACCTCCAATTATATATATATATATATATATATATATATATATATATATATATATGCTTTGCAAACGGGTCTGTGTACATAGACCCGTGCGAACTTTAATGTGGACCGTCGGATCTTTGATCCGACGGCTCATATATTTTTTAATAATTTTTTGCCTTAGCCCGTCATTGGGAATGACGGGTTAAGGCTAAATTTTATAAAAAAAAATATAGCCTTAACCCGTCGTTCCCAAGAACGGGTTAAGGCACTCGAAATTCATTTAGATCTGCATGCAGATCGTCTTCTTCGACGACTCTCTCTCTCTCATTCTCTTTTCTTCGACGAACCCAAAGCGAAGAAAACCGTAATCCTTGATCTAAACACATACCTGTCCTCCTCCGTCTGCTCCCCCTCTTCTCTCCCAATATTTACTCGAAACATTGAAACCCAACTCTCTCATCCCCTCTTCGAAACCAAATCGAAACCCTAGTTCGGCCCCAAATTGAATCATTGGCTAAATTCGGACATATTTTGTAAGGTATTGACTATTTCTTTACCTCAGTAGATATATTTGTGTTTATTTTTCAATTTGGGTATACTAAATTATATAGGAAGTGGGCAAAAAATTATTTGCCTTAGTAGATTGTAGATGTAGAACTGGGAAGACTTTTAGTATATTCAATTGCCGAAAATTTTTGTTTTCCTTAGTAATTTGTAGAACTAGAATTGTATATACAAAATTATTTAGAAACTTTTCAGTGCGGTTATGGTTGAAAACCCTGCAAACGACCGTAAAAAAATATGAAACTTTGCGAGTAGGTTGGTCTCACGTAGTACAAGCCACCCCAAGTTGTAGAAGTGAGTTTCGACTCACGGTTCGAGAGATACGGCCGTGTATTGCTTATGGTTGAAAAAAACCAAATAAAGCGGTACACAGCCGTATCTCGCAAACCGCGACTCGAAACTCGCTTCTACAAGTTCGGGTGGCTTGTGCTATGTGAATTCGATCAAGTTGCAAAGTTTTATAAATTTCAGATGCTGTTTGTGCGGTTTTTTCACGTTCCTCGCATTAGAAGTTAATGACTTAGAATATTTTTAGTGCGCTTAGAGTTGAAAACCATGCAAACGGCCGCCAAAAAATACGAAACTTTGCGAGTAGGTTGATCTCAGGCAGCACAAGCCACCCCAACTTGTAGAAGTGGATTTCGATTCACGGTTCGAGATATAAGGCCGTGTATCGCTTTTGGTTTAAAAAACCTAATAAACCGGTATATGGCCGTATCTCGCAAACCGTGAGTCGAAATTCACTTCTACAAGTTCGGGTGGCTTGCCCTATGTGAATTCGACCAAGTTGAAAAGTTTTATAAATTTTGGATCCCATTTGTGCGGTTTTGTCACGTTCCTCGCATTAGATTTTAATGACTTAGAATTTTTTTAGTGCAGTTACAGTTGAAAACCTTGCAAACGGTCTCCAAAAAATACAAAACTTTGCGAGTAGGTTGATCTCACACACTGCAAGCCATCCCAACTTGTAGAAGTGGGTTTTAATTCACGGTTCGAGATATAAGATCATGTATCTCTTTTGGTATAAAAAAACCTAATAAAGTGGTATACGGACGTCTCGCAAACCGTGACTCGAAATTCACTTCTACAAGTTCGGGTGACTTGCGTTACGTGAATTCGACCAAGTTGGAAAGTTTTATAAATTTTGGATGCCGTTTGTGCGGTTTTCTCACGTTCCTCGCATTATAAGTTAATGACTTAGAATATTTATAATGCGGTTAGAGTTGAAAACCTTGCAAACGGTCTTCAAAAAATGCAAAACTTTGCCAGTAGGTTGATCTCACGCAGCACAAGCCACCCCAACTTGTAGAAGTGGATTTCGAATCACGGTTCGAGATATAAGGCCGTGTATCGCTTTCGGTTAAAAAAAACCTAATACAGCGGTATACGGCCGTATCTCGCAAACCGTTAGTCGAAACTCACTTCTACAAGTTCGGGTGGCTTGCGCTACGTGAATTCGACCAAGAAGAAAAGTTTTATAAATTTTTGATGCCGTTTTTGTGGTTTTGTCACGTTCCTCACATTAGAAGTTAATGACTTAGAATTTTTTTAGTGCGGTTAGAGTTGAAAACCTTGCAAACGGCCTCCAAAAAATACGAAACTTTATGAGTAAGCTGATCTCATGCAACACAACCCACCCCAACATGTAGAAGTGGGTTTCGATTCACGGTTCGAGATATACGGCCTTGTATCGGTTTAATTAGGTTTTTTTACAACCAAAAGCGGTACACGCCCGTATCTCTCCAACCGAGAGTTGAAACTCACTTTCACAAGTTGGGGTGACTTGTGCTACGTGAATTCGACCAATTTGACTTTTAGTGCTTTTTTTGTTGTCATTTGTGCATTTTTCCCCACAATCTCAGTATGTTTATTAATGATAAATAACTGGATGTAATGCGTACCAACCACATTTAAATTTTTTGGTACATAGATAAATGGCTAGAACAAGACAACCGAGAAGCCCGTTCGGTACCACTAGTGGCGCACCAACTACTAAGGTAAGATTGATTATTATTATTAGTTTTAAATACGAATATATAATATTATCTCAATAATAACATTTGTTATCTTTATTCGTGTAGGTTGGTGGCCGTCAATCCACATCTGCTGAGGCAGGTCCGTTGTCCTCGGTTTTCGTTACACTACCTGGACCGGTGGACACAAACTTACTCACCTTGCAACCCAAACACCGATCTGAAGCCGTGTGGAATGGGTCCGATAAGAAATGTAACTTCCAAAAGCACGCGGTTCTTCTTTTTGACCCCCGTATCACGCCGTACTTAGTGGAGGCCAATTTCTACGGAGCAAAATTCATGGGTTCAGTGAAGCTAGATCGGCTGCTACTTACAGCTCTTGCCGAGCGATGGAGGCCGAAGACCCACACATTCCACCTACCAGTGGGTGAGATGACTGTAACCCTCCAAGATGTAGCAATGATAACTGGGCTACCAATAGATGGGGTTACCGTGACGGGGAACATGGACTTCGATCGAGTTGAAGTTGTTCGTGATTTGCTCGGCGTCGACCTCCAGTTGATAGTTCTCCAAAGAAGAGAGGCCGCTGAAAAAGAAATCCTCGATAATTTGCCCGCAGATATTGATGAAGATTTATTGTATGAACAAATAGAAGTTGCGAAAGGTAAAGCGGAAGCTGAAGTTATGGATGAAATTTTTGATGGTAAATCACTGTACATCCGGTTCGAGGAGGATTATTTGGCCCCCGATTCATTGTATGAACAATGAATGAAATTTCAGTTCGAGGAGGATTATTTGGCCCCTGATTCGGACGAGCAAATCCTAACCTACTATGCACGTGCATACATTTTTAGTATGATAGGGAGAGTGATCTTCCCGAACTCATCCGGATCAACCATGCCACTAATGTACCTACGGTTGTTGGAAAATTTCCATTATGCGGATCGTTTCAGTTGGGAGAGTGCAGCACTGGCGCTACTATATAGGAATTTGTGCACATGTTCTTTAGGTGGCATACAAATGAGTGGCCCGATGGTGCTACTGCAGATCTGGAGTTGGGAACGCATCCACATCAGACGTCCCCGTATTATTGAGATTACACCGGATTGGTTGGCCGACCCGGGGGTCCCGGAGTTGTTACCTCCTCTAGGAGCATAGTGGGCGGGGCGTCACACGTGGGTCGATAACCCACGTCAATCTTTAACCTACTACAGAGATGAGTTAGATAACCTGCGGGACGAGTTCGTCAATTGGGAACCGTACTCGACCGCCAGGTTGCAAAGGGTTCCACCAGTCTGTTCAGACAGTGCCCTTTGGTTAGCGGCTGCAACACTTGTGAATTTTGGATTTGTCGAGTTCCAGTATCTTGATAAAGTCTTGCGGCAATTTGGATATCAACAAAAGATTCCCGATGTCAGGTGTTATGATAAAAAAGTTACACGAGGTGAGGGGAACGGGACGAGTGCCCAACTTCGATTGGGCTGATTACCATCGTTACCATGTAGCCAACTAGAACACCATGCGGTGTCAATTGACACCAAATATGATGTTCTTCGCCATACCGTATGATGGCTCCCTCCAACAGGCATACATGATGTGGTACAAGCGGGTAACACGGTTGTATATTTCTCCAAAGGCTGCTGTACCAGCCGGTGTGCAGATTCCGATTCCTCCAACCCAGGTAGAACCAGCTCCAGCATATTCCTCCTCCCAGCTGATGTACCAACCAAAGGCTGAGACATATCGAAAAATGGTTAGTAAAGTTTCATATAGTTGGTATGCATGTACTATAATTAAGTGATGTGTTAAGTATGCATGTTGTTTAAATTGAAATTTTCAACCAAATGTAGATTGAAAACACATGGGAGAACGTTCGAACAGCTGCTTGCGTCTTGAAGAGTAAGGTACCCAAGAGCTTTAAGCAGATAATGCGGGAGATGCTAACGCCGTGCCATCGTACTTTGCAACCCATTCTAGAAGTTGTTCCTCGTCTAGCTTCATTCTGATTATTCGGTGACTCACCGGCTTTATTACAAACATATGATTTATCCGCTACATCGTTTCTCTTGTACTTATTTCCACCTTTATGCATAGAAAATCTCGCACGTTTGCAATATGATGAATAAAATTTTTTCGCTTCCTCTAGAGTGGGAAATGTCATACCAATCTTCGGTTTTAGGTGTTCGTCAACATGAGGAAGAAACTCGTCAATTTGTTGTGCACGAACAAATTTCTCTCTGGCAACAGAGCTTCCTTCAAAACTGTCCATACCTAAGAAAGCGTGAAAAGGAGAACAGTTAGGGCTCCTAAATCCGTTACGGAATGTGATGATAACTTTCTAACTTTATTTACATATTATTAGAGAAACGTCACAAAACCGTAACTTTAATTCACCTAGCACAAGTCACCGTAACTTGCAGAAGTGATTTTCGACTCACGGTATGCGAGATACGGTCGTGTACCGCTGTATTTGGTGTTTTTATAACCAAAAGTGACACACGATTGTATCTCTCGGACCGTAAATCGAAACTCACTTCTACAAATTGGAGTTGCTTGATCTACGTTAGACCATCCGAGTCGCAAAATTTCGTATTTTTTGGAGGTCGTTTGAAGGGTTTTCTAGTATAACCGCACTAAACGCATTCTAAGTCATTAACTTCTAATGCGAGGAACGTGAGAAAGCCCCACAAAAAGGCATCCAAAATTTATAAAATGTTGCACCTTCCTTGAATTCACGTAGCGCAAGCCACCACAACTTTTACAAGTGAGTTTCGACTAACGGTTCGAGAGATACGGCCGTGTATCACTTTATTTGGGTTTTTTTTCAACCGAAAGCGATACACGGCCGTATCTCTCTAACCGTGAGTCGAAATTGACTTATACAAGTGCAGGTTCCTTGTGCTACATGAGATCATCCTACTTGCAAAGTTTCGTATTTTTTGGAGGTCATTTGAAGGGTATTCTAATCTAACCACACTTAAAAAATTCTATGTCACTAACTTTTAATGCGAGGAATGTGACAAAACCGCACAAACGGCATCCAAAATTAATAAAACTTTGTACCTTGCTTGAATTTATGTAGCGCAAGCCACGCCAACTTGTACAAGTGAGTTTCGACTAACGGTTCGAGAGATACGGCAGTGGATCACTTTATTTGGCTTTTTTTCAACCGAAAGCAATACATGGCTGTATCTCTCTAACCGTGAGTCAAAATTAACTTATACAAGTGTGGGTTGCTTGTGCTACATGAAATCATCCTACTCGCAAAGTTTCATATTTTTTGGAGGTCGTTTGAAAGGTTTTCTAATCTAACAACACTTAAAAAATTCTAAGTCACTAACTTCTATTGCGAGGAACGTGACAAAACCGTACAAACGGCATCCAAAATTAATAAAACTTTGCACCTTGCTTGAATTCACGTAGCGCAAGCCACCCCAACTTGTACAAGTGAGTTTCGACTAACGGTTCGAGAGATACGGCCATGTATCACTTTATTTGGCTTTTTTTCAACCGAAAGCGATACACGACCGTATCTCTCTAACCGTGAGTCGAAATTGACTTATACAAGTTCGGGTTGCTTGTGCTACATGAGACCATCCTACTCGCAAAGTTTTGAATTTTTTGGATATCTTTTGAAGGGTTTTCAACTCTAACCGCACTAAAAATATTCTAAGTCATTAACTTCTAATGCGAGGAATATGAGAAAATTTCACAAACGGCATCCGAAATTCATAAAATTTTGCAACTTGATCGAATTCTCGTAGCACAAGTCACCCGAACTTGTAGAAGCGAGTTTCGAGTCACGGTTTGCGAGATACAGCCGTGTACCGCTTTACTTGGTTTTTTTCAACCATAAGCAATACGCGGCCGTATCTCTCGAACCATGAGTCGAAACTCACTTCTACAACCTGGGGTGGCTTGTACTACATGAGACAAACCTACTCGCAAAGTTTCGTATTTTTTTACGGTTGTTTGTAGGGTTTTCAACCATAACCGCACTGAAAAGTTTCTAAATAATTTCGTATATACAATTCTAGTTCTACAAATTACTAAGGCAAACAAAAATTTTCGGCAATTGAATATACTAAAAGTCTTTCCAATTCTACATCTACAATCTACTAAGGCAAATACTTTTTTGCCCACCTTCTAAATAATTTAGTATACACAAATTGAAAAATAAACACAAATATATCTACTGAGGTAAAGAAATAGTCAATACCTTACAAAATATGTCCGAATTTAGCCAATGATTCAATTTGGGGCCGAACTAGGGTTTCGATTTGGTTTCGAAGAGGAGATGAGAGAGTTGGGTTTCAATGTTTCGAGTAAATATTGGGAGAGAGGAGGGGGAGCGGACGGAGGAGGACAGGTATGTGTTTAGATCAAGGATTAGGGTTTTCTTCGCTTTGGGTTCGTCGAAGAAAAGAGAATGAGAGAGAGAGAGAGTCGTCGAAGAAGACGATCTGTATGCAGATCTAAATGAATTTAGAGTGCCTTAACCCGTTCTTGGGAACGACGGATTAAGGCTATATTTTTTTATAAAATTTAGCCTTAACCCGTCATTCCCAACGACGGGCTAAGGCAAAAAATTATTAAAAAATATATGGGCCGTTGGATCAAAGATCCAACGGTCCAAATTAAAGTTCGCACGGGTCTGTGCACACAAACCCGTTTGCAACGGAAGAAGCCTCATATATATATATATATATATATATATATATATATATATATATATATATATATATACGGGGTGTTACAAAATGGCAGCAATGATCCCGGATCCAATGGCTGAAAGAGGGTTTCGCTAACACAATTTTATTTCACCTCATCACCAGTGCTAATAGGAGATCCAACCTTGTCTTGTTGATTAATGTAGAATCTGGGACCCTCTATGAGGAGGGTCATATTTGTTGTGCTTTCCATAACTTTTACAAACAATTTTTTGGGTGTGAGCGTGATTTTTGTATCCCCTTATAACATGTTTTTTTGCTAGGAAGAGATAATGACCTGAACGACGCCTTACTAAGACTGAAAGATCCATTTCACATGGATGAAATCAAGGAGGCGATTAAGCACCTGGGAAATGACAAAGCCCAAGGCCCAGACGGTTTCCCAATTGTTTTCTATCATATCTTCTGGAATGATATCGAGGACGACTTGATGGCACTCCTGTCACGCCCCGCTTCCCAAAATGAATACGGAATACGGATACGCGACTCAACCCAGCGAATGATTTGCATCATCCATAAGCTGTTCAGAATCTTTACAACAAATCTCAGAATAATCAGAGTCGGAAGCCAAAAGAATCATCCTCACACAGACATATATATATCTCAAAACAAAACAAAGTGCCAACAGAAATTAATTGAAATCCAATAATACAATAGTCTCAAATAAACAGATCCAAACAACTTAATATCTTGGGTCATATTGCCCAAATACAGTTAAAATCTACGTATTCAAATACATTGTTCAAAAGCAACAGATAATAATAATAGCAAAAGAAGTCCATCACTAATATTTTATTTCTCCAATACCATCGGGCAAACGACCATCCTGATCTGCAATCAATAAATTACAGGAGAAAAAAAAGAAAACAAGTACCCGTCAATGCAAGTTACGGGCCGCTTGTAATGCAGGATACAAGTACAAGAAAACTAACAAATCTAAATAATAGCAGAAACAGATATAGCATGGTATAGCAGAATCAACTAGCATGGTTTACTAACATGTGTCAAGTGTCAAAAGTCAAATAGCATGCAGACAGATATACAGATAGTGTCAAATAATGGTGTCAAGTGATAGTGTCAGACTGATAATAGATAATCAGATAATCAGATAGCAGATACAGATACAGAAACAGATACAGATGTCAGATTCTTATAAGTCTTGTATTAATTACTAACTAGGTAGCACTTCATGTATCATCCTTTTATCACATGGTTGCTGCATTCAAAACAGTTACGTTTGTAAATTTCGTAGGGGATCATATAGGGCCGTGTACTCAGGGTTCAGACAGATATCAGATAACAGATGCAGACAGACAGATAGAACCTAGTGGTTCTCTTCTTCCCTCTACCTTCCTATAGAAAGTAATGTAGACAAGGTACAGAATAACAGATAACAGATAATCATATGAAAAATACGGACCCCCTTCTAAGTACACATTTCTATGCTTTCCCATTACTAGATCTTTTCCATAAACCCCGGCTTGCTCATTTTATAATTATTATCAGACAGATGTGTATGTGTACGAAACAGAGTAAATCTAGCATGATATGTCGATCCACAAGTTCAGGATAACAGATAAGCATGTACAGATGTTAATTAATCACACAACAGAACAAAATAGAGTATTTCCTAATTTAGGACAGCACGACAGTACAGTACTAAAACAGCGATTCTTGTTACCACAAATATCGAAACCTGAATCCGTCAGAGAATCTGGGAAATAAACTTCCAACCGAATCTAGCGAATATATCTAAGTCATATAGTGTTTTAGAAAAACATAACTCAAAACTGATTTGAATCCAGAAAATATGTTCAGCCAGAAATCAGTAAATCGAATTCAAAGTCAGGAAAACAGCATCAAAACACCTCAAATAAATCCAGAAAAAATCTGGGGTATTCCCCTATATGTATAGTATCAGAATATAAAGTTTCATAATTTTCCAGTAAGATTGGTTTAGCCAACAAAAATCAGAAAATATTAAGAAACGATAGTTTGGCAAATCTGAAATTCCTAACACTGCTGTACGAAAACTGTAATATCTCGCAAACCGTGAAATGAAATCCAGATCCGTCAGAAGGAGATGAAAATAGACAAAATAGGCTAACTTTCATATTCCATAAATATTTTTCATACAGGAATAGAAATTAGGGTGAAAATACAAATCTTTACAGAACAGCGAGCAAAATCCAGTAAGTATAGCTTTTATAAACAAGCATGAAACGGTATATAAAACTCATCAATAAAATCCACCAAAATTCTGGGTAATCCCTAAATAGATATAGAAACACTGTGCAAAATTTCAGATCAAAATAATATGCTTAGTACTAGTATCAAAATAGTTTAGTCATCGAAATCATCAAGAAACGAAATCTGGAAATATAAAATACCTCTGTAGTAAAATAGACATAATTCGCAAACCAATAATCGAAACTGAGTTCCGTCGAAAGGGTTAGAAAATAGACAGAATCCTCTACAAATCATGTTAACAAAATATTTTCAAATACTGACCTTAATATGGTCTAAAATACTTCATCAAAAAAAAATATGTTGTAAAATACCAATCAAAACTGATCGCTGACATAGTACAGATTTTTCTCTTAACAACAAATCAACATACAACATACGAAACTCATTCCAAACACAACCAAATATGTTATAGAGTCTACTAAGTGTTCAAACATCATGAAATAGGGTATATAGCATATCCACAACAATTATATCACATGGATCCAAACAAACACACAAATTCTCATAATTATCTCACAAATATAATCACATCAAGAACGATCAAAACCTAAATTGTTTCATGTCAAATTTGTGTTGTGAGGTAACTATGGTCAAATAGCACTATAGAGACAATACTCATCAAACATACATCACACACGAGTTGTCTCTAGAACCCAACTACACTACAAGCAGAATTTATGACTTGTATTATACAAAGGAATTGAGTACAAGTTACTTGCCTTAACCGAAGACGAAACGAACACCAAGAATAACGGGAATGGATCCCGGCAAACAAATCCCACGAACGAAAACCACGAACCAAGCAATCACATGTGCAACTTCGTGCACGAGCAAAACCAAAAGAGAGAGAGAGAGCGGTCGGGAGTGGCACGATGGCGACGGCGCTGGCTTCGGCTGGCGTTGCTGCTGCTCCTGTCGTTGCCGTCCTGGGCGCACAACGGAGAGAGCGGAAGAAACGGAGAGAAATGGGACGGAGATGGAGAGATGATGGGGGAGCTCTTGGGTGCAATGGGTCGGTGGGGTTGGTTGGCAATTGGGAGGACGGCGGATGGGTGCAGTCGGGAGCGGCTAGGGGAGGGGGTGTGCGGGATGTGGGCGACGGTGCAAAGAGAATGGATCTGGGGTTAGGGTTGCACAGGGTTAGGGTTAGGGTTTCGGTAGGAGAGAGGGAGAGGGGTTTATATAAGGGGTGAGTTTAGGGTTGTGGGTATTGGGTTGTGGATAGTTTAGGAGTAGTAGTAGGAGATTTGGTTTAATAAGATTTGCATAGGATTTAAAATAGGATTGTAAGCTAATTTGACTTTGGTAGTTAATTAGGGATCAAAAGCAATATGAATAGCAATAGGATTAGCAACCAAAACACCACGAGCACCCAAGAACAAAATAAGAGAACAAGAACCAAATAAAGAGCGAAACAATAATAACGATCAAGAACAAATCAAGGGACAGAAAAGTCAATAGATAAAAAATGAACAAAATGAATATATATTGAAAACAACTCCAATATATGGTCCAAAATACAAGAAGAGTATAAATACTCAAGAAAGAAGAAAAATACACCAAGAATACGAAAAACGAAAAACAGGGGTTACAACTCATTGAGTTCTACAACCACCAACTAAAATTGGGCCGCCTAAACTACGCTGAAGTGGTTCTCATCCCCAAAAAAAAGAGGACTCTTGGAAAGTGGGCGACTTTAGACTGATTAATATACTCAACTGCTTAGTCAAAATCATCATCAAAGTCCTACATCAAGACTCGGTAAAGTGGTTGATAGACTAGTCAAAAAGGAACAAACGAGTTTCATTATAGGTAGATGCATCATGGACCGTGTTGCAACGACCGAGGACACTGTGCATGATTGTCATTATACAAAGTTTCCTGTTGCACCTGGATTTTGAGAAGGCATATGACTCAGTCGAGTGGGAGTGTGCTCGAAACTCTTAATGGTATGGGATTTTGCCCCAGATGGACCCGGTGGATCCAACAGTGTCTCAACAGGAGTCGAACGTCCATTATGGTTAATGGGAGTGCTGACCACCCATTCTCCTGCAAACGGGTCCCACGCCAAGGCAACCCACTATCCCCCCTCCTCATTACTTGTCGCTGAAGCTATACGGGGAATTGCTAACAATTGTAAAGAAAGGGGATGGATTTCCCATGTGGGTCATAGCAGAAATCGAGCAAGTTGCTCCATTCTGCAATTTGCGGATGATACTTGTAATGACATATTCGAAGAGATAGTGATCTTAAAAGGAATATTGTATTTGCTTTGAACTCTGGTCAGGATTACGGGTGAATTTTCAAAAGAGTAGCATCATCCCCATTGCACTTTCGGATGAAGAGGTGAGAGACCATGCCACAACGCTAAGTTGTAATGTAGAATCCTTCTCCATCAAATATATGGGTCTACCCCTCAGATCAGACAAACTCAAAAAGACGGACTGACTCTTTCTTATTGATAAGGTGGAGGCACACCTCGCTAGATGGAAAGGCAAATACATGTCTTTAAGAGGGAGAGTGACACTCATCAACGCAGAACTATCCAGCCTCCCAACTTACTACATGTTGTTCTTTGAGATACCAATGTGGGTTTTCCAAAGGATAGATGGAGTCAGAAAAAGATTCCTATAGAAAGAAGCATACCCGTCTAGAGGTGGGTACCACCTCATTAGGTCGGAAAAAAGTTTGCATGCATAAAGCGCATAGGGGCCTTGGTATTATTGATCTCAAGGAAATGAACTTAGCCCCTACTAGGTAAATAGTGGTGAAAAACCTTTTCCCCCAATGGTGAGGTTTAGCAAGATTCGGTCCCACAATACCTCAAGGGTAAAGGAACGAGACTGCAGGGTTTCCACGTAGGACCTAGGACCTTCTGGTTCTGGAGAGGAGTTACTAAAGTTCATGATTTGTTCAGTAGTTGCACATCTTCCTTCCTAAGAAATGGGCACTCAACAAAATTCTAGTGGGATAGGTGGTGTGGAGGATAGCCATTAAAGTCACTTTTCCCTGATCTATTTCGTCGATGTGTTCAACCTAACTTAACTGTAGTCAAAGTCAAGAAAATGGGCAATTGAAGCCCTATCCCCAGCTCCAGACACACCATAACTGAAGGTTAGAATGGAGGGACTATGGCAACACATCATGAACTCTAGATGTACGTTAGGACCATAGTCGTTCATGGGAATTAGAGAAGAAGGGGCAGTTCACAATCCGTTCTGGATTCACTACCGTGAATGCAGGCCTCTGGTCATATGAAGTTTAGAAAGTAAAAGCCACATTCAAAGTGCGAGTCTTCTTGTGGCTAGTTCTCGAGGACACAATTCTCACTCGTGAGAACCTAGCCAAGAGACAATCGACAATTGATACCTCTTGTGGCTTTTGCAACGCCCGCATGGAGTCAAGAAATCGCATATACCTTGATTGTCTGAGAAGCAAAGTTGTTTGGCACGAAGTACTCCGAGCTCTCGGAGTACACACCTTCTCAACCTCATATGACAACCTATAGGTAGGTGACACCTTTGCAAGAGACGGACACAAAATGAAGGATGCATGGTACACTGCAACGGCCACAACAACATGGACACTCTAGCTGGACAAGAACAATTTTTTTTACTTTCGTGGTTCTTATATTAATTCCACTAATGAAAAACTCACTCAAATCATGATTTTTTTATTTTGAAGGAACAACCGCATGAACCTAGAAGCACATCTCAAATCAATTCCCTCAGCAGACATATGTCAACGAGGACATCTAGATAGGCCTGACCATAGGCTAAAGCCTACCCCACAGGGTTGTTGTGGGAGGTATCCTGCTACTTATTATGTTTCTATTTCCTTGCTTTCAGTATTGCCTATCCTCCTAGGGTTGTTGATGGTTTTTATACTTTGTATCTTTTATTCTTTGCTTTGCAGTTTGCCCAGATATTCTGAGTTAGTTTCGTTATTCTCATTAATTGAACATGATAACCGTACTCCATCTTTTCTTAAATAAAAAAATTAAAAAAAATTCATCTCAGATGTTCAGTACATTATCTCAATTACAACTCTTGGACCGAAATAAAAGTGAGACCAAATACATTGGGGCATAAGCAGGGGACTTAAACTAGCTTTGTGTTAATTTGTTCACACAGGCAACAACCAAAAAAAAAAGTCGTTTTCTTTTCCATCTCGTTTCTTTTCAAGAACTCCATGCATACTTGATCTTCGGGGCTCATGATTCTGCACAAATCCTTGTGCTCAAATATTCCGATTTCATGCATTCGCAGATAGATAGATGTTCATATTGCAGCCGTAAGATAAACTACAGGTACAATTAAAAGCTTTGAAACTTCACCCCCAAAAAACAAAAGATTAGAAAGCATCAACACGACCATAGCAATATAGAAGGAATGTTTTATAAGTGGTTCACCAGCTCTACGTCAACTCTTCTTGGATGGGGTATTCCTGCTAGGTGTGCCAGATGTTTCTTCAACTGGAGGTGAGGAGGACCTGTTTTGATCTTCTAATGTTTGTATGGGATCCGCAAACGATCTTGTACACGGCCACCTAAAGAAAGATTAAAAAAACTGAAATGAATTTCTTGTTGAACAAATTATACCATAGAGTACTGATACTCCCAAAACATCATTTGTTTAACTGCAATACATACTACACAGTCAAAAATTTTGATTCCATCTCTACCAAACAATTTTTGCAGGTAACAATAGGTAAAAATCTGGTTACATCTGATAGTATTAAAGCATCTCTCCCATCATATATTAGGTAATATTAGATAAGAAAACAAAAAAAAAGCAAAGGAAAAGTTCGTACCTGCTCGACCTTATAACCTCATTATCAATGGTTGTTTCAAGGTCAAAGATGTCTCCTGTTGAGATACATCAAGGAACAAAGCATTACAAGCAATACCGAAATAATTGAAGAGGAGAAATAGGGCAACATAGTACGCAGCAACCAAATCGTGTGGCAATCATATGACCTAGGGCTGTAACTATCCGAAAATTTATAATTTTTCTGATAACATAAAAAATATATATGCCTGATTTCTAATTCAGGAACCAATAAGAAATAAGAATGAAAAATAGCCATCTCTGAGAAAGAGGTATATCACCAACAGAACAATTGTATTTGGAACTAGTTTTCACAAGCAACAGGTAGATTAGTATCTAGTAGTTTACATTCTACATATCGGGGTTATCATAATGCGTCATACTCTTGATTGAACTGAAAAAAAAAAGAATATTAGATGACAAATATTTAGAGTGCTGTCATGGAATGTTCCAGTGGGCCTCACATGAGATCGAAAAACACTGAAAAAACAGCAACATGATCAAAAATTATAAACCCAGATAACTGAACTTTTATATGTACCACACAAAATTTTCCTATAATTGAATGGATATTACATTAAACAGAATCTTTATTTTAAATAAGATATTAAGATATGACAGCAGATAGCTTTATGTTAGGATCTCAAATTTAGATTTACCAGCCAAATATGCGGAAAATAAGCTTACAGAAATTTGAAGTCTATGGTCCATATGTGGCAGCAAGCAACTGGAACCTTGGACTTCATCCTAAAGGCTATGCAGGTTGAATATTAAAATTCCGAAAGCAGAACATGTAACTGTGGTTGGTAGTGGTTTGGTATTATTTAAGAAATTATACTGGCGGTTGTGCTTTAAGATCATGTTTCCTAAGACATGATGAAGGCAGATATAAGAGACAATTAAACTATTATTATTATATTTATGTTCGAAGATAGAAATCGGTTAAATGCAAAGTAATGTGTAGTGCCCCGGGCCCACACACCTACGCACTTAAGAACCCCATATTGTTCTCATAGCGACAACCTGGTTCAGCTGCAGTCCCACCACAAGGCCGAAGACTCACCCAAAAGAGTTAGCCTATATATTGGTACCTTGGGTTCCTAATTTATACACCTCTGAAGGTAGATGCTAGGCCCACTGATATTTAATCTAGAGAGCCCACTAGCTAAACTCCAAAGAAATCCCTTAAATTTTTATGAGCCCATTAAGAACACCAAACAGAAGTCGCCATCAGATCATACATAGTAAATGGAGTAACAGGAGTAACAACAGACGTGAAAAAACATGGATTGTGAACCTTAAAAGAACTAACATAACTGTTAATTTAACAAAGTGAGCCTTCACAGAGCTGATTATGGAAAGACGACTCGTGCAGCTAACTTGAGAAATTTGGGGAAAGACTTTTTGTAGTAATATACATATTTCAGTACTGAATTAGTTAAAATTTTGATGCAATATTCACTATCAACATGCAATTGATGGCATCATACCTGTCATCCTAATAATCAATCAAGAGTAAAGGAAAACATGAACAAACTGAGCATTCATTGATTCACTTCTATAATGACCATCTACACAAAATCAGGTTTTCTGTACTCAACCAATAAGGATGACTTATCCGATAATTGTCAGATTTTATGGTTCATTCCCAGCCACCAAATTGTTGATTATGTACTAATGTGTCAGATCAATATGTAATTGAGAAGTATTGGTCACCATTCAAAAGTGTAGATTCATATTACTAGGGGCCTATCCACTTAAAATAAATGAGCTGAGCTGAGAGCACATGAGGATTCTTCATAAGTTAGTCATATAGAAAGCATTAATGGAATGAACTTCGAAAAATAATGTTCTTTTGAGGTAAGACACATAAATAAAATTGACACTGACAGTACAAAATCATTACATTCCGTATCATATTTCCAAGCTTTATATACTCAAAATCCTATTACTCTTTTGTTTTTTGAATTTCCAAAATAAATTGATTTGCATGGCTAATTCTACAAGTATTTACTTGCCCAAATGAGAAGATTTTCACACGACATGGTATTCAGTTTTCATAGAGTTTATAAGATATACTTGACTTACCTGTAAACAAAGTCTATAAGATATACTTGACTTACATGTAAACAAAGTCGATCAGATGACAAATCTATTTCTAGAAATTTATGGCAATGAAAATTTATGGCAACGAATTTCTTCAAATCATGTGATAGAAAATTGTATAGGCCATCTCACCATCTTCACCAATACTGATGCATTAATTTCAGAAGGGGTGATCTCTAGTAGATATAGTAAGTCCAACCAATAAACGTACTAGCCCCAAGCGGTTCTTATGACAACAGATTCGTAACCCATCTTCAATGTTTGAAAAGTGTAGTTTCTAACAATAATATATTAAACTACACCAGTCACAAATCTATATAATATAATACAAAGAAAAGCTATCGAGTGGCTCTCCTTCAATAGTAAGAAAATCAATGGTCTAGATCTATAAGCTCCCAAAAGACATCCCCCCCCCCCCAAACAACTCCTTTATTTATTTAATTATTTTTCTCTCTCTCCTATTCAGATCAATTTGCTCCCTCTATTTCCCAAACCAAAGAACTTCAATTTTTTTCTCTCTCTCACTCCCCTAGGGTTTTTAAACCGCTAACTCCAAATCTCTAAAACAATTTCCTTAAACCTTCTCTTTCATTCCATTGGCGAAGCCTCCATCGTCCTCTCAAGTGCGAATCTCAAAACAAATCCAAATCTAGTGTCGAACACCAACCAAGAGGTCGTTGCCGATATTTGATCCGCTGCTGATTCTGTATCGACGACTCCCCTCCACCGAATCGAGAGCTACTACATGTGATGCGGCGACTCTAATTTCATCTCACCGAATTCTCATTCTACTTTTTAATTTTGTGTGTGCAGGGGATTACTCAGTTTTTTGCTGACTCGAATTTTGTATGTGCATAAGATCTAAGTTCAGAGAGCTATGATTGTTTTATTTTTGGGTTTAAATTTTTTTAATTTGGTGATTTATTTGATGAGTTTTTTTATTGGTTTTGATTTAAGGTGTACGCAAGTGAGAGATGGATTATTTGGTGGCCTCAATTTGGGCTTCCAAACCATAGCAATACAGATAAGCTGATCAGCAACCTACAATAACTTGGCAAATATGCAACATTAATTTCTTTACTACAAGATAATATACTGTCGTAAAGTGTTCCCTTCACTGGTTATTAGAAACCCTGGATAACACAACATATAAGAACTTTTAGTGTATGTTTGGATGTATAGGATTGGAAAGACTGGAGTTTACCAGTGAATGGTGCAAACTCTCCACTCAAGAAAGACAGCTAAAATAAATTTGTTATTGATCCATTTTGATTTTTTTTTATAAAGGTGCAATGGGAAGACAAAGTGGAGATAAAAGAAATGATTAGCTTGGATTAGAGTTTAAAGAACTTCATGTATTACATTTTGATTGAAATAATAATAAGAGATATTTCAATTGCAAACTGAGTCTCAGACTAACAAATGTTTAGATTATTGTATAGTAGATACCTTCACACCTGCACTTGGGTTACCATTGTATTTAGACATGCTCATAGTAGTTATGGAATTAGAGTAAGATCTATAAAATATTTATGATCATATCCTTGGATAACTATTACAAGCATCTAAAAGTGATGCTGAAGTTAAAAAAAACTCTATGCAGTGTTTCTAGCAAACTACTCCCTCCGTTTCACTTTAAGTGATATTCAGGAGTTTTGCAGATTAAGGAAGGGTGAGATAAACATTTGTTTCCCTCTACACCCTTATTAATAAGTCTCCATGATTTAATTACTAATTCTTTTTCCAATACAGATTCTCATTTCAAGAAATTGTAATTAATGTTTTCTCAATACAAATTCTGTTTTCAAGAGAAAATAAAATTACTAATTCTTTTTCCAATACAGTTGGCATTAAATTTGTGGAGAAAATAAAATCTAGAAAGTTGAAACTACAATTTTCTAAGAATATTTGATAGGATTAAGATGAGTAATTAAGACAAAGTTTCAACATAAATAAGGGTTTTCTTGAAAAAAAAAAAGAAAAATTTTTGGATAATATCACTTAAAGTGAAACAAGAAAAAAACCCCTAAATATCACTTAAAGTGAAACGGAGGGAGTATATGCATTCCAGGTAAGTTCAAGCTAATGATCAAGAAAGCGATAGTTGTACTTAAAGGTAGATATGTTGCTTTCTCATATAATATGTTTTCTACTTTAATTAATTTGCTGGATCTCTAAAACTATTTTATATAATCAAACCAGATGCACCGTTCCGAAGACGTGCCGTAGGCACGTGTCAACGGACAAACCTAGTATGGTACTAAAACACACCCTATCTTATGACCAATTGATGATATCACCACCAAGCAATGATGTAAAAAGGAAGAACTTGGTATTTCTAATTTTAATACTTGATTTAATGTAACAGACTGGGAGTATAATAACTCCATTTATAAATGTCTGTAGTCTCATTATAATCTCTATGAAATAATAAATATATTCCTGCTACCTCCATTTAAGGCTTTCTTAGAGAAGTATCTAGCCTTCAAATGCCGGGCATATGCAGCTTCATATTTTTTTAGCTTCTCGATACGCTCAGCATTATCAGCATCCCTGTGGAGAAAAAATATATTTAAAGTTTATGTCAATTCATCCATATGCATGAGGTTTATGCATCATGCAATTTGTTATATGCTTTAAGAGAGAAGTGATGTAATAAGAAGACGTGACATCATGAAACATTATTCAGTTCATTTATATTTATGTCGAAAACTGATAGAATGAAGTATACACCAATGACAGAGTAAGAGATAAACTCAAAATATTGTTGACACAATCTTGTTATGTATCTAACAGAGACGAACAGGTTATACAATATTACAATCCATTATGAATGCAGTATTAAAGAGAAGAAAGATGTTTCCATCTCAAAACAATGAGACAACAAACTCAACTAATCAATATTCAAGATATAGAACTAAGTTTGGGTAAGTATTTAATAGAAAATAAAACTTGCTGCAATATCTAGACAATAGTATTCATCAATCTATTTCAGTTCTCACAAATTTCACAAAATCTGAAGTTCTAGGTGGAAGTGAAACAGGTAAAAGAATGAGATTATGCAATATTCATCTAAGATTCCAAATACTAGTGGAAAGTTTCTGAACAGCAACGATTGCCCAAAGCAGCAGCAGCAGCAGCAGCACAAAGTTATCCGAGACTCCTTCCAAAGCTATCGTAGGCTAAAGAGCGAGACAGGGTGAAAGAAGTTATGATAATAGAGAGAATTGGATTAAATCTTTCCAAAATGATATAAGCAACACTAAAGCTAATCTATATTCTTATGAATAACTCATGCATAGAACCACAACAAGCCTAAAAAAGATCTTTCTCAATAGAATAGATATAGCAGTGACAGCATTTTAATAACATTTTAAATTGAAGACAAGGGTTAGAATTTGACACCTATTTAACACTAGCATTGGCCACCGGGACACGAGTAACAAAATAAATGGAATTCATGTCGAGAAAATAAACTACTAGAGATGATATTGCTTAGATACATCTCAAATGTTTCCTCAAGTATTTTAACCGATAATTAATTTCTGTCACTGCATCAATTTTACAATAGTTGACCACTTCTATATATTGATCATTTTAAAGGAGAAACCGAATTCACTAAAAGTCTCAACTTAATAATTGAAACCCTCTAAAGAAAATTAAAATAACCCACAATTACAAATGCCTACTTTTCGGAACACCCCAAATACACAATTTCCAAAATTTAAAAGCAAGCAAGCAATCAAGCAACCCCCTTTTCCCTCCTCCATTCCTTGTTCCTCTTACCAAAACTACTGTACCCATCAAAATTATCAGCATTTAAAATCAAAATTCGTTTTTTTTTTCAACCCCCAACCAACTGTCAAAAATCAAAGCAAATAGGGATTTGGGAACTAACTGAAGTGAATCCAACGGTTGAGCTTTGCTCTCTTCTTCTGGTTTTACAGTCGATGGAATCGCAGCAGAAACCTGTGGAAAATGTGACAAACAAACCCTAGTCTTTAAAATCGACCAATCAATCAAATGAATAAATATTTGAAGAAACAAGAAGAGTGGGTCTGTCCAAAATGAGAAAAAGGAGAGACCTGATCGGAATGGAGGGGAGCTTCGTCAATTGGAGGTTGCATTAGAGTTGAAGAAGACGATGGTGATGCCATTAAATTTCTTTGATTTTGATTGAAAGATCGGAGAGACTAGTTGTTACTTGTTAAGTTGTTATTATATAGGATTGGTAACGGGTTTGGTTATGATTGGATCCTATAAATCCAAACCCACTAAGCATGCGATGTTTTAGAATGTCTATTGGATCTTAGATCAAAATGGTATAAAAGTGCCCTCCACGGTTTTAGGCTCGATGAAGCAATCCTTTGTCTTCGCGCGTTACATGCTATTTAATTTATTTTGTGTATTCTCATTTCAGTATCTTGGGACTGTTTTCTTAATCCTCCATATCGTGTTCTGATTGCTTTTTATTATTATCGCAGGATAGAAGCATCTGAAGTTGTTTTGTTTTTGGTATTTTTGGGCTAGATGGCCTGTTTGATCCCCTTGTTTTGCGGGGTTTTTTTGAGTAGCTGATGATGTTGCAGTGGGTCACTGCTTCCCTTTCCCTACCGCTGACCTCTGGCTTTCTTGCAGAGGATAGGTACTGTTAGCCTAATGCTTCTCTTCTTCAGCGGTTACTACTACTGTTGATAATCTATGGTACTAATCCTGCTGGAGTAATGATTGGCCTTTTGTTGACGGCTGCGGTATTGAGACTTTTAGCGGTCTCTGTTTTAGCCTCTCCCGTTATGCGGTGGTGTTCTTTTTGTTTCTCCCCTGCGATGGGTTTTGTAGCTTGTATCTATGACTCATTGAGATGTTATGTTATCTCAAGTGTTCTAATATCATTATGCTATTGTTGTTCTGCTGTTCTTTTTGTTAGCGGCTGGTTTTTTACTGGAGGCAGTGGTGCCTTACCTCTGCCTCATTAATTTTTAGCCTTAAGATGATCACTCTTGTTGCGATTCGATCTTTCTTGTATTCCGGGTCTGTGATTACTGTAGTGCTCTCTCTTTATCTCTCCTGATTGAGTGGTTGTTTCCTTTATTTGCCCTCTGTTACTCTTTAACTTCGGGCTCTGAATGCGATTGGCTTTTGGATATTGAGCTGATTGTTCAGCAGATCGTATTCTTGTAGCGCCGCGATCGTGGTGCCAGGTTACTTGGCTTACCAAGGTGTGCCTCCCTTCATCACCGTGGATTCTGATGGCTTCCTGATTCACGCCAGCTGCTTGGTTAGGCTGCCGGGATGTGGTGGGATCTCAGTGTTCGCTCGATTGGACGGTCTCGTGTTATTAGAGTCTGCGTGATCCATCGATCAGCATTGTCAAGTTCTGTATTTTATATTGTCTGTTTATTTGGTGTTTACTCCTTGTAAATCTCCATTGTTTGTACTTTTCATTATTAATATATTATGATTGCGTGGCTGGAGCTTTCGGGCTCTATCCGGTTCATCAAAAAAAAAATGGTATAAAAGTTACATTATACTGTAACTTTATCTTCAACCCATAACATCATTTCTAACATCAAAAAGAAATATTCTATACATATTCTTTTCTATCTATTTTTTATATTTTTTTTCTAAAAAGTTGCGGACAAAAAAGGAAGGAAAAAAAAACATTCATGAACAGTAGCACACCAACACAGAACACCAATTACACCAAAATGGCGCTCGATTTGTCGCTTGGTTGGAGCACCTCCAACGCCAAAAGAGCATCTCCACGCCAAACTGACATTATACAGCTTTTAATGTCAGTTTTGCGAGCATCTGGCAAGCTTCAATGATTCTGATTAGATCGGCTTTGAATGTCTGGATAATATAAAAGTACAGTATGCAATAGCGTACAATCTTTAAGACACTTTCTAAGACAAAACAATTGATATATAAATCATTCATCAAAACTAATATCCCTATAAAAAACTGAGAATCGGGACACAGAAAAAGTGAAAGATTCTGTATGTTTTAACACGCTGCTATCGCCCATAAACACATTCCAAAAGAACAACAAACAACATAATACCAATGCCCCAAAAAACCAACATAATACCCAAATATAAGTTGATTTCGAGGGAGAGGCATTCGAAGTGCTAGTGATTGTCGAAAAAAAGAAGAGCGTCTCGTTTACAGGGGATAGGTTGTTCGGCGTTGAAGAGGGAACAGACGGCCCTGATCAAGAGTTGGAGGAAGAAGAAACACAAGGACCGTCGGATGGGAGGAAGATCATGCACAGCAACGTTTCATCTCATCACGCATGTACCCAGCGTGGGCCGCTCATCAGGGACTCAATCAATCCTGACCCTTCACTTCTCAAAGATGGTACGCTGCTGTCTCGAGACGAGGGAGTCAGCACATTTTCAAAATCAACTTGGCGCCGAAAGCTGTCGAAGCAGTACGATGATGGCGTACGGCTCAAGACCAACGCATCAGTATCCTCAGCTTTGCAGTCCAATCCTAAGCAACACCTAGGAGTAGCTAACACTGGCGACAAGGGCAAATCAGTAGTCGAAAGTCCTTTACCTATTCAAGGGATTCTCAAATCGATTGCGACTGGCGGATTGGAGCCAACCACAGATATTGGTGTGGGTATCCAGGAATGGGCTCAATTCTCTAAGGCTGACGTGGAGGAATCTATTAGACAAGCATTAAATGCCCTTCTAAAGAATAAGTCTTCTAGCTTTTATCCAATGGAGTCTAATGAGCCTCTTTTGAAGGGCAAGGAGAACCAGATGGGATCGGTTTTTGAGGAGGGAGAGATTGCTACTAAAAAATCAACAGTTGATAATCAGGGGACAGCTAACATCCAAGCTCCTATTCTACACATCCGCTCCCCGGATCTAGACACGGGAGAAGGGATTATCGGGGCTCTCGAGGGAGTGCGGGAGGGCAATTTCATATCGGCTACGGATACAGACGCGGAGGATAAGGAAGCAAGAGACAGTGTCTGTAGTAACACAAAGAAATTTGCAGAGTATCAAAGAAAGGGAAAGAAGCAAGTTGACAGAGGAGGTACGGAGCAGGCCCCGGGATATTTAGACTCTGGCAAAGATACGGCTAAAGAAATGGAGCAGGATTGCACCAGGGGAGGTACTTCACCTACCCCATATTCAATTTTAAATTCCTTAAATGACGACTCGCTTTTATATTTCGCTAGTCTTTACGGTCTAGCCATGGGTTCCAATAGAGCGGAGCAATTAGAAAGAGTAGCCATCATTAGAGGGGGGTCTAGCGGGACTTTAGCTTAAGCCCTGGAGTTGTTCATTCTAGAGAGGATAGGGTATAGGCGTTATCGTTTGGTCTTTATGGCGTACGTCTTCTGGAATGTGAGGGGGTTGAGGTTAAAAAGCAAAAAGAGAATGGTTTCGATTATTATTAACAATATAAAGCCGACTATTTGTGGGCTTCAGGAAACGAGAATTGAAACTCATACCATAGAGGAATTTGCCACTATGAAATGGGCTGCCTTCTTTGATTGGCGTTTCAAGCCCGCGGTCGGATATTCGGGTGGGATCGCTTTAGGGGCCGATATGAGATTTTTCGAGATTATAGACGACTTCATAGGAGCTTTCTCGGTGTCGATTAATGTAGCGCCCCGAATTTCTAATATGAGAGCTTAGAAAATACGTGGCACATTCCCAGTGATCCACTTCAATATAACAATAAACACAACCAAACACCACTAAAATTTTCAACATTTATTACAACAAAACTTTTACATATCACAGCGGAAGACTAAACAACTCAAAATTAACTCAACAGGTCTTTACAAATTAACACTGAACACTTAATAATCCATTTATCCCAAAAAGCTAACTCAAGCATCCAATCTCCAACTCTAAGCAATAACCTGCAACATGTGAGGCTAGAGTTGAACACTAACCCCCAAACAAAATGTAACACCCCGACTTTCAAATAAGGATAAATTCGAGATTTCACAGGATCTTTACTTCACTTCGTACATTTTTACAAGGAATTTAAAACTTTTCATTCATAATACATCAGAGTTCCTTTACACTTGATTGAAGCACAGCGGAAGACTAAAAGATTACAACAATGAAATACAACTTGTATAACTTTAACATCATTTGCAACATCTTTAACTTCTAAACAGCAACAGCATATCCACTTTATAACTCCATGAATAGTTCATTACCTGCATGTCAATCTGTGGGCACGTCAGTCACTTACAACTGATGTTATACACGGCTATCCTCTCTATGCCGGGAATAGTATAACGTTCTCATACTTTAACAAATCACAAAAAAAAGATTGAATGAACAAGTAAAGTGCCAAGGGTGATTATTCTAAATATAAGTGTATGTCATGCCTTAATGCCTAATGCACACAATTCTACACTAGGATGACACTAATGCACACTTGTTCAGATTCTATGCATCCCATACTACATAGGTCTGAGGGCAAGTGCCTACGTACTCCACATTGAAGGGTTCGATCCCTCGCCATGAGACTACCCAGTAATAAAACAAGTTTTAGAGTTATTTCACAGATACGGATCTCAGCCTCCCTGGCTTATATTAACAGATCCCAGCCTCCCTGGCTATTATATCGTGATGATAATCCCGTAAATGCCCTTCCAGCCCCGGTATATACATATTCTTTGGAGTATGGTAAACATCCGTCGACTACCCTAAGTCCCGGATAAAATACAGTCATCTCCTATGGGGCAACCACAGTCCACCAACTGGGTCTATAGCCACGGAGATCCACTGCCGACTATATAGAAGCACCCATTTACGTTTGCACAAGTCTATTACATCTTCACCTAAGTGCCTAATTATTTTTAGTTCAAGACATGAATATGTATCACCCTAGAATCAGTTTTACCTCATACCGGATTTATTCACAAACTACGAGATCGCCCGACGGCATTATCTCAAAATCATATCAATTCTTTCTTTTAAAATTACCGGTAACCGAAGTCTTACTAATTCTTAATCATAATCTTTCATGTACAAGAAAAACATGGGTACACATACCCTTTAATAATCATGTCTTAACTTAAATAATTTCTTTTTTCAACTTAATCACAAGTAATCATAGTCTCATCATTATTCATTATCTAGTCATCCGTTCACATTCTTTATAAGCAAAGGAATAATTTCTTTTAAGAATACAATTCTATCACATGAGATTTCATAATAAAATCAAGCCATTATAATGTCTCACTTTATTTAGAATATTCTTCGAACAAATAAGAGTAAAATTCTCTTCAAGAAAATCACTTCATAAAAGTAATACTTTACATTTCTTCTTAAAACATATAAACCTTGTAGTAATTATGAAAACTACATTATACAATGCACAAGTAGCCGAACAATTAGTTTGCTACAGTTTGCTTAGGTACATAGGCCAAATATTTTCGAAAGTGGACCAGTTATGGACTAACTTTGGTAAATATTTTCAAAAGTGGACCAGTCGGGTAAATATTTTCTACGGTGGATCAGTTTCGGAAATTATTTTCTTTTTACCCTTTTCATCATCCCTTCAATTTTCCCCCGTACACGTGTGCACGTGTATGATACTAGTTATTATAATCATATACATGCTTATAATATAACATTCCTGAAGGTATTAATTGGTTTGAAATAATGTATATGTACCCATATGTTAAAATAATTATGAACCATATTGCAAAGTACTAAATAAACATGAACATCCCGGAATTTAAACTAAATTATTGCATATCGTAAATGATGTACCATGTTTAATATAATTATAATATTAGCCCTTATGCTAATAAATTTATTAAAAACATTTATTTATTCCAAACTGAGGTTTAGTGAGAAATAGTAACTAACTATTTTTAAACCCATTTGCACAAATAAGAAATTACTACATATTTATTTTGACAACAAGAGAAGTCTCAACAATCTTCCTACAAATTATACATTTCGACATTTACAATCATGCATACTAGTATGGTTTATGACAGTAATTCATTTTATTATTTTTTTAACTATCGTGAAGGAAAATTGTTCTCTTAGTCATAACAATATTTCTACCATTCATAAACACAATATATTTATCCCATCACATTTTACTTTATTTATCAAAATTAGCATGTTTGTACTACAATTTGAAAGTATAAAAAATCAACCACTAACACAATATTAATCTTTCTTTCTTATTCATTAATCAACATGACCCTAGAACATAAACTAAAACAACATTTTTCAACAAATTTCCCATACAAAAGAATACACTTTTAACATGCATAACATTTTACAAGCATTCTAACATGATCTATGGTATTAGCTCTTTAGTCAAAATCTCCTATTATTTGTTTAATCATAACAATATTGTTTTCATTCATAGCATGTAACACTAACATGAAATCTTAACTACATATCAAAACACAATGCTCATATTTTGTCACTAGCATGCATAGTTCTAAATTAGAAAGCATGAGAACCCACCTTTTGTTTGAAGGTTGAAAACTACAAGTGAATGGCTCCTTCTTGCTCCTAGCTTCACAAGCAACTCCTAGTCCTCTTCTCCTCCTAGCAAGAGCTCCAAGCAAGAGAACCTCCAAGCACAATACCCTTCTTACTCTCTTTCTTTTATTCTTCTCTTTCTCTTATTTATTTTATTTTTGGTGTGAAAAAGAATGAGAAATGGGTTGCTATTTATAGGACAATGCTAGGGACTATATTGCAAAATCTCCCACCTAATAACTTCTCATTTTAATTCTCTTTTTAATTCTCACCTCTTCTTATTTTTAACTCCTAAAACTCCCAACCTCTCATCTCCCCACTCTTCCAAAGCACTAACTCCCCCTCATTCAATCTCTCTCTCTCCCCATGCCACAACCGGCCTATCCCCCATATTCACAATTCCATTTACACATATTCTACTTTATGTACAAGTACATATATGCCATCAAGAATATATATATATATATACATATATATATATATATATATATATATATATATATATATATATATATATATATATATTACCTAACA